>CM060964.1:232581740-232591740 GCA_030765045.1 Tenodera sinensis
GAGACCTTTCATTACTTCCTTTTTAATCCTATACACTACTGCTTCTAAACACTCAATAGCCTTAGCTGTTTCTTTTACTGCCTTACACGCATTTTGCTTCAAAAATAATCTAACACATTCATAATTATTTGGCGTTCCTTACTTCTTAATTTACCAACATATCGCCTCTTCCTAGCTTCCCCCTCCATAACTACCGCTGATGACCTAGAAGTTGAGCGCCCTTAAACCAAATTCAAAATCCATAACTACAAATATTTACAAAAATATTAAACAAATAACGCAATAACAGCTCACAGTTACACACACGGCTTCTTTCGAACTAATGTTAGTGCTGCTCCTTATACTATCTTCTGTGTCAGGCCTGGCGCTGAATAGATGAATACCTTTTATTTGCCTTGCTGAATAAAAGAAAGAGGTTACTGCCTTTTGGTTTATTTTAAAAACTTCCTCCAACCTTCCTCAACATTTGCTCTCGCTGGTTCCCTGATGTAAACTCAATAACAAAAAAGTTTCACACTGCGCAACTTTTGCAGTGCACAGATATAAAATTTTCCGAAAACATTTAATTTAAAAAATTATAACACTTAACTGGGTAAACATAGAGAATTCAAAGTAGGCAGGTAGTAGCACTATGGTTTACTCTACGTAAGTAAAAAATATAGATGCATTCTAGCAGTTAGTTTGTTAGTTAGTGCGTGATGAGTGTAGAAACAGCAAATATCGGACTTCTATTGAAAAAAACGTTTTCTGAAGAAATTTGGGCCTATAGAAATGTATAATGACTCTGAAAAGGATATAACCTGATAGAGAAAAACAGTCTGCATAGGATAATGTGTTCAAACCTGAAATTTATAACAAATGAATATTTATACCATGCTATTAGGAATCTGGCAACAGCGCAAGGGTAGAAAAGGACGCGGCTAATGGCAACTTGTATGCGCTAGATAGAGACAGAGATGTCCCATTTAACTCCATACTGTCTTCTAAGAGTGAAACGCTATATACATCCAAGCACACCTCTCTTTCAAATGTACGGGATTACTGGCAGTACAACCAACTTTATAGAAAACAATTATTCATATAATTGCAAGTGTAAACAATGGAGAATGAATGATAGAATAAGACACGAATTTCTTCTTTTACCCAGTAGTAGTGATTGATGACTTATTTCTAGTTTCGCAATGTAGCACATTCTGCTAAGTGTGTGATGAAGTTGGCACATGTAATTTGCATGTGCTGCCAACGGTAGTTGTGACAGTTACTAGACTATTCCTTCCCCTCCACAGCCCGGTAGCACCCAGACTTGATGTCCAGAACACTGTAAATCCGAGCCAGTTGAAGTGGCACGGACCCATAGAATAGTAGGTAATATAGTAAGGTTTCAAACCTGTAACTCGCTGGCGCTTCCTTCAGCTTCTATGGTTTTCCATTGTCAGACAAGCCATTTCATTGCTCTTTTAAGATACAATATAACCGTGGAATATACCAATAATTTAAAATACTTTTTTTTTTCGTTTTAATAAGGTAGTATTATGGCATGGAGGTACCACCCCCGGAGCCGTCCCTGGTTATAAGCATTTTTCTTGACGGAGTTTCATGATAAGTATGTACTAACAATTATAAGCAATCTAATAGATGGTAGATTTCGGGCTTGTAGGCCGTGGTCCAGTCAATAAATTGTCTGATGTTTCGCCCAAGACTGCGTTGGGCATTTTCAGAGTGTCTCCTGCCCAACGCAGTCCTGAGCAAAACGTCAGACAATTCATTGACTGGACCACGGCCTACAAGCCCGAAATCTACCATCTATTGGATTAACGCCGGCCGAGAAAGCCTAAGTATGTACATTGAAAGTTCAGAGTTTGTTTTTTCAGAATCCAACAGTCTCAAAGGAAGAATCGATAGTTTTCGTAAGGAAACTGGTGGCTATGGCGGTATCCAATGTGACGTATCTACGGGGCATCTTTCCTGAATTCGTCTATGCTGACCGTCAACTTGAGGAGCTCCCGCTGAAAATCCTACGCGGTAGTGAAGCCTGTCCTGCCTCAATCCAGCTTGTGCGTTGGCTCAACGGGGCCTTTGATGCAATGCAACGTAACTATGTGAGTTTAGACTAACATTAGCAATCAGAATAAAAGTTTATGCAAATGCAGTCATTAATTTTCACATTTGAAATTTTCACATAAGGTAGTTGCACCAAAGGAAGGCCCTGGTTCAGTGTGGCCAACTCATGCCCACAGGGAGAAGTTAAATGGAAAATAAAAATAAGTTCTATCAATAATTCAGCTATTGAACGATGGAGAGGACCCTCTCCAAAATTACTCTTGTGATTAACATAATTACCAGTAAACTGGAGCAGAATGCGTTTAGAAATATCGACATATTTTTCAATTTATCGATGTGCTCCACTGTTTTAAACACCTCAGTTTCATCAGTTTTTACACTAAGTTGGTCTGTATTTTTTTGGGACAACCTGTATATCATTTCTTGTGCTTATCAATGAATTAAACCGCCTTCATTGCGTCGCACTTCACGTGGCTCACTAGCGTATGTTTACGTTGTACATTCCTCCAGCTGGGCAGACTGTACTTAACCTATGTTCTTCCAGCGATGGCTCAATGACGTAAAAATAGTTGTTACACAAATTTTCCATCACATCTGGTCGATTTGCCATCGAATAGCATGTACTAGTTTCACGTGCAAAATTATACTTTCACTGTCCCCATCCTTTAAAATAAATAATAAATAGATGGACACTATGTGCATATAAGAACAGTCAAGTAATTACAAATTATAAATAATTGATGCACTCTGTTGTGAGTTTCTTCGTTTTAAAATATAAATAAATTAACAACATTCCTTTCACATGTAAATAATAACAAAATATAAGTAATAATTTAATTAACGATATTAGGTGAGAGTAAATTAACGTATTACAGTGATTTTATTTAGCCAACTCCACCCGTTGTCCCCCATTTGCATGCTCCTTCCATCAGTTTGTATTCCCCGCACAAGGATAGTGGGGGCAGTCACGTCACATGCAACTTCCTGAGATTGCAATGTAAAGTGAGGTACTGTGGACCAGGAACTTGAAAATTTCAGGAGTACCAATTGTGACAGAGAAAGCATCATTTTCACGTGAAAGAGTAGATGTTAATTTATGTTTTTATTTTAAAGCAACAGGTTCCCATCGAGTATCAATAAAGTGATAAACTAGGGCTATTCTTGCAATTAATATACCTAGATTTATTATTTATTTATTTTAAAGGACTGGGATAGAGAAAAGATCATCTGCACGTGAATGAAATACACGTTAATTTTTTTAATGTTCATTTATATGTCACCTTCTCCTTAGTCCATATCGGCAACCTTCTACCTTCGGAACAATTCCTCAGCACTTGCTTACGGTGTGTCAATCTTTGGATTGTTATTACGTTGGGTTATATAGTGAATTCACACACATGCAAACCCACACCCACACCCACACCAACACGCACACCCACACCCACACCCACACCCACACGCACACGCACACCCACACGCACACCCACACGCACACCCACACGCACACGCACACCCACACCAACACCCACACCCACACCCACACGCACACCCACACCCACACCCACACACACACCCACACCCACACGCACACCCACACGCACACCCACACCCACACGCACACCCACACGCACACCCACACCCACACGCACACCCACACCCACACCCACACCCACACGCACACCCACACCCACACCTACACGCACACGCACACCCACACACACACTCACACGCACACCCACACCCACACGCACACCCACACCCACACCCACACGCACACGCATACCCACACGCACACCCATACCCACACCCACACGCACACGCACACCCACACGCACACCCACACCCACACGCACACCCACACCCACACACACAACACACGCACACCCACACCCACACGCACACCCACACGCACACCCACACGCACAACCACACCCACACCCACACGCACACCCACACCCACACCCACACGCACACCCACACGCACACCCACACCCACACGCACACCCACACCCACACCCACACGCACACCCACACCCACACCCACAATCACACCCACGCACACCCACACCCACACCCACACGCACAACCACACGCATACGCGCACCCACACACACACACCCACACCCACACGCACACGCACACCCACACGCATACGCGCACCCACACCCACACCCACACCCACACCCAAACCCACACGCACACCCACACGCACACCCACACCCACACACACGCACACGCACACCCACACCCACGTCCACACCCACACGCACACCCACACCCACACCCACACCCATACCCATACCCACACCCACACGCACACCCACACCCACACCCACGCACACCCACACCCACACCCACACGCACACCCACACCCACACCCACACGCACACACACACCCACACGGACACCCACACCCACACGCACACCCACACCCACACGCACACCCACACCCACACCCACACCCACACCCACACCCACACCCACACACACACCCACACCCACACCCACACTCACACGCACACCCACACCCACACACACGCACACCCACACCTACACCCACACCCACACCCACACGCACACGCAGACCCACACCCACACGCACACCCACACTCACACACACGCACACGCACACCCACACCCACACCCGCCCGCACACCCACACCCACACACACGCACACGCACACCCACACGCACACCCACACCCACACACACGCACACGCACACCCACACCCACACACACAACACACGCACACCCACAGCCACACCCACACGGACACCCACACCCACACGCACACCCAAACCCACACGCACACCCACACCCACACGCACACCCACACCCACGCACACGCACACCCACACCCACACCCACACGCACACCCACACCTACACGCACACCCACACGCACACCCAAACCCACACCCACACGCACACGCACACCCACACCCACACGCACATGCACACGCACACCCACACGCACACACACCCACACGCACACCCACACACACACACACCCACACGCACATGCACACCCACACCCACACCCACCCGCACACCCACACCCACACCCACCCGCACACCCACACCCACACGCACACCCACACCCACACCCACACGCACACCCACACCCACACCCACACGCACATACACACGCACACCCACACGCACACCCACACCCACACGCACACCCACACCCACACACACCCACACGGACACCCACACCCACACGCACACCAACACCCACACGCACACCCACACCCACACCCACACGCACACCCACATCCACACCCACACCCACACGCACACACACCCACACCCACACGCACACCCACACACACACGCACACGCACACGCACACCCACACCCACACGCACACCCAAACCCACACGCACACCCACACCCACACCCACACGCACACGCACACCCACACCCACACGCACGCCCACACTCACACACACGCACACGCACACCCACACCCACACCCGCACGCACACCCAGACCCACACACACGCACACCCACACCCACACACACGCACACGCACACCCACAGCCACACCCACACGGACACCCACACCCACACGCACACCCACACCCACACGCACATGCACACCCACACCCACACCCACACCTACACCCACACAGACACCCACACCCACACGCACACCCACACCCACACGCACACGCACACCCACACCCACACGCACACCCACACCCACACGCACACGCACACCCACACCCACACGCACACCCACACCCACACACACGCACACCCACACCTACACCCACACCCACAACCACACGCACACCCACACGCACACGCACACCCACACTCACACACACGCACACCCACACCCACACCCGCACGCACACCCACACCCACACACACGCACACGCACACCCACACGCACACCCACACACACACGCACACGCACACCCACACCCACACCCACACGGACACCCACACCCACACGCACACCCACACCCACACACACAACACACGCACACCCACACACACACGGACACCCACACCCACACGCACACCCACACGCACACCCACACCCACACGCACACCCACACCCACACACACACGCACACCCACACCCACACGCACACCCACACCTACACGCACACCCACACTGACACCCACACCCACACCCACACGCACACCCACAGGCACACCCACACGCACACCCACACCCACACCCACACGCACACCCACACCCACACCCACACGCACACCCACACGCACACCCACACGCACACCCACACCCACACGCACACCCACACCCATTCCCACAATCACACCCACGCACACCCACACCCACACCCACATCCACACGCACACCCACACCCACACCCACACCCACACCCACACACACACCCACACCCACACCCACACGCACACCCACACGCATACGCGCACCCACACCCACACCCACACCCAAACCACACACACACCCACACGCACACCCACACCCACACACGCACACCCACACGCACACCCACACCCACACCCACACGCACATGCACACGCACACGCACATGCACACGCACACGCACACCCACGCACACCCACACCCACACGCACACCCACACCCACACCCACACGCACACACACCCACACCCACACCCACACGGACACCCACACCCACACGCACACCCACACCCACACGCACACCAACACCCACACCCACACGCACACCCACACGCACACGCACACGCACACGCACACCCACACGCACACCCACACCCACACGCACACCCACACCTACACCCACACCCACACGCACACGCACACCCACACCCACACGCACACCCACACTCACACACACGCACACGCACACCCACACCCACACCCGCACGCACACCCACACCCACACACACGCACACGCACACCCACACGCACACCCACACGCACACGCACACCCACACACACACCCACACGGACACCCACACCCACACGCACACCCACACCCACACACACAACACACGCTCACCCACACCCACACCCACACGGACACCCACACCCACACGCACACCCAAACCCACACGCACACCCACACCCACACGCACACCCACACCCACACACACGCACACGCACACCCACACCCACACCCACACGCACACCCACACCTACACGCACACCCACACGCACACCCAAACCCACACCCACACGCACACGCACACCCACACCCACACGCACATGCACACGCACACACACACCCACACGCACACCCACACCCACACACACACCCACACGCACATGCACACCCACACCCACACCCACACGCACACCCACACCCACACCCACACCCACACCCACACGCACACCCACACCCACACCCACACGCACATACACACGCACACCCACACGCACACCCACACCCACACGTACACCCACACCCACACGGACACCCACACCCACACGCACACCCACACCCACACGCACACTCGCACCCACACCCACACGCACACCCACACCCACACCCACACCCACACGCACACACACCCACACCCACACGCACACCCACACACACGCACACGCACACCCACACCCACACGCACACCCACACCTACACGCACACCCACACGCACACCCAAACCCACACCCATCGCACACGCACACCCACACCCACACCCACACCCACATGCACACGCACACCCACACCCACACGCACGCCCACACTCACACACACGCACACCCACACCCACACCCACACCCGCACGCACACCCACACCCACACACACGCACACCCACACCCACACACACGCACACGCACACCCACAGCCACACCCACACGGACACCCACACCCACACGCACACCCACACGCACACGCACACCCACACCCACACCCACACCTACACCCACACAGACACCCACACCCACACGCACACCCACACCCACACGCACACGCACACCCACACCCACACGCACACCCACACCCACACGCACACGCACACCCACACCCACACGCACACCCACACTCACACACACGCACACCCACACCTACACCCACACCCACAACCACACGCACACCCACACGCAAACGCACACCCACACTCACACACACGCACACGCACACCCACACCCACACCGGCACGCACACCCACACCCACACACACGCACACGCACACCCACACGCACACCCACACACACACACGCACACCCACACCCACACCCACACGGACACCCACACCCACACGCACACCCACACCCACACACACAACACACGCACACCCACACCCACACGGACACCCACACCCACACGCACACCCACACGCACTCACACCCACACGCACACGCACACCCACACCCACACACACACGCACACGCACACCCACACCCACACGCACACCCACACCTACACGCACACCCACACTGACACCCACACCCACACGCACACGCACACCCACACCCACACGCACATGCACACGCACACCCACACGCCCACCCACACCCACACCCACACACACCCACACACACACCCACACGCACACGCACACCCACACCCACACCCACACGCACACCCACAGCCACACCCACACCCACACCCACACGCACACACATACCCACACCCACACGCACACCCACACCCACACGCACACCCACACCCACACCCACACGCACATGCACACGCACACGCACATGCACACGCACACGCACACCCACACCCACACCCACACGCACACCCACACCCAAACACACCCACACACACACCCACACCCACACGGACACCCACACCCACACGCACACCCACACCCACACGCACACCCACACCCACACACACACGCACACCCACACCCACACCCACACGCACACACACACCCACACCCACACGCACACGCACACCCACACACACACGCACACGCACACCCACACCCACACGCACACCCACACCAACACGCACACCCACACCCACACCCACACCCACACGCACACGCACACCCACACCCACACGCACGCCCACACTCACACATACGCTCACGCACACCCACACCCACACCCGCACCCGCACGCACACCCACACCCACACACACGCACACCCACACCCACGCACACCCACACCCACACGGACACCCACACCCACACGTACAACCACACCCACACGCACACGCACACCCACACCCACACACACACCTATACCCACACAGACACCCACACCCAAACGCACACCCACACCCACACGCACACCCACACCCACACGCACACCCACACGCACACGCACACGCACACCCACACCCACATGCACACCCACACCCACACCCACACGCACACGCACACCCACACCCACACGCACACCCACACGCACACCCACACCCACACCCACACGGACACCCACACCAACACGGACACCCACACCCACACGCACACCCACACCCAAACGGACACCGACACCCACACGGACACCCACACGCACACCCACACCCACACACACACGCACACCCACACGCACACCCACACCCACACACACACGCACACCCACACGCACACCCACACCCACACCCACACCCACACGCACACCCACACGCACACCCACACTCACACACACGCACACCCACACCCGCACGCACACCCACACACACACGCACACCCACACCCACACGCACACCCACACGCACACACACACGCACACCCACACCCACACGCACACCCACACACACACACGCACACCCACACCCACACGCACACCCACACCCACACGCACACCCACACCCACACGCACATCCACACCCACACACACACGCACACCCACACCCACATGCACACCCACACCCACACGCACACGCACACCCACACGCACACCCACACCCACACGCATACGCACACCCACACGCACACCCACACCCACACGCACACCCACACGCACACCCACACCCACACGCACACCCACAGCCACACGCACACCCACACCCACACACACGCACACGCACACCCACAAC
>CM060964.1:232596740-232824240 GCA_030765045.1 Tenodera sinensis
TCCTACCTCCCAAACATTGCCCACGCACGGCTTATGTGTTTAAAAAACACCAACAGTAAGTTTGTGGTCATAATAATTGATGAACCATTATCTAGGAAACTGTTTAAGATAGCTGAATTTTTCAAGGTTTACTTAGCCATACTTCTACAGTTGACTGATAAGGAAAGAGCTGATTCCGCTTTATCAGAATCAAGACTATTACTTTTTTCAACACACTGCCTAAAACATTAATTAAATAAGTTCTGATGTGCTGCGGTCAGATGACTATCTCTACCCATTCAACAAAGGTACTTGTAAAAGCTTGTTCTTTTCTGTGTTTGATGTTAATGTAGATAAGACATGTAGGAACTGTTTTACATGTTTCTTTGTATATATAGGTACCTATATCCTATCCGGCCTTATGTCAACATTACGCCGCAGCACAACTTTTAGCGCGAGTGCAATGGCGAAGCGCGATTGGAACTAGTTCCTTACTACTGACGCAAACGCTCCACTCCTTCGAAGACGTCTACTTTAAGATCTATAAGATCTCGTGTTTGGTGTCCGGACTAGCTCTAGCAAGAGGTCCTAATCTGCAGGGTGTGCGTGAGTCATGGTAGGAATGGAACCAAACGAAGAATTAACCAACAGATCACTTTATTTGTAAATTTCCAGATTTGTAGAGAACTGCCGACGATATTTAAATAGAATGTAACTTTATAACTTCAACTACAACGTTATAACACTTTAACTTTGTCACCCTTTAGCAACCGCCGAATTATGTATACGTGCTAGCTTACGTACAACTCCCCAAGTTGCACGTGTACTCTCGGCTCGATTCAAGACGAGTGTGTCTTGCGTTGAATTTGTTTTTGCGCGGGCAACAATAAGGAAGCGATTTCCATTGTCTAACTTTAGAGCACGTCATGGTAAGGTAGGAATCAGCCCGCTAAATCGTTACACGTATTTGTTTCTCGTGCGCGTCAGCAAAGCCTTATCACTCTTTTAAATCTGCCTAGGCTTCCATTCTTGAGACTTTAACATATTAGCTTTATTACGTCTTCCCCTTCACTATTGACTAGAATCGCCTTTTGTTTCTTTCCATTATCAAATATATATTGACATTATAATTTCGGTTTCACTACATTGCGTATATTATCGCTTATTTGGTACTTTGAAGTAGTGAACGGGGTGAAGAAATACTGTAATGGAACTTACAAAACATTTAAACGTGAACATAAATATTTTACTTCCATTTATTATCACCTGGTACTCGGCAATTCTCTGATTGCGTTGTTATTGCCCTGAAGTGATGCTCTGGTACTCGTATTACTGGTAATGCACGTGCAGTCAGTGTGGCGGAGTGTTGAGTTTCTCAGAGTAGTTAAGGAAACATAAAAGCGGACAGCCTCTAAGAAGTGGTGAAAAGACTATTATATTAGGTGTTTAACTTTTTCTTTCAAAGTTATGGCACTCTGACTGTGGAAGACGTAACCAAATTGACGTCTGAAGCAACTGGTATTTCTATGTACACTGTTTCAATTGTGAGAACCGAAACCAAACGAACAGAAACTGTAAAAGTCCCTAAAAAGAAAAGGGAAGGACCATTTAGTGCTTTAGGCAAAGTGGATGACTGTTAAATGTGTTATTCGCTTTAAAATGCATATCTGGTTTCTTTTAAGTAACGGACCTTCTATAATATATAATGAACAGTGAGCCAGATCTTCCATATTTTAGGTAAACCACGTTCCACTCTTCCACTCAAGTTAACGTATGCTTTTACTCACAAAATTTCATTTCATAACTTTTCTTAATCAATTTCTTTAATTAGTTAATGTAGTTTGTGTAATAAATATGAGCTGAGTGCAATTCTAACCTCACATTGCTACAGTGAAAGAATTGACGGTTGCGATAACAGTCAGATGCCATCACTTCGACCACGACCACGTCAACACTTACTTGTTGGCGGAGTGATACAATCGTAATGTTTATGTGCGTACTCATTATTAAGCTCGGAGGGAATATAGGCAACAGGAGAATACAGTAGGCTTAAGCGATAGGAGTGGTGCCGACCATAGAGGAATTCTGCTACACATCAAGCTTTCGGTAGACCTTGCAGCAAAGACGAAAAAGTGGAAACATTTAGGGACTTCTATAATTTCAATTAAAAAAAATAGTGGTTATTGCTAAAATTAACATGTAAATATTACATTAATTTGGTAGTTTTAACATTTAAAGGGAAGTATGCCTTCTCAAATATTACAGAATTGCTGAAACAATTAATGCAGTTGCCTTATGGAAACATGGATATGGAAAGAGTGTTTTCCATGACGGCCGACATTAATCCCCACAAACAAAGGAGCCAGCCAAATCCTTTAACTCTTGACTGACCTCTTATCCGTAAAAATTGATCTTAAAAACAAAGGCAATTGCTGTATTTAATATAGAACATTTGATGAGCATGTGAAGAAGGGCTATAGTGTCAACGGTGATAGGTCTTTAAATACTGTAAAAAAACCCCCCTCTATCTGCAGTATTTATTTATTATTATCTAATATCTTTAAATGAGCAATTCTCATATATACAGGTGGAAGATATGTTTTATCCATATGTTAACCAGGGATTCTGCATGATGGGTGTATCAAATACGAGGGCTGGAAATAAATAAATGGCCACACTGTATAATCTCAGTGCAGGTATTTTTGTTGAAGGTGCGGTTAACAGTACATGTTGAAACCGGCACTTCAAAGGTTGAACTTCATTCAGTAATCTTTAATCACTGAATAAAATCTGGAGTTAAAAATAATTAACCTTCTATTGAAAAGGGCACTTGAAAGGTTGAATTTTATTCAGTAATCTTTCATCGCTGAATAAAATACGGTGTTAGAAATAACAAATCTTCCATTGAAAATGGTACTTCAGAGGTTGAATTAAAAAAAAAAAGTATTTTACAAAAATACTGACATTCTTTAAATTTTCAAGGATACATTTGCACAGTAGGCCAGGCCTTGAGAACATGTTGGTGTTTTGCTAAGTATGACATCTGATGGCCATAACTAATGCCATCTGTCAGCAACTTACTTGGGCAGATGCTACAAGAAGGCATTCTTCTTGGCAAGCATTGAATATGAATATCAACCTAAATTATTTGTTTATTGATTACTTCAGTCATTGCTGTTAACTGTTAAAATACATTACATTGATGTTCTGATTTTAACATTTGTGGTTTATTACCAGTGGCGGCTCCTGGGTGATCGCATACTCGCAACTGCACACCCACTAATTTTTTCCGCATGCGAATGTGTATAGACATGCATATGAGAAAGTCGAATGTTCAACTTTCTTGTACGTATATGAACTTGCTAGTTTAATTTTCCCGCGCCCTCTTTACGAAATGACCCCTCCGCAGGAGTGTCGCCTTGACGTGGCGGAGGGGCTGAGTACCTGAACCAGACGGCCTACTGTCATTTTGACCACTGGTAGGCAAGAGGTGAGGGGAAGCAAAGAACATTCCAAACGGGTAGATGAGGCTCGGTAGTCTTGGTCCACGACTCATCTAGGAGAAGAGGACTCCGAAATCAAACTCCCCCAGGGGCTCCTACTACGGTAGGTACGGGTTTGGCGTACCCGGGGCCCCGAGCCATACTCTCGATTGGGTTCCCCCAAGAGGTGAGAAGGCACATGCCAAACGCCCAACCAACTTTGGTCCACTTTTGTGTTTGAACTCCCACCTGTTACCTCCCTGCGCACAGTCTGATGGATAACCTACGCGCGGGTTGTAGGAGGATGGGGTGACACAAGGGGTGACTGGGTAATCGCGTAAGTCCCAGCCCCTGGTTATCATGTAGGATATGTGTGCGTATCCGCTGATAAAGGTCAGTCCCGGGGAGGGGCCATTGCATGAGCTGATGCACTCCTGAAGGCGATTGGGTCCCTCTGTCTATACATTGGGAGATGAGACCCTAGGGTGAGCAATGTCCAGGCCAGGACTCTCACCTAAGCCGGGGTGGCGCCCAGGATGTGAGCATGCCATCGGAGACATTTGCAATGGTGGAGGATACCATCGCCATGGGACATCCTAAACAAAATATTAAAAACCAGAAAACGATTGGAAAGGAAGTAGCAGAGTTGAGTGGTCCTCGCTACTTAATATTAACTAGAACTGAGGAAGGAAGGAAACTTACATCGGTGAACGCATTTGTTATCCAAAAGGGTCTTGATAAAATAGCTGGCCCAGTGAAGAACTGCACAAGACCTCGCAACGGCACGCTCCTGGTTGAAGCTAATTCAGCATCCCAGGAAGCTACTTTACTTAAGACGAATATGTTAGCCAGCTATCCGGTACGCGTAGAACTGTATAGGACTTTGAACTCCTCCCGTGGAGTTGTGAACACCCGGGCATTGGACGTTATGTCCAATGAGGAGATGCAGGAGAACCTCGAAGATCAAGGTGTAACAGCAGTATACCGGGTTCAGAGAAAAGATGGAGGCGAATATCTGCCTACCCGTACCCTTTTCCTTGCCTTTAATCGGGTAGATCTCCCGCAAAGGATAAAGGCTGGGTACGAGGCCATTGAAGTAAGACCTTATATTCCGAACACGATTAGATGTTACACATGCCAGCGCTTTGGTCATACAAGTGACACCTGCAGTGGTAGAGCTACCTGCGTGAACTGTGGAGGCATCGCCCATGATGATGACTGTACATCACCTCCCAGTTGTATTAACTGCAGGGGAGAACATCCAGCAAACTCCCGAGAATGCCCCCATTATGTGGAGGAAAGAGCTATCCAGGAGATCCGGGTTAGAGAGAAGGTGTCCTTCTCAGAAGCCCGAAAGCTCTCACGTTTGCGACAGCCGGCTATCCCGAATTCCGGTACCTATAGCTCGGTTGCAGCTAAACCAGTACCGTGTCTGGAAATCGCAACTCAAACTAGCGATGCATACGAGGTAACGATTTCAGATAAAATTCTCGTAGCTAGGTCACATCCAAAGCCTCAGACATCACCTAAGTCCACCAGAGCATCTACAAGCACCGCAGTTCAATCCAGTAGACCAGGAAGGTCGCCAACAAAGAAGCCGACCTCAAAAAGTAGACCGACTGTATACGATCCGTCATCGATCAAGTTTAAGACCCAGTATCAAAGATCTGATTTCCTCAAAGAGAGTAAGATATCTCCCAAGGCACCAAAGGGAAAGAAAAGCCCAAAGACATCTCCCAGGAGATCCTCTTCGGAGGAATCGTCTGGGATGACTACAGACCGGCGAATGTCATCTTCGCCGGTCTCCGTGTCCAATCGGTTCGAGGCTCTCGAACCAAAATTCACTATGGGAACACGGACGTCCTCGACAGAGTACATGGAACTGGAATCTGTCCACACTGGGAGACCCCCAGTGGAAAAGAGGCGCGAAAAAGCGTCCGATAAAATGTAAGCCTAAGAGAGAAGAAAAGGGCTAAATTAATTCGACAACCGCCTATTCCAAAGTAATGAAGAAGTTACCTTGGAATTATCTGTCCCATACACAATGCAATATGGCTATCCTACAATGGAACATACGTGGAATTCGAACTCAATGGCCAGAACTTGAGCTTTTGCTCAAAGAAAACGAACCTCTGGTCGCATGTTTGCAAGAGACTAAGCTATGTCCTCAAGACTCTTTCCAACTAAGGCGATACACCCCAGTACGGTGTGATGTCACACCAGAAGTGGGTGTACCGGCGCATGGTGGCGCTATGATGCTTGTCAGAGATGACGTATATGTGCAAACACTACCTTTGCACTCTAATATACAATCAGTTGCTGTACGGATTAAACTGCCAAACATCCATTTCACCATCTCTAATCTATATCTGCCTCCGTCCCGTGACTTCTCGCAGATTGAGTTAGATGGTCTAGTTTCCCAGTTACCAACACCGTTGCTGTTATTGGGAGACTTCAATACGCACCACCCACTGTGGGATTCAAGTCGCGCTTGTGCGAGAGGTACACTCATTGCCGATTTCTTGGACAGTCACAACCTAGCTCTCCTCAACACTGGAGAGCCTACATTCATTTCTGACTCTTACAATAGTTTCTCGCACCTTGATCTTGCAGTTCGTTCACCTCGGTTGGCAGTCTCCTTACAATGGAATGTCATCTCTGATTTACACTCTAGTGACCACTTCCCATGTCTTATTAGTCTCTTGGCGCAAGATACATGTTCCACACGTATGCTCAGATGGCGTTTGGACCATGCCAACTGGAAACTTTGCACCCAGTTGGCTGTCTTTACGTACAACGAGCACGACTCAGTAAATGATTTGGCGCAACATCTCACGGAGACGATTCTCTCTGCTGCTGAACAATCAATTCCCCGGTCGACTTCACACCCCCGTCAATTTTCCGTCCCCTGGCGGACGGAAGAATGTCGGAATGCCATTCGTGCTTGAAGGCGTGCGTTTAGGGTTTTCCAACGTCACCCTACTTTGGATAACCTGATTGAGCACAAGAAAATGCGTGCCAGGTCTAGACAAGTCATTAAGGATGCCAAAAAGTCATCATGGAGCAAATTTGTAGCTTCATTTAACCGACACACACCTTCCTCGGTTGTGTGGGATAGATTAAGGCGTGTTGCAGCTAAAACGACCCAAATACCAATAGCGGGACTAAAAACAGCCACAGGAGCTGTTGTTGATCCATTTGAAATGGCCAATACGTTTGGCAGTGCTTTCGCTGAGGTGTCTAGCTCAAAAAACTACTCCCCTGAGTTCCTTCCAATTAAAACTCAGGTGGAATCTCAAGGCTTCTCGTTTCGTTCTAGAAACGTTGAAGATTACAATCGCCTTTTCACCATGGTGGAGCTGGACCATTCTCTTCATTCTTCGCGATTATGGCACCAGGACCGGACGGTATTCATGTACAAATGTTACAACAGCTCTCTCCTGAAGGTAAGGCATTCCTGCTCGAGGTCTACAATCGTGTTTGGGTTGACAGTATACTCTGTCGCACGCCACTCTCTCCTTGTTTAACTATCTGCTACCATTACTTAACTTGACATTTGCTAAGCCTAGCCCCATGCTTTTTCTGCTACCCCACTTGACTTGGCTTAGCGAGAGTGAGTGGACATCTATTTGCGGAATCGTGTTGGGAATGGATAGGTGGGGTATATTGTGGTTACATATAATACCAAATGCCTTTTCCTTGAATATATTTTGGAAACATAAATAAATACAAGACTTAACACTGACGGTGTTAAGTAACAAAATATACATAAGAAGATTGAAAGTATGGTGAATGATAATATATGTATTACGAAAATGTAGTAAAAATAAACAGTTACATAAAATAGACATGAATGTAAACTATTCTTTGTACTAAGTAATAATTCCTTCCTGACTATTTAACTTCCTGAGCAACACTGGTAGAATGGGCCTGACTCACCAATATAACTTGGCACACAAAAGTCATCCCTTTTAACCACACTCAGTTGATTGCGTTAGTCGGAATTATAACTATTGCCGTTTAGGCTACATTAACCGTGATACAAAGATCATCTACCCTGCTTCAGCATAAAAGCCCTAAAACACTAAACACATACATCTAAATGAAATACAGAACTGTTTGTCTCACCCAAATGTCTGGTGTGTTTTTGGAACAGGTCCTTATCCAATTATGTTGAAATGAACATGCACATGGACTGTGGCACATTCCTGCATATCAGCCATGAAGAATAAACGCGTCGTTCCTGCTTAATTCCGCGTATGCCCAGTGTATGCCTGAATTAGCATACATCTCGAAGAAATGGTGGTGAATGCCGACGCTGCTTCTCTACGGAGAAAAGTTGCTCACTTGCTTGCCCCCTTTGACAAGCAAGACCAAGAAACATGACCCTGTTGCCTTCGATGCGTGCTGACGTCACTGTTGGTGAACTGCTTGGCTCGATGAAGAGGAGCTTGCCGAGTAATGTTAGTAGAATTGAGAATTGCTAAGCCTATCGGCTCATTACTGACGAACATGTAGGCAAGTATGTAAGATACTAATGCTGAGCGCCTCGGCTTGATGAAGATTAAACCATAGTGTATAAGGCTCATACATTACGCTTGGTCGAAGCTGACCATACTTTGACTGACGAAGACAACTGGTGGCAGCGCCTAACGGAGCTCGACTACTTGACGAAGACTGGAGGCAGCGCTGAAGTAAACATCGAAGACTGCAGGCAACGCACTTCGCGTTGAAGTGAAGATCAAAGACTGCAGGCAGCGCTTCGCGCTGAAGTGAACTAACGACTGGTCGGGCAGCCGGATTTTATACTGTGTGCGGGGCGTAGCGGGGGCGAGAGGGGTTACGCTTACCAACCTGACGGCTATACACCTCTCTAAGCTAAGGCCAGTCGATATCTCGAAGTGACGACCTTCCATGACGTCACAGACTCCCGGGGGCAATTTAAAATAAAAGGCTTCAGAGTTTTATTTTCCATTAATAATCATACTTAAACTATATCTTTTGGCTTGTAGACCTTTCCAGCACACCGCCAGACATTTAAGTTTACAATAAACACACTAAAATACACCTTACTTCCTAACACATACATACAATATAGCTTGAAATTATGGTTTGAGTTGGCTTACATGTGCCCTTACTTCCTTGTTTGTGTGCACATTCTTTACTATAACAGATACATCAGACATGAATTTGTGCACCTTATAAGGTCCTACATACCTTGGAGCAAGTTTCGCTGAGTCTTTATCCGCAGCTTTACTCTTTGGATAATTTCTCACGTAAACAATATCTCCTATATTAAATTTATGAGGTTGTCTCCCTTTATCATAGTTACGACGTGTCTTCAGCTGAGAACGTATTAAATTTCACCTCACTCGGTTCCATACATCTCGAATATGTGTTTTGTCTACCTGCTCTGGAATTATATCGCGGACATTCCACATGTTCGCTAGCGGAGAATTTGGTGGAAAGGAAAACATTAAATTAAATGGACATTGCCCATGAGATTCATGCTTAGCACTATTTAACGCGAATGCTAGCCAATATAATGTTTCGTCCCACTTGGTATGATCCTGAAAATGATATACTATTAAGGCGTTTTTCAAATTTCTATTCACCCGTTCACTTAATGAGGGTCTAGGATCATACGGAATAGTTGTAATGTGCTTGACTCCCGAACTAAAACAAAATGTTTTAAATAAATTGGACTGAAAATACGACGCATTGTCACTAACAACTATCTCGGGCACCCCAAAACAAGAAATAATAGTCTTCAGACCTTGAACCGCGCTAGCTGCGTTGGCGTCCCGTGTGGGCAACAACCACACATACTTCGTAAAGGCGTCAACTACCACCAGCACAAACCTATTTCCCTGTTTACTCCTGGGTAGCGCCCCAATGTAGTCCACAAATAATTTTTGCATTGTCTCTCTGCAATCGTGGAAGTCAAAAATCCCAAGTGAGTGCTCTGTGCAGGTTTCGACATTTTGCACAGATGACACGCCTTAACCTGTAAACGAATCTCGTCGTCCATTCCCTTCCAAATAAACTGGTCCCTTATTTTATTCCTGGTTTTAAATATCCCTAAATGTCCTCCACATGGACTATTGTGAAAATATTGAAACAATAGTTTCTTCAATTGCTCGGGTACCACAATTTTATTTTTCCCTGTTCTATCTTTACAACAAAGAACGCCTCTTGATAAGAGATATGGTTGACATTCTTTACCTTGCCGCAACGTTGATATTATGGAAGCTAGATTCTCATCTTTCATCTGATGGTCTTCGAGATCTTCATAAGCGAAAGGAAAATTGCCTAACACTGCCAATACTGGAGCACGAGGAGTATTCGAGTCAACTTGCTCGTTCTTTTCCTCTCCGTACATTCGACAAAGAGCATCTGCTACACAATTATATCTGCCCCTTATATGGTGAACCTTAAACTTGAATGCAGAAATTCGCAGAGCCCATCTAACAATACGACCACTTTTCCTGGGTCTGGCCAAAACCCAAGAAAGAGCCTGGTTGTCAGTCTCTAGTAGGAATTCAACATGTTCTAGGTAAAACCTAAATTTTTCTACCCCGTACAACACAGCTAAAGCTTCCAATTCGTACATAGAATATTTTCTTTCCTGTTCATTAAGGATACGAGACGCGTAAGAAACAACACGTCTACCTTCAGGGTGTTCCTGAAGTAAAACGGCAGCAACCGCAGAACCACAAGCATCGGTTTGTAAAATGAATGGCAAAGAGAAATCAGGTACCGCCAACACTGGAGGAGAAATTAAAGCTTCTTTAAGCCTAAGGAATGCCTGATTCTGTTCCTCATTCCATTTAAACTTTACCCCTTTCTTTCGTAAAATGTTTAAATGACATGCTTGCTCGGCATAGTCGGGAATAAACTTCGCGAAATAGTTGACCATTCCGAGAAATCGCGATATCTGCTTAGCAGTTTTGGGCACTCGATACTCCCTGATCTTATTAGTCCTTTGAGGATCGATGGTTACATTGTTACCAGAAATAATATGACCTAAGAAAGTTAATTTTTGAGTAGCAAACTTAACTTTATTTGGATTAACTGTCAAACCCGCCTTACGAAGTCGAGAAAATACTTCATGGAGATGTCTTACATGGTCATCAAAAGTTGTGGAATAAATGCACAAGTCATCTAAATAATGATATAAATAATTAAATTTTATGTCACCAAAAACTCTGTCTAATAATTGTGACAGGACTTGGGCGCCCACTGCTAAACCAAACGGTAAACGATTGAATTCATACAGATTATAATCCGTGGTGAAGGCCGTTAACCTTTTCGATTGTTCTTCCAACGGAATTTGATAATACGCCTGATTTAAATCGATGCTCGTAAAATATTTTGCCTTAGCAAACCAGTGGTAATTTAGATGGACATGTGGTAGGGGAACTTGATCAATTTTAATTTTGCTATTTAACACTCTGTAATCTACTACCATTCTAGCATCATCATCAGCCTTGGGGACAAGGAAAACCGGGCTTGAATAATTCGAATTCGACATCCTAATGATTCCTTGCTCTAACATAGTATTTACCTTTTCCCTCAATATATGTAGTCTCTGAGGTGGTAAGCGATATGAAGGTAGTCGAACCGGTTGCTTGTCATGCAACTCTATCTTATATGTTACTAAGTTCGTGCAACCTAGTTGGTTCGTGAGTACATCTGGAAACTCAAGTAATAAATTCTGTATCACTTGTCTTTGTTCGTGGTCTAAATGGTCTAAACTGAATTCAGAAACAGGTTGTTGTTCCATAGTATTATCTACACTAGCACGTGACGTCATCCCGGGAATATTGCTCAAAGCCTTAAATGGTATTTTTACTGAAGGACAAAATTTGAAATATAAGTTTCTACTTGAACTATCCAATATCAAACCAGTATGAGCAATGAAGTTATTTCCCAAGATAATCGGTACAGGTAATTTCTGAACCACACAAAATTGCATTTTCCAGCGAAATTTTGCTATACTCAGAGATAATAATACTTCCCCCAAAACTTGAATTGGTTCTAAATTTGCTGAAATGATCTTAACAGTACTTGTGTTTAAATTACGACGCAACTTACTAAACCATCTGTGATCAATTAAGGAAACTACGCTACCTGTGTCGATCAATCCTAAAACCGGAATTTTATCTACTTCAACACTAACATACGGCATCGGAAAACCTACTATGGCTTGAATAGTTTTCTCCACAGGGATACTATCCGTATAGACTGGCATAACCGAATGTCAGCTATTTTTCTTTTTGGTTGAGAACCTTGAATTGGAATATGTACATTCTTTGTTTTCCGGGCAATTGTATTTGACATGACCTGTCTGTTTACAAGTCCAACACACCGTACTTCTTTCTGAACCCGATTTGACTTTTTCTTCTTTCCTTTCAGAACTGCTATGTTCCGTGGGCAAATCTCGAAATCTAATGACTAAGTCATCCAGTTGTTGATATGACTGTAAATATTGACCTAAAGCTAATGCACGTATTTCCGCATGTCGGGAATTGGAAATTATGTTCTGCACAATTTCTGGTTCTGTGTAATTTACACATAATGCCTTCACGATCAACTTTATGTTCTCCACAAATTCAGAAAAGTGTTCCGTTTCTCTCTGTCTGCGAAAGTAATGTAAATTAAGTAACTGATTATAATTCAATGGAGACAAAAGAACTCTAATTATTTCTTTCTGAAATTGCAATATACTATACCCATTCGTAATTGATCTCAACAAAATATCTAGAACTGGGTTTTCTACATGCACATGAAAAAATTGCAAAATAATTTGATCACTCAACGAGTATACTTTCGCTTGATACTGGCATCCAATTAAAGTAACAAGAAATTCCAAAATCTGTTCTGGAGTATTCGCTTGAATTGCCTTAATATCACCTAGAATTATCTGGCATGGATGCGGTAATTTTAGTTTAGTTAACGTGACTTCCGTTGCATTATCTTCCTTCCCCATTTGACTACCTAAGTTTTCCTGAATAAATGGCGTTACACCATTTGCTTCCATGGGCTCAATAGTTTGTTTAGTGTATTTTAATTCTGAGAGCTTATCTCCTAACTTCAACCAAAATTCCGAAATATTCCTAGTTTGAGATTTCAACCTCTCTGTAGCTAACCTTTGCAAACGGTTTGTTCTATATTGCCAATACTTGACACCACCTTTAATCCTACGCAATTGTGACTGTTTACATCCTACCTTTACATATTCGTCTACTAGATCACCAAGTGATTGAGACGCACGCTCACAATACTGAAATTCTATGGTTTCATTACACGGTAAACTTGCACCAATGGTATGTGGATCCTGTGTTAACTGAACTCGCAGTAACTGTTGTAAATCAGTGACAGAATTCTTAATATTACACTCAACCTTAATGTTACACAACTCATTTTCAAGTTCACTTCTATTCAAAACTTCGGGTTGAAAAGGTAGTTCCATGTTTATAAAATACACAACCTATAGTGAGGCAAACAATTCATAAATCAAAACATTAAATACATTCAAGGATGCATTAGTATACCTTTCAATTTGTGTCGAAGTTATTTTCAACTGTAAAGTTATCAACCAGTAATCACAAAAATTACAACTAACCAAGAGAATTAAATGTAACCATGAAATTACAAAGAACCGCGATGTCTGTTACCACTACTATTTAACCACGGCATGTAACCACGACATGTAACCATTGCATTGAACCACTGCATGTAAACATTGCATGTAACTACTGCATGTAACCATTGCATTGAACCACGCTCTACTACCACTGCTGTCGCACGCCACTCTCTCCTTGTTTAACTATCTGCTACCATTACTTAACTTGACATTTGCTAAGCCTAGCCCCATGCTTTTTCTGCTACCCCACTTGACTTGGCTTAGCGAGAGTGAGTGGACATCTATTTGCGGAATCGTGTTGGGAATGGATAGGTGGGGTATATTGTGGTTACATATAATACCAAATGCCTTTTCCTTGAATATATTTTGGAAACATAAATAAACACAAGACTTAACACTGACGGTGTTAAGTAACAAAATATACATAAGAAGATTGAAAGTATGGTGAATGATAATATATGTATTACGAAAATGTAGTAAAAATAAACAGTTACATAAAATAGACATGAATGTAAACTATTCTTTGTACTAAGTAATAATTCCTTCCTGACTATTTAACTTCCTGAGCAACACTGGTAGAATGGGCCTGACTCACCAATATAACTTGGCACACAAAAGTCATCCCTTTTAACCACACTCAGTTGATTGCGTTAGTCGGAATTATAACTATTGCCGTTTAGGCTACATTAACCGTGATACAAAGATCATCTACCCTGCTTCAGCATAAAAGCCCTAAAACACTAAACACATACATCTAAATGAAATACAGAACTGTTTGTCTCACCCAAATGTCTGGTGTGTTTTTGGAACAGGTCCTTATCCAATTATGTTGAAATGAACATGCACATGGACTGTGGCACATTCCTGCATATCAGCCCTGAAGAATAAACGCGTCGTTCCTGCTTAATTCCGCGTATGCCCAGTGTATGCCTGAATTAGCATACATCTCGAAGAAATGGTGGTGAATGCCGACGTTGCTTCTCTACGGAGAAAAGTTGCTCACTTGCTTGCCCCCTTTGACAAGCAAGACCAAGAAACATGACCCTGTTGCCTTCGATGCGTACTGACGTCACTGTTGGTGAACTGCTTGGCTCGATGAAGAGGAGCTTGCCGAGTAATGTTAGTAGAATTGAGAATTGCTAAGCCTATCGGCTCATTACTGACGAACATGTAGGCAAGTATGTAAGATACTAATGCTGAGCGCCTCGGCTTGATGAAGATTAAACCATAGTGTATAAGGCTCATACATTACGCTTGGTCGAAGCTGACCATACTTTGACTGACGAAGACAACTGGTGGCAGCGCCTAACGGAGCTCGACTACTTGACGAAGACTGGAGGCAGCGCTGAAGTAAACATCGAAGACTGCAGGCAACGCACTTCGCGTTGAAGTGAAGATCAAAGACTGCAGGCAGCGCTTCGCGCTGAAGTGAACTAACGACTGGTCGGGCAGCCGGATTTTATACTGTGTGCGGGGCGTAGCGGGGGCGAGAGGGGTTACGCTTACCAACCTGACGGCTATACACCTCTCTAAGCTAAGGCCAGTCGATATCTCGAAGTGACGACCTTCCATGACGTCACAACTCCCAGAAAATTGGCGGGAGGCCACCGTTATTCCCATCTTGAAGGCTGGAAAGGACCGTCATCTTCCCTCCAGCTATCGTCCTATTTCCCTCACCAGTTGCGTTTGCAAGGTGATGGAACGCATGATCAATGGATGATTGGTATGGTGGTTAGAAAGTCTCAACCTACTAACATCCAGTGTGGTTTTCGACGACGCCGTTCAACTGTTGACCATCTTGTGTCAATGTCGACACAGATAATGGACGGCTTTATGAAGAACTGTCAAACCGTGGGCATATTTTTCGATCTTGAGAAGGCTTATGATACGTGCTGGCGGACAGGGATTTTACGTTCCCTGTATGCCTGGAACATACGTGGACGCCTATCATTTTTCATTCAGGAGTTTATGAAGGACCGCTTTTTCCAAGTAAGGGTCGGCTCGGTTTTTTCTAATTATTTTGTTCAGGAGGAGGGAGTACCTCAGGGTTTGGTGCTAAGTGTCACGCTCTTTGCTATAGCAATTAACTCCATCTGGAAATGTGTTCCACCTGGAGTTTCGTCATGCATATTCGTAGACGACTTCGCTGTCTATTGCACTTCTCAGCGCATGGCGTTCTTGCAGCGGCGCCTGCAGCAATGTTTGGACAACCTTAGAGAATGGAGCGTGAAAACGGCTCCCGTTTCTCAACTGAGAAGTCAATCTGCGTTAACTTCTGGCGTCGTAGGAGACGATTACCACCTTCGCTCCGTTTCGGTCCAGATATACTTCCCTTCGCAGAGGAGACGCACTTCCTGGGTTTGATCCTGGACAGGAAGCTTAGTTGGTCGTCGCATATTGCACAGCTAAGAGCACGATGTGGCCGTTCCCTAAATATCATGCGAGTACTGAATGGCAAATCGTGGGGAGCGGATCGGACAATTTTGTTGCGAATCTTTCGCGCACTCATCCGATCCAAGCTAGACTATGGGTGTATTGTTTATTCGTCAGCACGACCATCTGTGCTGAGAAGATTAGACGTGGTCCATAATAGGGGCACCCGCATTGCAACAGGAGCTTTTCCAACAATCCCAGTGGTGTGCCTTTACGCCGAGTCCGCAGAACCTCCTCTGCAATACCGGCGTGAGATTCTCTTGGCAAATTATGGTTGTGCGCTTAGATGCATCCCTAAGCACCCAACGTTTTCTTCTTTTTTCACCACCACTTTAAGAGAACGATATAGGAATAGCACCCTTAGTCCTAAGCCTGCGGGGTTCCGTTTCCAAGACCTTCTAGTGAAGCTTGGGGTGGAACTGCCTAGGATGTTCGCCAAGGGCGAGAGGCTTTATCCCCCTTGGCTATCTGGCACGCCCCATGTAGATCTTGGGATGACCGTACACCAGAAGTCCACGATGGCTATTTCAAGTATCCGCACGTGTTTCTTAGAATTTTTGTCAGGCTACACTGACCGTCGATATATTTACACCGATGGGTCAAAGAGCACCAACGTTGTTGGATGTGCTTATGTTTATGGAACCGAACCATATACATTCGGTTTTCCAAATAGCACCTCCATTTTTACTGCAGAGCTTTATGCAATTTATCGAGTCGTTTTGTATGTTCGCCGTCGTAAATTAGGTGACTGCCTGATTTTGAGCGATTCCCTTAGTGCACTGCAGAGCCTTTGTCAGTTGTACACCCCCTATTGTATAACGTATCCAGGCTGCCCTGCATGTTTTACACGCTTCTGGCGTTGACGTGGTGTGTGCATGGATTCCTGGTCACGTAGGTTTGCCGGGGAATGAAATGGCAGATTTAGCAGCAAAGACGGCAACTATAGAACCCAGTATTACCATCTCACATGTTACTTCGGAAGACTTTAGGCTTGAAGTAAGGAGAGCGGTGCTGTCGTCCTGGCACGAAGAGTGGTCAGCTCTGAGCGGTAATAAGCTGAGAGGTGAAAGAACGTTACCTACAGAGCCGAACGTCAACATAGCTCAATATGCTGATGACGTGTTGCTCTACACAACAAACAAACACCCTAACAGATCCTTCCTCCCAATACAGCGACACCTCCGCCTTATCCAAGAATGGTGCAGGCGTTGGCGATTGTCCATTAACCCGGAGAAAAGCCGCGCCATACTCTTTACTAAGCGCCGATTCCCCGCCAATCTCCCCACATTCACCTATCTGCGAAGAAGGATTGAATGGGTAAACTCCATCTCCTACCTGGGAGTGAAGCTCGATAAGGGCCTTACTTTTCGGGAACACATCAACGACTTGTCGGCGCGTGCCGGTGGGGCAACTGCCTCACTGTACCCCATGCTGCGGTCGGGGATGCCAGTTCCCCTAAAGCTACGCCTTTTTCGGGCACTCATAATCCCACTCCTCCTATACGCCTGCGAAATCTGGGGCATGGCCGCAGATTCCCATCTCCTGCGTCTGCAGCGTATACAGAATAGAGGACTTCGGATAATCTATTCTGTATGCCGCGGATTCCCTTCGAGACTACTGCACGAAGCCTCGTCTCTTCCGTATGTGGAGGACGAAATTAGGCGCCGGGCAACCAAACTTTACGCCCAAATTCCTCATCATAGGAGTGCCTTGATTAGGTCTCTTGGGGACTACAACCCCACTGAACGCACGCGTGTGGGACACCGGGTTCCCCGCATGGCTTGCGGGCATCCGCGGTAACGAAGGAGACATCCCTTCAACAGCGAAAGCTGAATACATCACAGTCCTCCAAGATAAGCTTGGATTCTAAATTCAAAATTAAATGAACCTCCATATTTGGACCTTTACACCAGCAGTGCCCAACGGAAGTTGCACACTGATTAAACAGCCGCTGAGGAGCAAAAACTTGCTGCCTCCTTTATAACCTATTACCTCAAACTTCACCCGCCACCCTGCAAAATCCTACATCCCGTCATAAAGTGGTTAAGCCCTAAAAGGGTAGGTACACGTATGACACACCTCGGGCTGATCTCAGCCTGCCAGATAGCGTCGTCGTCGTCGTGAAAGAACTTCCAATAAACTGGGTAACCTCCTGTCGCATATCTCGCCGCGAGGAGGTTAGGTTGGCTCGATTAAGAATAGGGCACTGCAATTTTTCGCATGGTTACTTATTTAAAAGGGACCCTGCGCCTCTATGTCCGCTGTGTGACAACCTTTTGTCTGTTCGCCACGTGCTGCTGGAGTGTTGATCTCTAGCGTACCTTAGGGATTCTCTGCAGCTGCCTGCTAGACTTGCAGAGGTGTTAGCAGACGACAAAACAGCGGTTGATAGAGTTTTTAAGTTTTTAGCGGATTGTAATATCAATTTGAGGATTTAAAATTTTAGGTATTTGTTTATGCCTTTTGACCTATTTATTACATTGTTTTATATACGGCTATTGCCGCGGTTTTTACGTTTATGTGTATTTTGTCTTTGATACTAGTAATTTATTTTTGATTCAAGTTTATATCTGTCTATTGCCATGAATTTTAGAAGAGCGCTAATGACCTAGATGTTGAGCGCCCTTAAAACCCACAAATCACAAATCATTTACCAAATGACAACTCACTCGGTCAACAAGCTGAGACGCATAAACCCGATTTTGCGACTGGCGAAGGTAGCTTTTCGGCGAGGGGTACGCAGGGAGCGGTGCAAAGCTTGCATTTAAGAGTACGGCGAGTTAAGGCCAACACATGCGTTTCTTACCGCGCAAGCGCACTACGTTCTCGTACAAGTCCCTCCGTTTTCCTTGTTACGAGCATTTCCCTCCCGTTTAGCAGAAGCTACTAGGCAGCCAACGTGACGGTTCTAAATATAATGTAGTCATCTTTTATATTATATTAATGTTATAAATACAATTAAATCTAGTCTTATTAAGCAATTATAAATGCATATAACTACTCTTCATATTGAGACAGAATATTGATCAGTAGAAAATTGTTCATGTAAATATTTTTGTAAGAGTGTGTAAATTTCTAATTCTTTTAATTTGGGTGTATCAGGGACTTATTTTTTTCAATATTCAAGATAGACAACGTTTTCTCGTCACTTTGAGTTCAACCAATGAGAACTGTTGCGCGGATGAATACATAAGAATGGCGGTGTTACGTCATAGAGACGCTTGGGACTCTTTTATCATTAGCGTCTGTGAGCTCAAGGTGAAAGGATGTATATTTGCTGATAGCGTGTGAACATGTAAATTACACCCAAACTTTTAACCAGTGTAGATTCTATCGAATTTTGAAAGTTGTTAACTAATGAACATAGTGCTAAAATGTAAATTTACGAATAAATATGTTGTGATAAAGGAAAGTTGATTTGTGCATTCCATTCTGTATCCATCGACCCTGTAGATAAGAGTAGCGTCAGATATCAATCAAACTTTCCATCTTTCAGTAAAAACATTATTCCTGCTGCTATATTCACGCTGATATGTGTTGACTATCATTTAATAAAAACGGTACCAAAATGGCTTGCCCAACGTGGAGCGCGAATTTAGAATGGAATGCAAAATTACGAGTACGAAGTGTTAACACCAAATGACACCATCCCATCGCGCAGGAGAAAGACGCCATTAGACCATCGACTGATATCAACAAAACATCGATACACGGAGAATCAACGTGGGAAAAACACCGGAGATCATCTAGCGAAGCCAACTACCCAGGAGACGTAAATAACTGGACGAAGAACCACCAGAAAAGAAAGTAGGATCAAAATTTTTTGTTTTTACATACATTTTATTTCCATTGTACATGTTTTTGAGAAGTGGAAAAATATTGGGACTTTCAACATTAAGTGAATTGGATAAAGGAATTAAAATGTCGCGAAAAGAGATAGAAACAGGAGTGGGGGAAGGGGCAGATAGGCCTAGTTATCAGATAGAATTAGAAGGTGAGGAACAGGCGGAAATAAGCAAAGACCAAAGGTTAATGATGATGATGTTTGAAAGACTAGAACAGAATATGAAGGAAATAGGTCAGAAACTGGAACAAAACAAGGTAGAATTAGGTCAGAAAATGGAACAAAATAACATAGAATTGAAACAGGACATAGAACAAAGTTTAGGTCAGAAACTGGAACAAAATAAGGTAGAAATAGGTCAGAAAATGGAACAAAATAATGCAGAATTAAAACAGGATATAGAACAAAGTTTAGGTGAAAAAATAGAGGGAGTGAGAGAGGACTTGGAAAATAATAAAAAAGAGATAGGTCAGAAAATGGAGGAAGTGAGAAAAGACTTAGAACAGAAAATGGAATTAGGTAGACAGAACTTAGAACAGAAAATAGAATTAGGAAGACAGGAATGTAAAGAAAATATGAAAGTAATGGAAACTAATTTAAAATTAGTACATAAAAACTTAAATGAAACAAAGGAAGCCTTAGAAGCTAGGATAGAAATTGTAGGAGATAGGATGGGAAAGATAGAATCAGAGATGAGAGAGAATAAAATTGTGTTAGAAGGAGAAATTGCTAGATGTAGGGATGAAATAACAGAATGTAATACAAGTGTAGACTGTAAGATAACAAATGTAAAAGCAGAAATGACTGAGGAATTAAGGAAAGAGATTGAGGTAGTAAAGAAAGACATTATTAATGAAACTGTAGAACAAATTGTAATTCCTAAAATTAAGACAATGAATGATGTGATGCTTTCACAACAGGATGCTATAAATGATATGAAACAAAGCCACTTAGAAATAAAGAATGATTTAAAATCAATTTGTGAAGAAATGAAAAAAGGGAAAGAAAGTTTGGCTAATGTAAATGATGTTGTGAAGGCATTACAAAGACAAGATGATTTAGATGTAAGTAATGTACAAGATGAGAGTTACTTGAGTAATGTACAAAATGTTGACTCACCATACAGAGAAAGAGGTTCACAACCAAACAATGACACAACACATAACACATGTTACACCAACAGCATATTACATGAAATCACACCACCTACATTTGACGAGGAGAAGGGAGACGATCCAAAACTCTTTGTTAAAGAGATGGAAGAATATTTTAAAGTGAAAAGGATACCAAACGAGCTTAGGATGATGATAGTTAAGAAAAGCTTAAAAAACAAGGCATTAGAATGGCTCAGGTTAACCCTAGCTGGTCATGAGTCGTATAGCTCATTCAGAAATTTATTCCTATCAAGGTATTGGGGCCCAGCTAAACAAAACCAAACTAGGGTAGAGCTAGCGACAGGTAGATACGATCCAACCAAAGGGTTGTCACTAGTCGATTATTTTATGAAAGTAGCCAACAAAGGAAAGCTATTAGACCCCAACTTGTCGGAGGCAGAACTAATTGCCAGCATAACAAGACATTTTCCAGACACAGTGAGAACAGGGTTAATTGTTGCGAGGCCAGTAGATTTTGCAGATATGATAGAACTGCTGACAGCCTTCGAAACACAAAATGGTCGGCCTAATGAGCATAGACATAGGAACGGTCACCCAAACTCACCCATCCTAAACCGAAACACGACTACGAACAACCAGAGTGAGGGAGAACATAGAAATACTAGGAGTACCCATGAAAGGGGGAGAGGGGCACACCATTTCCCACAACCACATAATCATGGCGAGAGGATGGAGAACACAAGACAGCGGTACCACGACACAATACCGAGGGTTGAATCGAGATACAGAACGCATAGATATGATCGTGGAAGACCAGGAGACCGTACCCATCAAGTGAATCATATACGATTCTGTATTGAATACTTGAACAGCCATAGGCCGTCATACAATAGGGGTTCACGTCAAAGGGGCAGAAACCAAGGGAACACCGACAACGTAAGACAACAGGAACAGAATGAAAATATGCCGGATAGGACCGATACTGCACAGAATACAGAAACGACGATCACCTCCAACGTCCAGGAAAACTAAGTACAAGTCAACTTTGTGTCCCGGAAGTTGACCTGTGTGGCAGTAGGGGCAATATTGACCAATGTAATGTAGGTACCTTGAGAAGACAGGCGAGTGAAAGAAAGGAAATGACCAATCCACCAATGATTAGGCTGAAGGTATGGGGTATCGAATTGCCAGCGATGATTGATACAGGAGCCAGCACATCAGTATGTGACGAACAGCTATTCTAGGAACATCCTATTTAAATTGCATGGTCGCGACGTAAGGAAATGGAAAATGATGGTACCAAATTCCTTACAGGACAGGGTCATTTTGGCATTCCACCACTCGATGCTTCACTCCGGTACTGAGAGAACAATGCTTGCCATCGAGGAGGTATTGTACATCAAACATCTTGGCAAGAAGGTCAGGAAGTTAATTTCCTCATGCGACCTATGCCAAAAGGCCAAGCCAATTAATGTAAAGTACGATGTCATCCCACAATCCATCGTGAGGAACGAGAAAAATGCATTGGTGTGTATTGACGAGCATGGAGAGCTACCAAGGGGTAAAGATGGGAACAGATACATCTTTGTCATGTTTGATGTTTTCACAAAATTCACCAAAATATACCCCATTAAGAACATCAAAAGCAGAACATGCTTAGATAAAATCGTCAAGGACTACATCCCAAAATATGGGAGGATAAAATGTATTCTATCGGACAATGCAACCATGCATAAGAGCAAGTTGTTTCAGAACACCTTAGAAACATTAGGAATAAAATTGTACTATTCCTCAGCATATTATCCCCAGGGAAACCCGACTGAGAGAATCATGAGGGATATAAGTATTTATTTTCATTTACTCTGCCACAGAGACCACACTTCCTGGACGGAAAAATGCAGATATATAGAGGAGGTGATTAACCATTCGGTGAACCCCACGACCAAGTTCGCCCCTATCGAGCTGATGACCAACACGAAACCAAGAAAATTAGCAATTGACATTGACACTACGATGGCTGCCCAGAGAGAATTATCAGAGAAGGAAAAATGTCAATTGGCATTCAGAAGATTACAGCAGAAGGCTGAAAAAGGGAGGAACAAGGTGAAAAGATTCGTCAGGAAATGGTCCCCACAAATTGGAGAAAAGGTGCTCTTAAAAAGCCACAAAGCATCCAAGGCATCTGAAAAAAGATCTGGAAAGATGGAGCTATTGTATACTGGACCACTGGTCATAACAAAACAGCTGGGTGACCACACATATGAGCTACAGAATACAAATGGCAAGTTGGTAGGAAGATACCATAAAAATAAATTGAAGCCATACAAAGAAAGGACCAAATAGTCTTTGTCAACGAATGTGTAAGGCAGGAGTAGTGGAGATGAAAGAAGATAACAATTTTTAATGGGTTACTTATAGAAAATTATGTTCAGATTAGGAATTACAACAAGGAAGAAAATCAACATAGTCATTGGCTATATCGACCACAAAGAGCATTGTCAACAAAAACAGACGAGGACACTGATTGTCATTAAAGAAATGAATCATAGCGACGAAAGATAATATGTTTTTGACATAAGGATGTCAGGGACAAAAATAAAAATGAATCAATTATGATGAAAAAGATATAATATTTCGACACAAAGATGTCGAGGGTAAATTGAGAAGAAAAATAATACAATTACAGAATAACTGTAAGTATAGAAGTTTTCTCTTATAGAAATAAGAGACAAAGAAATGACAATTAGTGAAATGAGGAAAACCATAACCAGAAAAACAATGCCCATGAATTAAGATGAATATAGCCAATGCTAAGCTCGAAGAAATGTTGAACCAAACAACAATGAATAATAACCCAATTAAGAAAATTAGTACCATTAGTAACATCAGAGTTTAAAAACCGACTCAACAACCTGCCTATACATAAGCTTATAAGACAAAGAAGGCAAAGAACTGAATAAAGTATTGCCATAAATATGATCATAATCATTAGCTCAAAATTTGTATCCTATTTTTCTCTCCTCATAGCAATGAATACAAGTCAAAAACCACATGAAACACTTAAATCATATTTGTGTCAATGTCAAATGTACAATAACTGAGTATGTGTTGTATAAGAACTGAATATGGGTTGTACAATAACTGAATATGTATTGTATGATAACTGGATATATTGTGTAATAACTGAATATGTTGAGTAATAACTAAATGCGTTATGCAAAAACTGAATGTGTATTGTGTAATAACTGAATATGTATTGCATAATAACAGAACACATATGTGTTATGATAGCAGGATATATTGTACAATAACTGAATATGTATTGTGTAATGATTGGACATGTTGTATAGTAATCAAATGTGTTGTACAATAACTGAATATGTATTGTATAATGACTGAAGGTGTATTGTATAATAACAACATATGTGATATGATAACTGGATATATTGTACAATGACTGAATATGTATTGTATAATAATTGGACATGTTGTGTAATAACTAAATGTATTATACAATAACTGGATATGTATTGTATAATAACTGAATGCATTGTGTAGTAATCGAATATGTGAAATTTATAAAGACATGCTGTATCATGTCAAAACGAAGCACAAAGACAAACAGTGAAGAAGACTGTTAAAAAAAAAAAAAAATAATAATAATAATAAAAAAAAATTTTGTACAAAGTGATTGAATCATAGGAATAGGGAGAAGTATTGTATTGTGTTTCAAGATTGTAAATAAGGTGACAACTTGAAAAACAAAACAAGGGGCATATGAGACAGAATATTGATCAGTAGAAAATTGTTCATGTAAATATTTTTGTAAGAGTGTGTAAATTTCTATTTCTTTTAATTTGGGTGTATCAGGGACTTATTTTTTTCAATATTCAAGATAGACAACGTTTTCTCGTCACTTTGAGTTCAACCAATGAGAACTGTTGCGCGGATGAATACATAAGAATGGCGGTGTTGCGTCATAGAGACGCTTGGGACTCTTTTATCATTAGCGTCTGTGAGCTCAAGGTGAAAGGATGTATATTTGCTGATAGCGTGTGAACATGTAAATTACACCCAAACTTTTAACCAGTGTAGATTCTATCGAATTTTGAAAGTTGTTAACTAATGAACATAGTGCTAAAATGTAAATTTACGAATAAATATGTTGTGATAAAGGAAAGTTGATTTGTGCATTCCATTCTATATCCATCGACCCTGTAGATAAGAGTAGCGTCAGATATCAATCAAACTTTCCATCTTTCAGTAAAAACATTATTCCTGCTGCTATATTCACGCTGATATGTGTTGACTATCATTTAATAAAAACGGTACCAATATCGTAATTTGCTAAGGCCAATACTTCAGTTTGGAATAGTTATTTTGTTACAGTGTTCATTATTGTTATGTTTGTCTTCTGGCAGCAAGTTGCATGCAGTTGCATCTGCGCATAGCGGGAAATTTGAATCTATGAAAGTGTGGAAATGAATAACATGGCGATACTAAAGGAGATAAATCTTTCGGGTTTATTTTTATAAGAGAAACTGTTTTCCGTGCTTATTGTTTGCGAGTGAGAGAAATGGTGTCTGGACAAATAATATTCTTGTGATATTGGTCATTTAAAACAAAAAATAGCAAAACATAAGAGCTGAATTGCCCATATGAAATTAGAATTACAATTGTGTGGTGTGTGTTAAGAAAGAAAGGGAGTAAAGGTGGAGAGGATGTAATGTACTGCACACCCACTGCGACAAGTCACGAGCCGCCACTACTTATTACTTTACTATGCACTTAAAGTAAGTAGAGGAAGTATTGTATTCCATCCAAAAATTTGTCACCGAGATTTCACAGGAAACACGTTTTGAGACTCTGAATCCGAATAGGATAGATAGGATGGATTCAGCACCTAGACCTGTAGAAGATTTCTTGCATCTATGTTCCTGAGAGGAAGGGCTGAGGTGAGTGAATACAAAGGGTGCTCAGATCTAAGAAGAGATGACAGCAAAGGGCAGGGTCTCTAACAAACACAGATTTAAACTCCCAGTGGCGGTTTGTGCTCCAGCTCTCTCCCCCCGCCCCCGTGGGCTCTAGGTCCCCTGGAGGCCTGAGACTCGGAGATGTGCCCGGATCCACAGGACGAGGGTTTACAGAGAGACACGTTGAAACTCCTGCCGACACTAAGGACCCTGTAAAAATGAAGCAGATGAAAGCTGATGTGATATGAAATGGAAGGACAGGAAATTCTGGGGATCTAATTATCTTTTCCAGCATTTTCCTAGTGACCTGGGAAAAAACCCTCACCCCCAAAAAGCCATGGGTCAGGAAGGTCGGCTATGGGAATCAAACCCATGACCTGCCGAACGTGGGCCTCTCATATAATTGCATGCCTTATCACTCGATCCCTTTTTTTTAAGAAAAAGGTCTAAGTATGTACGAGGGTGGTTCAGTACTCCTGTTTCAAAATACGAATGTTGCTAAGGGAATTTTGTGCTGTCATGTACTGTCATTTGTTATACGTTGTCAAAACAAATTTGGTGCTGATTCATTGGTTAGTTTGGATTTTATAGACATTTCAATAACTGGTTCAATGTGTTTTTGCTAAAGTGGAAAAAGTGTAGTATCGTTCAGTAATTAGCGTTGTACTTTTAGATGGCAAAACTTGCGAGGAGATAAAAGCTAGATTGGATGCTGTTTATGGAGACGTTTTGCCATCTATGACAACAGTTAGATATTGATATAACGGATTTAAACCTGGTTGAACATCCGTTTTTGACGAGGAGTGCCCAGGACACCCTGCAGATGTAGTTGCCGAGGAAGTTATTGAAAAAGTCCATGATATGATTCTCGCTGATTGCCGAACGAAAGTTCGCGAAGTGGCAGAGGCCATAGGTATGTCGGCGGGAACGGCAATTCATATTTTGTATGATAAGTTGGAGATGAGAAGGTTGTCGGCCCTATGGGTGCCGCATTTGCTCACAGTGGGCAACAAGCAGGTGCGACTTTCAACTTCGAAGCTGTTTAAGCGAAATCCGAAGGACTTTTATCGTTGAGTTGTCATTGTCGACGAGACCGGGATTCAACATTATACTCCGGAAACCAAGCAACAATCAATATAGTGGGTTGCTTCCGGAGAATCTGCTCCAAAGAAGGAAAAGACGGTCCCATCGACTGGAAAAGTGATGATTTTTTGGGATGCGAAGGTTGTCATTCTCGCTGACTTCTTGGAAAAAGGAAAAACGATTACTGGAGGATACTACAGTGAGTTATGAATTGCTGCCACACCCCATATTCTCCTGACCTGACTTCCTGTTGCTCCCAAACATGAAGAAATGATTCGCAGGAACAAAATTTAGATCAAATGAGGTCATCATGGAGACAGAGGCATATTTTGCAGAGCTTGATAATTCTTATTTTTGGAGCGGTTGAAAATGGCAGGAGCGTTAGGGGAAGTGTATATTCCTAAAAGGGGACTATGTTGAGAAATAAATAATTTGTGTTTGAAAAAACTGGCGTCTACATTCCTAACACGGGTGCTTATTGAATCACTCTCGTATGTATCTGCGAGTGTTTGAACAGCAAAACTCATACAAAGAAAGTTTGTTAAATATCAGACTTGGTATTTAAGTTCAGCAGCTTCCAATGATGCAACACAAAGATTTGCAAAAGTTCCTCACATCCCAAACCACTGTTTACACGGAACATTTTTATTTCCTCAAAAATTGCTCTCGTAATTGTTATTGAATTACCATATATTTAAGATATGTTTATGATAAATAATAAGAGATAGACACAATTTTACTGCACAAAAAATATAGATCTTGTTAAAAAACACAGTTTACGTCAATTACATTTTTCTTTTGTGGTGGTTAACTGCTTTGAGATGTTACTTTTTCTTAGTTTGAATTTTCCAATATTTATACTTTTCTCAAATAGGAAGTCATTATTCATTATTTCCCTTTCTTCTCCTGGATATGTAAAGAGTATGGAATTTTAAAGCCATCACATAGCAACCACTCTTAAAAGCTTTGACTATAGCGTAAGCCTAGTGTATTTTCTTACTTCATTTGTAGGTGCAAGGAAATATATCAGTGGCGGCTCATTAGTTGTCACAGTGGCTGTGCAATATATTATATCCTCACCAGCTTTACTCTCTTTCTCCCTCTGACACATACCACACAATTCTAATTCGCACTTCATATGGGCAATTGAGCTATTATGTTTGCTATCTTTTGTTTTAAATGACCAATATCACAACAACCATTATTTGTCCAGATGCCGTTTCTCTCAGTCGCAAACAATAAGTACGGAAAAACAGTTTCTTTTTTAAAGATAAACCCAAAAGATTTATCTCCTTCAGTTTCGCCATGTTATTCATTTCCACACTTTCATACATTCAAATTTCCCACTATGAGCAGACAAAACTGCATGCAATTTGCTGCCAGAAACACAAGCATAAAAAAATAAACACTAACAAAATAACTATTCCAAACTGAAGTACTGGCCTTGGTAAATTACATGAATTGCATATGCAATATGGTTTAATAAAAATAGGTGTAATTGTGTTTACAACGTTAACATAACTGTTATTTTAATATAGAAAATGGCTACATTATATTTGCAAACATTAAGTTGGCTAACTGCCTAGTTCATTGCAACTTCTGCTATACGACTGGGAAGGAAATGCTCGTAGCAAGAAAAACAGAAACTTGTAGGAGAACGCAGTGCGCCTGCGCGGTAACAATCGCATGCCTTAGCTTTGTCGATCAGGCTGCTTTAAGTCGCCATATTCCTTAATATAAGCTTTTCCCTCTTCCCGCGACCCCTCACCCTAAAGGTTCCTTCGCCAGTCGCAAAATCCGGTTTATGCGTCGTTAGAGCTTGTTGACTGAATGCGCGGGGGGGAGGGGGGGGGTGGGATTAAACGAGCAGGTTTATATAGAAGAAAGTTCAACATTCGACTTTCTCATATGCATGTCTAGTCATTCTCAAACGGGAAAAAATGAGTGGGTGTGCAGTTGTAAGTATGTGATCACCCAGGAACCGCTACTGCAATTATATAATGTTTATATATATATAAACATTTCTACAATTGTTCATTTCGATTAACATGAAGTAGGTAGAAGAATAAGCTTTGGTAAGAATAGTTGAGGAATGGGTAGAGAAAGTCATATGAATGTAAAAGATCGGCTAATTTTTTTTCTGCTACAAAATTAGGATATGTTAATGCTATGGAAACTATCATTTTCTTATTTTGGTAATTAAGTTACCATTAAAAGGAAACTATAGTGAATGTGCTGCTGTTATTCTCTAGATCTGTACAACCCCCTTGTGTGTCATTCTGATACCAAAACAAAGATATTGATCATGTAATGAATGGCAAGAAATATTTATGGTACATAACTCTGAAACAAACTATTGTGTTTCAGCTGCGTAAGTTGATTCTCGCTGTGCACAGGAAAGGTGCTAGTCCTGACGATGTGTTAGAAACATACAGCTTCAAGTTCACCTATGTAGACGACAAAGTGCAGAGCTGTCATATAGTGCATGGCAGTGCCTCAGGGTCTGAGTAAGTATACCAGAGTTTCTCCAAACTGTGTTCATGCTCTCATTTCTTTTACGTGAAGAGAATTTGTAGCCTTTTGTAAATACAGAGCCTTTATTTGGATGTGTGACTGACCAAATGGGAATTTTCTTGCCACTGAGAAGTCAGTTATAACTACAGTAAATACAGAGAACACATTGAGCAGTTCACTTTCCAGTAATTAACAAAAACTGCATAAAATTTGCTGTTTTGATATCTGAGGGTTTCGTGTGTGTCGTTTAAGAGGTTTGAAATTGCATGCAATGTTCCTCTGTGTTTCCTGAGTCTGGGAGCTGATCTTCTGCTAGTTGTGTGAGTCTCCACATTAGGCCTTTTATAGATGTGTTCATGAAGTTGCTCTCCAGAGCTGTCCTTCTGTATGAGGTCTCGTCATCTATCTCTCCCTTGCCCTGTATAATATGTGCTTCCATATTTGAAACTTTTCAGCTCTCTGGGATTGTACTCATTTTCAAACTTTGGGTTTAGCAAATCCAAAAATTAATATCTTCAAATGGTAATTATTATTTATTTATGCCAACAAACTTACTGTTGGTGTTTTTACACACACACGCACAAGCCATGTGTGGGCAATGTTTGAGAGGCAGAATCGGAACTGCAAAATTCAGTGCCACTTAATCCCAATTTAATCCCGGAACTTAAAGCACCTACGATAGTGAGTCGCCCTTGGGGTATTTGTCTCTGATGTGAGACTCCCTTTGTGTTCTATTGGGAGAAATACGTATCGGTTGGAGAATTAAGTGTCATTCTGAAAGATTGTCGTACTTGAATGGTTACAGCAACCGCAGAGCGAGCAGAAGATCTGTTGTTGAAATCCCGGCTGTGGCATTGAATTTTTCAGTTCCGATTCTACCACTCATTAATATATGTTCCTAACCAGTGATTCACATTTGAAGATTATCTCATCTCATTCGGCAGGTCATGGGTTTGATTCCCATGACCGACCTTCCTGATCCATGTCAGGCCGAATTTAGCTTTATTAATTCAGATTTATCTGTGTTATCTATTTCTTTAACAAATTGAAAGGAGGATTACTATCCTTTTTGACTCCAACTAATATTCCATTACTTATCTGTCTATTTTTGGGTAGTAGGTTTTGCAAATGTTCAGTAAAATTTAAGTATTTGAATTGATCATTTTTGTTAGATTTGCTTCTTGAATGAAAAATATATCTATGTTATTGTCAAACTCAATTGTATTGAGTTCTATTCTTTTTGCTTGTGTGAGACCACCTGAGTTCCATTGAAGAATTGTTATATTAGATCTCCTATTAGTATAAAGTTTGGGTTCTTGAGAAGTAGTCTCCGCTTAGAGATCCGAATGGGAGACAATTTTAACTCCGGAACATTTTACTCCTCGAGTCATATTTAATAATTATTGGAGAACTATATAGCAGTAAATGTAACCTCTTTTTGGAGAGCGCCATATTTTTACGTTTTGGCGGTCACATTGCTCTCTTGCAACCCTCAGAATATCGTTGTTTACGAGTCTCACCGACCTGACCGGGAGAGTTATCAAAATAACTTCACCGATAATGTCCTCTGATTACCGATCAGAGGATGCATTACATGCCATGCCAGGTCAGCATGTTAGGAATTAAGAGGTTATAGAGAAATTAGAGAACTGGAAAGGTTGGTAAAATAAAGACTTCCTATCCCTTGGGTACCCCGATATCATCGGGGTCGGAAGAGAACAAGAGATGACCAAGGTAAGGTCATAACGTCAGTTAGAAAAGCTACTGTAAGGAGCAAAACACCAGTAAGTGGAAGTAATGTTCTGCTCAGCTTGGGTACCTTGTGGTCACCATCCCCTACATGGGGACCCCTGAGGGTCAATAGAAATGTACAAATATGTCATTGGAAATATACAGTATAGCATATGAAACACTTATGTACAGGCACAAAATGCAAAACAGGGATAATTGAGAAACACAATCAAATCTTCCCTGTAGTTACAAGAGGAACATAATGTATATTTACAGATACAAATTGAAATTTGTTTTAAACCATCACTAGGCTTTTCTTGCCACATCCTACTGTTTAGTTATATAATCAGCAATGAATGGCATCTTTTGTCAGTTGTTCTATATACATTTAAGTAGCTTGCTTGCCTTTGCTGATCAATTAACTCCTTCATTTGCGCCCTTTGTACATATGTTAAGTCCTTGTTGATGTAAATAGTTGATCCGCTCAATTTGCAACAGTTATATGAATGAGAAATTGAATATGTATTTAATTTAGTTAGCATATTTTGGTATAAGAGAAAGCTTTACTTGTACAGGTACTCTATTACTTTTGGAGGATGGTGTGGTAACATTGCCAGTATGAACATAAGATTTGACAAGAATACTATTCCATAAAAATGCATCCATTAACAAAATTCTTAAGCATGTTATGTATTTGTTGTGTTTTAGGAAGGTCGTGGAGGTGTGCAGAGACCCTAGGGCGGTGTCTCGCTGTGCCTTGCAGATGATGCGTGGAACTTTGTTCCTTGTTCAGACGCTTGAAACCATTGCCAGGGGACGTAGAGGTATCCATGAGACTCATGTATTACGATGATGGTATGAGATTTTCCTCTTTAAATAAGCTTGAAATGTCTTCAGATCTTAGATTATTCTGTGAAAGGAAGTTTTGCATAAAGTGAGCTTATTAGGAATACTCTCTGTTTACCCTCCTCATATGAAGAACTAGCAACTCCAGAGGTTATAAGTGGGCACCTGGAATCAGATACCTGTTGCGGAGCAGGTGAACTCTGGATTCATAGAGAGTAGCAGGATGGATGATCAGCTCAAAACGAGCAAGGAGATGATATGAAATGAGAGTGAAATGGATGAAAGGAAAGGTCACCAGGAGCAGTTTGTGGAATGAATGACGGTGGCAGCTGGAGAAAAACTACCCAAAGGCAACTTCGTCCACCACAAATCCCATATATGGTCTCCTGGGATCAAACCTAGACCACCTATGTGAGAGGCAAGCAGTATTATTTAGACTCATAACTCCGGTTTTGTGAAAAACCAGTGGACGCACACACTGTGAAAGAGTTCACTTGCTATAGACTCTGGCCATTTCTGTGTTATGAACGTAAACACAGAATCTGAGTTTGTAGGCAGTGAAAATGTCGCAATAAATTATTAATTTCATGCTACATCGTAAATAAACACCCATTTCACGAGTTGCATTAAAATTTGCGCTTAATTACGAGAGTAGATGTTGGTGACTAAGCAGACAATTGCAATTGAATTGATTCTGAAACCCTTTTATTGCGTATTAACACATTCTGAGAAAATAAAAATTTGTATTCCTAGGTACCCTAAGAGCACTGCTATTCTTGAAGCTTGGTGAAGACTTTTGGCAAGCAAACCATGGTGTACCAATTAGGGGTAAATGTGCCTTGCTCCCGCAGTGAAATGGTTGCCACGAGACCACTCTTTAGGAAAAACGAGTTCACGATTTTCTTGTGGACACTGGTAACACTTCACTTTTTCCGATGTCATCAGAAAAGATCCACACAGAGTCAACAAAGCTGATGTTTTAGTTAAAGAACAGTGAAACATGTCTTTTTGAAAATATAATTAATAAGGTAAGTTAGGTTGTTTCACAAAATCCATGGTATCTTAATATATAGGGTGACAAAAGGAGAGGAAATTTTGAAAAATGTGTACTGCTTGAGTGAATGACAGAATGCTGCTCATACTACCTTCCATTTAGTAAACATGGAACAGTAGAATGGTGTACAGCGTACCTTTGCAGTAACTATTACAGGAAAGGAAGTGTGAAAGCATAGGCTGAGAGTTTTAACATCTTATATGCTGTGCCAGCATGCAATCAGTACATCAGTCCGTGATATTGAATAAACTGTTTCAGCAGTGCAGGGAGACCACAAACCACTCATATGGTGGCGGTGGCAGTGGCAGTGGCGGTGGTGGTGGTAGTAGTAATTCACACACTGGCAATACAATAAACTACTTTAGTCTTCATGTGTTCACTGAATAAAAAGGGAACTGTGGGTTGTATGATTGCTGAGCTCCTCTCTGACAGTGATGAGGAATAATAACACAGTCAAATGTGGGCTTTCTATTTTTATGACCTTATTGTTTTGTCTTTATAGTTTTGAGTACGGTATGTTAGTTACTGAGAATAAAGAAGGCTATGTTGATGTTAATTAACCTGCTATTATTTCTTCCTAGTGAAATTTTCTTTTTAAATAGTGGCGAGTTAGTCCAACAGCGACGAGAAATCGTCATTAGAAACTATGGTATTTGTGGTGGTTTAGTGGTGCTTTTGCAGTATTTTCTTGACATTTTGGTTATATATATTTTTTGTCTTTATAGTGTCCTGAGAGTTTTAATCAACTCCTTAAGTGTCTTGTGTGATATTTTTAAATGCCTCCAAAGAAATGCAAGGCTAATGAGCAAGTGCAACCTGAGGCTAAATGTTGTAAGAATAAGCCGTCAAACCACAGACAATGACTAATATTTCAGTTAATATTGTAATAATGTTTAGACCAAGAAAGAGACATAGGATTTCCTTCTTTTTTATATATGTGAAAAGGAAGGAAAACTAGGAAGTTGAAACGAGGTAAACATAGCATGCAAAAAGAGACAAGAGAATTTTGAATTTGAAGGATATAATCTTCTTCTTTACTTGATTAGCCTACCCTATGTAGGACTTAAACCCCATGGGACTTACAAGCCAGTGCCTAGGGTCAGATGCCTGTCGGGGAGCAGTGGGACCTATGGACTGGACAGAGTGAAGACCTGGAAGCGGATGGTCAGCCCAGCACCAGGTATGAGAGGGAGGTAGAGAATGATATTAAATGCGCCGTGGCCTGGCGGTTAGCGCGCTCGCCTACCACCTAGGCAGCCTGGGTTCGATCCCAGGGACCCGCATGTGGTATTCGTGGTGGACGAAGTGGCGTCAGGGCGGGTTTTCTCCGGGTTCTCCGGTTTCCCCCGCCATCTCATTCCACCGGTGCTCCATCTTCATTCCATGTATCATCAGTGTCACCACCTGCGGTGCCGTAGTAGTAAAAGCAGGCGTTAAACACTACAACAACAACAGATGATATTAAATGTAGGCAAAATTATTGATGAATGGAAAGGTGATGATGGAGCAATTGGTGGAATGAGCGGCTGGGCAAACCTGAGAACCCACAGAAAACCTGCCCAAGTGCCGCTTCGTCCATCCCGAATACCACATGCGGGTTCCTGGGATCGAACCCGGGTTGCCTAGGTGGTAGGCGAACGGTCTAACTGCTCGGCCACGGCGCCACCCGAAATACATATAATCAAGAATGTAATATCAGTGTTCTAGGGAACAAGAGTGTTGGTTTGGGCGGCTGAGTTGGTTAAGTGCTGGCCTACTGATCCCAAGGTCATGTATTCAAACCAGGTTAATTTAAGTGCACTTCAAAGAATAGTAAAAGAACTGTAGGACAAAACTCTGGTATATCAGTGGTGCTGATATAGCCCTGGCTATTGACAGCATCGTTAACAAACAAGTAATGTAGTTGGTCTGGGTGGCACAGTTGGTTAGACGCTGGCCTACTGATCCCAAGGTCGTGGATTCAGACTGATGGTTCTTAAATGTGACAGCTCCATGTCAGCAGATTTACTGGTATGTAAAAGAACTCCTGCAGGACGAAATTCCGGCACACCGGCGACATTGATGTGATCCTGGAAATAGACATTGTCGTTAAACAACAAAATGATTTTAATTTTAATTTGAACACACAAATAATAAAATAAATACGGAATAAGGGGTCAGGGCCATTCCTATCAGACCCCAAAGTGTAAATAAATTGAGCTAAATATTATGCTGTGTGGTGTTTCAGTAAATCCAGATGACTATGAGCCACCAGGTTTTCTACCTGGTGTGGAGCCAATGCATAACTTTGAGTGCGATCCTCTCAGTATTGGCATTGGGAGATTATCAACACCATATCACTCTCTTATGTTGAGCTGCAAGACAGACAGTGGCAAGGTTGATCCCACGAGGAAGTCAGCTCTAGTGAATGTGAGTGCTGATAATGCACAAAATCAAACTAGCAGCGGTGAGAATGAAATATCACTTGAGGTAAGTCAGTTTTGTACAGTTTCAAGACGGGAGGGGAATGTGCTAGCATTTTCCTTTGCTTTTATACTAGGGTCATTCCACATGTCCTGACAACTATGGCATAACGTTCGATTGGGAAATCCAGGCTGTGCGTTGCATTGTGAAGGTAGTGTGGATCTCAGTGCCAACAGAAAACAGGGATAGAGGACAGGAGTTAATGGCAGAATGGAAATCTGTGTAAATTTATTGTGCCCAAGTACAAATGGAACGAACATCAATCAATTAACATCCATGGCACCGTTTCAACACACCAGCTGACCTTAAAAACTAGCCACCCAGGGCATCCACACAGCGTTGCCAATGATAGGGAAGGTGTTGAATCCATGGGCATTGCCATCCACATGTGTCACTTGTTGCCAATATGCTGTTAGGTTATCCAGCCCGTTTGCAAAGCAATAGGGCAATACCCTATACCCCAAAGCTTCTCGTAGGTCCGCTATTTTCGTTTTACCTGATGTACTCATATGATAGATCCGTTTTTTCAAAGGTGTTTGCTGAATTGCGTTGCTATGTATACCTTAATAGAAAGCTTGTAAAATCGGCTGGAAAACCAGAATTCGCTCTCAGTAAACTAGTCGTATGTTTTTGAGGTGTACTTTAGCGAGGCATACGTTCTGTCCCTTGAACTGCTGTTGCTCTAAATTTTGCACATTCGTCTGTCTAAGAACGTCAAGAAATACATTTTAGTACGCGCAAAACTGGACTAAGGCTCACATGGTATTTGATGGGTGGCCTACTTTCCAGAAAATAAGAGGCGGCTGACTTGCCTGGTATACAGGTAATACAGTGTTGCCACATGCCTGAAAGATATTACTTGTTGCCAGTACTTATGGAATGATCCTTGTATATGTACATGTACAGAATACCTAAAACCAATTAGCAGCTGGTAATTTTTGGAAAGTCCTGATGACTTTGCTGCTTGCTTGTGTACAAATGAAGGTGTTTGAATGCTGGCCCCTGTAGCCATGGTCATTGGAATGTTTTGCAAAAGGGTTGCAGGTTTGAATCCCGCCAAGCACATGGATGTTTGGTGTTTGTGTAGGTATATGCGTGTAACGTTATAGTGTCTAACAGTATGGCCGTATAGCCTTTATAGAAGTCTTGATCAATAATTTAAAGAAAAAAAATCTGATGTGTTGTACTCGCATGACCCTCTACTCTTGTGCCACTATTCTTATAAACTCTTATTCCCTTATCTTCTTCATGTTAGTTGAGATAAACATTTGTACAAATTATCTTACTGCTGATTTTCTTACAGATGCAATTACCTAAACTTAAATACCAACTTTGGTTTCTAACCGACTTTTTGTGTTTGAGTTATATTGTTCACAGACAGACACACCCATGGAGCTTTTTCTAAAAATGCTTTTTTTTTATTCAGGGGGCCTCCAAACATATGTTTCTGGTGAAATTTTGACATCAAATTTGTGGAATACAATACTTCCCCTACTTACTGTACACAGTAGGGAAAGTGCAAATGTGTTTGGATCTGGGAAGAAGTTATTGCTCAGGCAAATATTAGCTTACTGGGAAAACGAATAAATGTATTTGGTAAGGTACGTTATATCCCAATTAAAGAATTACACAATCGATGGCACCCGATTTGATTAATTTGAGCCGAAGTAAAGGGTTAGATAGAAGAATAAGAGTTTGTAAGAATGGTTAGTACAAGAGTAGAGAAACTCATGTGCATGCAACACATCATTTTCTTTCTTTCTTTTTTTTTTTTTTTTTTTTTTTTTTTTTTGTTTTGTATTCATTTTAGAGATACTCACCTGTAACACTCAAGGTATGTCACCTGTATACAAGGCACGTAAATTCTGTAAATCCCTCCACCTACAATTGGCATATACGTATTACAGTGGCTCTGTATGGTGTTAAGATATGGGACAGCCAAGCTTTAGTGACTCAAGTTTCACTAAACGGTCAGCGAGGAAATGTCGAACTCCTGCACCAATATAACATGCACAATGCAACTAACCTTCACAATACATTCAACAGCAGTCCGTTTGAGGAAGAATGAATCCTAAAAACTCAAATGTCACCAGATTCTAGTGATTTATTCCACAGTGATGGAAAAAGGTCAACGTTACAGTTAAGTAAACTATGGTAAAATGTAAACAGAATAAATCCTACATAAAGAAAGAAGTAAATAAATGCTAGTTTCGATTTGTAATTACAGGATATAATGTCGATGCCAGTACTGACTCAAGAGACATCGCAGCAAGATAAAACAGAGGATGCTTCCTCTGATGAATGCATCCCATCATCTCAGACTCCAACTGCATCTTGCCCTAATCTTTGGACGGACTCCTCAAATGTGAACAGACCAGGAACAACCCCATTAACTCCAGTGTCCAGCCATCAAGCTCCTGCAGGTATTACTATCACCAGTTCTTTACAAAATTCAGGATTTGTCTTCTCTGAGAATTCCACTCACAACATGCTTGTTAAAATGTGGGTACAAATGTCGAATATCATTACCAATTTCTGGGAACTTTGAAATTCATTTCATTATACTGAAATTTTGTTATACAGGTTGTTTAATATTTCTACGTTAAAATACCACTTTCAGCTCTAACAAAGTAGTGTATCTGTTCTTTAGAATATAGGAATATTTGCAAACACCTATGTCGATTTGTTCATTGTCAGTGCAGTAGACTGACAGAACCTGATTCGGCAATTCCCGCTATTTTCTGTCAGTCCTTAGTGCATGTTGAAAGTGTGGATCAGGTGTGCCCAACCTATGGCTCTCGATCCCATCGTGTGTGGCCCGCAGTGATATTTGCTCTGTCACATCACATTTGGGCCGCAGTAATATTTTAAAGTTATAATATGCCTTGTGATATAAGTAATTCTATTTTGAATAAGTTAAATTTGAAAGAACAAGATCTTTTTATCTAGTTTTACTTTCTCTACTACGTAAAGTAGAGGAGGTATTGTATTCCGCCCAAAAATTCGATGTCAAGATTTCACCGGAAATATGTTTTGAGGCCCCCTGAATAAAAAAAAGAGCATTTTTACAAAAGTTCCCTGTGTGTGTGTGTGTATATGCGCGTGCGTGCGTGCGTGTGTGTGTGTGTGTGTGTGTGTGTGTGTGTGTGTGTGTGTGTGTGTGTGTGTGTGTGTTGTCTTGCCTGTGGACAGCATAACTCAAAAACGAAAAGTTGGTTAAAAACCATATTTGGTATTTAAGTTTAGTCTCTTTCAAGGATATGACACGAAGATTTTGAACACAATTGCTCTACCCTAAACTACCCTTTACGTGGAAAATTTTTCAAAAATTTTTATTTTCTTGAAGATGGCTCTAACGATTTTTATTAAAATGCCATATGTTTGAGATATTTTTATGACAAATGAAGTGTATATCTTGAATGTTCTGGCTATAGCCTATACTTATGCTTCTGTCAAATGGAACATCGCTATTCATTTTTACTTTCTCTACTGGTAAGTAGATGGAAGTATTGTATTCCACCCAAAAATTCGATGTCGAGATTACACCGGAAATATATGTTTTGAGACCCCCTGAATCCAAAAAAAGTATTTTTAGAAAAAGATCCATGTGTGTGTGTCAGTCTGTGGACAGGATAACTCAAAAAACGAAAAGTCGGTTAGAAACCAAAGTTGGTATTTAAGTTTAATGTCATAACCCCACCCTAAACTACCCTTTACATGGAACATTTTTCAAAAATTTTGATTTTCTTGAAAATGGCTGTAACGTTTTTTATTAAAATGCCATATGTTTAAAATGTTTTTATGGCAAATGAAATGTGTATTTTGAATTTTCTGGCTGTAGCCTATGTATTCCTGTTTACTCTTGATGACTTCTGCATAACTAGTAAACCATAAGAGATAGAATAAATCTTACTATACAAAAATGTAGATCTCGTTGAAACACACACTTTATGTCCAAATAAATTTTTTGTAGAGTGAACCATTTTGGAGATATAGCTTGTTATTTGTGTGAGTTTCAAAAAACTTACAACTTTCGTGAAATGTAACATCGTTGTTCATTTTTTATGTTAAGCGTGGAAAGAGAACGGGATCTCAAAGCATTCAAATATTTGACTATCGCTCAAAGCCTAGTTTATTCTAATACTCCTCTTACACCTACAACGAAATAAGCAAAACTTGTACAAATGTTTATCTCAGCTAACACAAAGAAGATATAGTAATCAAAGCTTCTAAGAATGGTTAGTACAAGAGTAGAGAAAGTCATGTGAGTGCAACACACCAGATTTTTTATACGTTAACCATGCAAAGAGAACAAATGTTTATCTCAAGTAACACGAAGATAGAAGAACAAGAGTTTGTAAGAATGTTCAGTACAAGAGTAGAGAAAGTCATGTGAATGCAACACAAGATTTTTTCTCATTTTTTTTCCATTCCGGATCTCAGGTTCTTGATTTAGGCTAGTAATAATTCCTTCATCTCCTCCATGGTGACATCCACATACTACTCCTGACAGCAATGTAGCAAAACGGCAATTCGACAAATCCCACCTCCGACAGCAGTGTGACAAAATGACACACTCACCCCAGTTACTTCTCTATCTAAATTGTTGCACCAAACACAGTTCTCTTCTACTGATGTCAACACAGCATACAGTACAATACAGAAGTGAACTCTTGAGCCCCACCCCGCCACGAACCAACGTTTGCGGTGCTGCAACTGCCCAGGGCTGACGTTTGCTACTTGACTTCTACTGAGTTAATGCTGTGCACATACACCCACAGTCCTCTCTTCATCTTCGCCCTCATTGCTCCAGCAGTCCCTTTCATGAGGTCGCTTGTGATGTCGCACCCGAGGTCAATGAGGTCACTCCAGGGCTCTCCCCGATGTACACATCACTCCACTTGAGACTCCCGTTGTAAACCCGGTGACACTCCCTGTGTACTCCGGTGTCACTCCCAATGTTCAACCTGATGTCACTCCCACTGTCACTCCTATTGTCTCTCCCATTGTCACTCCCAATGTCACTACCGAAGTCGCTCCCAATATCACTCCCGATTTCACTCCCAGTCACTTCTAAAGTCACTCCCAGTCACTCCTAAAGTCACTCCCGATGTCACTCATATTGTCATTACTAAAGTCACTCTTGTAGTCAATCCCATTGTCACTCCCGAAGTCACTCCCGTTGTCACTTCCATTGTTGCTCTCCATGCTACTCCCAGCCACTCTCATTGTCACTCCCGATGTCACTCCTAAAGTCACTCCCATTGTCACTACCGATGTCACTCCTAAAGTCACTCCCGGAGTCACTCTCATTGTCTCTCCCGGTGTCACTGCTAAAGTCACTCCCATTGTCACTCCTGACCCTAAATTCACTCCCCTAATCACTCGCGAAGTCACGCCCATTGTCACTTCCGTAATCACTCCCTAAGTCACTACCGATGTCATTCCCATTATCACTCCCAATGTCACTTCCAAAGTCTCTCCTGATGTCATTCACATTGCCACTGCCAATGCCACACTCGATGTCACTCTCAAAGTCAATCCCGATGTCACTCCCAAAGAGTTCCAAAGTCACTCCCGATATCAGTCCCGTCACTCAAGAAGTCACTCCCACTGTCACCTTCGGTGTCACTCACTTGCCTCCCCCTCACTCCCTCTCTCGCCCTCTCACAAGTGCTCGACCACTCTCACTTGCCCTCGAACACCCTTGCCCTCGACCCCTCTCACTTGGCCTTGAACCCTCTCACTTACCCTCGACCCCTCTCACTTGCCCTCGACCCCTCTCACTTGCCCGCGAACCCTCTCACTTGCCCTTGACCCCTCTCACGTATCCTCAACCACTCTCTCACTTACACTGGACCCCTCCCGCTTGCCCTCGAACCCTCTTGCTTGCCCTCAACCCCTCTCACTTGCACTCGACCCCTCTCACTTGCCCTCAAACACTCTCACTCACCCTCGACCACTCTCTCACTTGCACTCAACCTGTCTCGCTTGCCCTCCAATCCTCTCACTTGCCATCCAACCCTCTCACTTACTCTCGAACCCTCTCACTTACCCTGGACCACTCTCTCACTTGCACTTGACCCATCTCACTTGCCCTCCAACCCTCTCACTTGCCTTCAATCCTCTCACTCACTCTTAACTGCTCTCACACGTGCCCTCGAACCCTCTCCTTCACTCGCCCTATGGCCCTTGCCCTCGGGCTACGCTCCCTCACTCTCAACCAGTCATTGCCACCCCTTCTCCTGCATTCCCTTTTCTGCTCCATCTATCTTCCTATCTCTTCTTGTCTCTCTCTGTCTCTCATCCCATTCCTCTCTCCATCTCTCTCTGCATCTCTCCCCTCTCTTCATTGCTTTCCCTGTCTCTCTCCATATTTCCCTCCCTGTATCTCTCTCTCTCCATATCTCCCTCATCTATGTATAGCTTCATCCTCTTTATCTTACTACCTCTCTATATATCTATCTGTATGTCTATATCTCTATGCCGATCTCTCACTCACTCTCTGTGTCACATCCACATGCAGACACACGCCTGTTTTCCGAAACTGTTAATACATTATTCAATAATTTGTTTATTATTCGAAAACCTCAAAACGTATATTTCTAAAGAAATGTGTTGACCTTTTGGTTGGAAAAGTAGGAAAGGTTTGAAAGGTATGGTTAAAATAAATAAATAAATGGTATTTTCAGTATATTTATTTGTATTATAAGTTGGAAAATTTAAGTATTATTAAATATATTGTACAGGTAACTGGTTTCTATGGCTATGCAGAAAATATTTAAATACTTCAGACTTAGTGACTGAGCTGCAGATTTTCTTTGAGTTGCAAAAGTAAATTATAACAAACAGGTTGTTAGTAGTATAAATATAGATATTTATACTGGTAATTGAGGACAGTGTAAAGAACAATATTACATCAATATTTTTTTCATTTGCAGACCTATAGCTTTACTTGTTAAAAATAGCATGTTTTCAGGTTAGTACTTATACATACCTCCAACTAAGCACACACAAGCTATATTACTTGTTTGCTTTCCCCCAAGCGAGCTTTGGAATTCCTTTCTCTGCACAGTTGAGGTATAAAAATTAATAACAATTGTTAATTTGAGGAAGGTTTAAGTATTCCAAAACTCACACAAATAACGAGCATCTCCGAAAAGGTTAAGTCCACAAAAAGTTTACTTGGACATAAATTGTGTATTTTAAAGAGATCTATATTTTTATCTTCTCTACTAGTAAGTAGAGGAAGTATTGTATTCTACCCAAAAATTTGATGCCAAGATTTCACCGGAAATGTTTTGAGGCCCCCTGAAACCAAAAAAAGCATTTTCTGAAAAACGTCTGTGTATGTCTGTCTGTGAACAGCATAACTGAAAAATGAAAAGTCGATAAAAAACGAAATTTGGTATTTAAGTTTAGGTAATTTCTTTCAAGGATGTGACACGAATATTTTGAAGGAAATTGCTCTATCCTAAACTACCCTTTACATGGAAAATTTAGATTTACATGAAAATGGCTCTAACAATTTTGATTATGACATGTTTAAGATATTTTTATGACAAAATGTATATTTTGAATTTTCTGGTATAGCCTATGTAGTCCTGTTCACTCTGGATGACTTTTGAATAACTCGTAAACCATAAGAGATAGACTAAATCTTACTATACAAAACATGTAGATCTTTGCAAAACACAATCTGTTCCAAATAAACTTTTTGTAGAGTAAACCATTTCAGAGATATTCCTTGTTATTTGTGTCAGTTTCGGAAAACTTAAACTTTCACCAACTGCAACACTGTTGTTCATTGTTTATATGTTAACCATGCAAAGAGAATGGAAATTCAAAGCTTTAAAAGATTTTTTTTTTTTTATTTTTTTTTTTTTTTTTTTTTTTTTTTTTTTTTTTTTTTATTTATTTATTTACCGTGGAGGGGAAAAACCCGTTACAGGCGGAGGCCGGCATGCTGAGGCCAACAGTGTGAGGGTCCCTGCGCCCTGAAGGGGGAGGGTTCCTCAGTAAAAAACCCCTCCACGTGTTAGTTCGTACAATGCTAAAGGTTTCGTGCATCATCGTGCGTTAGTCGGGTCCCGCATAGCACCCCGGTTAGTAATTGAAAGCTTTAAACTGGCATGAGTTCATGCGAGCGAGTCAATTGTTGCTTTTTGGTAATGCCCATGAAACCTGGACATGACCAAGAGAGATAAATGCATTGTTAAATTTGTATTGATATTAGACGCAGTTATGCTTACTTATGATTAGGTTGCACAGGCATAGGCCTGTTAGTCAAGATGTAATTTGTGTGGTGCTTAATTCTAGGGTTGCACAGGTGTTTACCTGCAAGTCGTTATGATATCTGCTAATGTTAGTGCTAGCATACCTGAGGTTACTCGTGCAATTTGAGCTTATTTCTAGTGTTGCACAGGTATTTACCTGCCAGTCGTTATACTATCTGCTAATGTTAGTGTTTGCATACCTGAGGTTATTCGTGCAATGTTTCAGCTTATATCTAGTGTTTCACAGGTGTTTACCTGCCAGTCGTTATAATATTTGCTAATGTTAGAGTTAGTGTAACTGAAGTTAATCGTGCAATATTTGAGCTTATACCTAGCGATGCACAGGTGAAAAACCTGCAAGTCGTTGTGAGATAAGCTAATGTTAGTGTCAGAGTAAAAGGATATTTTCGTGCAATATTTAGGCTTATGTCTAGTGTTGCACATGTATGTACCTGCAAGTCGTTAGAATCAGCTAATGGTCTGTGATTTTTACGCATGCTTAATATAAATGTTATCGTGCTAGATTTCTTCTTGTCTGCCCTAGGCAGGCAGGTCTTGTATAAGCGTTTGTCCTGGTCTCACCGTGTCGTCGGAGTGTCCTACTCCATCATACGGTGGCCCGCTTTCACCGCGCACGTAGGACACTGGTGGGAGGCCCTAGTTCTCCCGGTCCGCCTCGGCATCGCCAAGGGCTTGTAGGGCTCTGTGGCAGGCTGCGGTCTGAAACAGGGAATAAGGAAGGTTTAGCTGTGTGGTGAGAGGGAACAGTCCTCTGTCAAAGTTTCATTTAGTCGTGTAGTAGGTTGTTCAAGAATTCCTCTACTTCCGTGTTATTTGAAGTTAAATTTCTGTCGAAAAGCGCTAGCGGTCTAGCGTGTTTATAAATTTCCATAGTATAGTTACCGAGGTTCGTTACTAAAGGGTTGTGATGTTTATGCAAGTGTTTATACGTATCGTGTGAGAGCTTTTTAATGAATTGCTCTATCGTGTGCATTTTTAATTCGTCGTGTAGTAAGTCCGCTGGTGCAGTGTAAGGCACTTTTGCTACCAGTCGCAGTATTTTATTTTGTAGCCTTTGTAGGCGCATAATATGTGTTTTTGCGGCATATCCCCAAACCGGAGCAGCGTAAGTGAGTATAGGGCGGATAAGCGTCTTATATAATGTTAGTCCCATTTTGAGTTTTAGATGCGAGTTCATGTTTATAAGGAGATATAGTTTGCCTAATTGGGCGTTCGCTTTTCCCCTTATTTGGAATATATGCTGCTTCCATGTGAGTCCCTGGTCCACTTTAAGCCCTAACCAGGTGACTGTGTTTTTCCACTCAATGTTCTCTCCAAATATGGTGAGTGGTGGAAGCCGGTGTTTTCCTAGTCTATGGTTGACTCTTTTGGTGAATATGATAGCCTGCGTTTTCTTGGCATTCACCTTAATTCTCCATTTGGTGAACCAATCCTGTAGCTCGTTAAGGGCGTTTTGTAGCCTCCTGTGTATGAACTCGACTTTCCCCGATTGCGCTACGATTGCCGTATCATCTGCATAGATGAATAAGTTCGTGTTGTGTGTTTTCGGGATATCGTTCATTGTTATATTAAAGATAATCGGCCCCAATATACTTCCTTGTGGGACTCCCGCTTTTATAGGGCGGGGGGAAGAGAGGTGGTTGTTAACTCTGGACTGGAATGTCCGATTGTGTAGATAGTTTGCGATTAGTTTAATTAGAGAGTCGTGTATATTTAGTGTTTTGAGCTTCTTGAGCAGGCCCGCGTGTCAAACTCTGTCGAACGCGCGTTCTACATCAAGTAGCAGTGCGCCTGTCGATTTTCGGAAGTTGAATCCATGCGTGATGTGTTCTGTGGCTCTCAGTAGTTGCAGGGTTGTGGAATGGCGAGCGCGGAATCCGAATTGTTCATTTATAGTTATGTTTTGTTTGATTAGTTGTGCATTTAGGCGTTTTAGTATTACTTTTTCGAGTAGTTTTCCCAGTATGCTTAGTAGACTAATTGGTCTGTAGCTCTGTGGGTTCGAGAGGTCTTTGCCCTTCTTGGGAAAGTGTACGACTATGGCTGACTTCCATCTGTCAGGGTAGTACCCTTTCTCTAGCACATAATTGAAGATTTTGGATAGTAGTTTGATGGCATCTTCGGGTAGGTTGGCTAAGGCTACCGCCGGGATGCTGTCTGGCCCAGGGGCCTTTCGTTTCGGTAAATGTTTCATGAGTCATTTAATTTCGCTGGGACATGTTTTTCTTATTTTATTGTGAGTTATTTGGTCTTTATATTCGCGCGTTTCTTCTTCGGTTTCGGCGGTGAATTGTGGGCAAGAGGGGGTGGTGTTTGGGGTTAATGTTTCTTGAAGTGCATCCGCGAGTGCATTTGCTTTTTCTTTATCGGTGGTCGCTATGTTTTGATTTGTATGGAGTGGAGGGATTTGCACTTTATCGCGTGTTAGGCAGCGAGCTACTTTCCACACTGAGTCTCGTTCATAATCGAGATTCTCCAATGTGTTCTGCCATTGCCTCGAGACGTGATTTGCGATCCTTTCGCTTACTATGCTATTTAGGTGTTTAACGTACTCGAGGTGTGTTAAGTGCCGCGTTTTTTGCCATTTGCATCTGGCTCTGTTCCTTTCGGCTGTTAGAGAGGTTATGTCTTGTGGGAGTTTAGATTGATGTTGCCTAGGCCGGCTCATAGGCACAGAGGCAGCTGTGGCTATTTTTATGGCCTTTTCCAATTGGATGACCGCTTCGTTGGTGCTTTCGTTAGTGTTTAATGGGACAGTGGGCAAGTTTTTGCTTACAGTGTCTGCAAATTTGTCCCAGTTCGCTCTGTTATAGTTTGGGCGTATAATTGGCGGGATTAGAGCTGCATTGCCCTCTAGTGTAATTATGAGGGGCAGATGGTCGGATGACAGCTCATTCATAACTTTGAGATGTGTTCTGCGTGTTATGTTTCTGGACAGGGCTAGATCTAGCACGTCAGATCTTTGTGTCCTGCAATATGGAACGTAAGTATGTTCCTCTGAAGTATGGATTAAGAGGTCCGAGTTGTTTTCGAGGTGTAATAAAGCTCGTCCCTCTTTATTTGCCTCGTTGCATCCCCAAATTTGGTGTTTCGCACCGGCAATTAGGGCCCTATTGTGCTGCTGCGTTAAGTCCGTTATATCGGATGTTATTAAAGTACCTGGGGGGGGGGGGGCATAGGCCGCCGTTATGAGCACTTTGTTGTTGTCGAGTGTAATTAGTACGCTGGTGGTTTCCAAATTTTGGAGTTGCGCAGGGGGGGGCCAGGTCGTGTTGTATATCGTGTTTAATAATGACCGCGGTGCCACCCCCGTGCCCGTCTCTGTCTGTTCGGTGTGTCGTGTATCCGGGGATGTTGAATCTATGGTTGTCTTTGAGGAGAGTTTCTGTGATAAGGGCTATATGAATATTGTAACGGGAGAGGAATTCCTTGAACTCTGTCTTTTTGCGTCTAAGTCCCCTAGCGTTCCATGTCATGATGTTTAAATAGTTTTTATAGTCCATCTTGATACTTAGATGAAACCAGGTGTCACCAGCAGCTGGAAGAAGTCTCTATACGACGCTAGTATGGAGCGGACCTCCGACAATTCCGCTTCCATCAGCAACCCGAGGATGTGCCCCGCTGCCTCCCTCAGGTCGCCGTCTTCCATGCCGGTGCTAAGGACGCGCCGGTACATTTGTCTCTGGTGATGTAGTCGTGGGTCTCGGGTCTCTCGGGGTCGTCTCTGTTGATCTGGCCGGTCCCTCCGTGCCATGCGCGGCACTCCACGGGGCTGGCGGGGCGTCCTGGAACTTGACGGCTCCTCAGCGACCGTAGCTTGTGCCACAACCTAAGCCACACTTGGCACTGGTGGAGCCCGCTCGGGCAATACTCCCCGCGCCCGGCTTCCAGCTCCCACAGCCGCGCGTCTGCCAGTCCCCTGGAGGGTACGTGCCGCCGCCACATGGCGCTGGTATTCGGGGCAAGCCCGGTACCTGGCCCCGTGGCCCTGGCGCAGGCATAGCGCGCACGTTCTCAGGGGGGGGCGGAACATCGCAGCCACGAGAATCGTGGTCACCGGTGCACTTGGAGCACACCCTAACCGCGGCCGAGCACCTCGCCTCTGTGTGCCTGAGCTGTTGGCACTTACTACACTGGACCGGTATGACCGGTCGCCTGTACATCTCCACCTTCACTCGAAAGTGGAGTATACATTCAACCTGCCTTAGTCGGTCCAGGTCGTCCGCCGTCGCCAGGTCCACCAGATAGAACGGAAGAGGTGTTCTGGCCTGGTCGTAACGCCTAAGTTGCGTTACACGCAGCACTGAAAAGTGCTCGGCACGCAACTCAGCCTTAATGGCCTCCTCCGCCCCATCATAGTAAACGTGCTTTATCACGGCACGGAAGGATTGCTGCTCGTCCTGCTACCTCGTGAGCTGAATGTTGAGTCCCTTCTGCCGCAGAAAGGCACACATGTGTGCATAGTCCACGGGGGACGACATGCGCACCAGGAAGTCCCGCGACAGCGGGGCCCTGGTCACTGTGTAGCCTTCATTGGCATATTGGGAGTCAAACTCTTGCAGGGTCTGAAACAGCGTGACGTGGTGTTTAGAGACGTAGATTGGCGCTTGCATCCTGGGTGCTTGGGGGGGGGGCAGTAGGGGCAGGAACCGCAACCGGGTCTGGTCTGGAGGAGGGGCCGGCTACGGGGCTTACGGAAGGGGCCAAGGGAGCAGGTTGTTGGTTTGACTGAGGTGGTGGTGTGGAGTGGTTAGAGCCAGGAGGGGAGACGAGAGGAGGCGGAGTAGGGGGCAGAGAGGGGACTGACGCGGCGGAAGAGGAGCGGGATCTAGTGAGGGGGGTATTCAGGGCAGACGGATTCGGTGTGGGAGTCCGGCCGAGCTCAGGCGTCGCGGCAGGGCCGTTTACCGCCTGGGCTGTGACTGGGGGGATCACGGACGGTGTCACTGGGTGGGAAGTAGGGATGGGGATAGGTGGGGGAGATTCAGGGGCTGAGGGGCCACCAACGTCCAATTGTCGCTTAGTGACCCTTCCACGGGTCGTGCGCATCTCACCAGGAGATCGCTTCACTGAGGACTTCTTGGACTTGGTCATACTGGGATGGAGAGATGGAAGTTATAGAGTGGAGAACAGTAAATAAATAAACTATATGCCCTAACTTGACCTCGGAAGAGTTTAGGAAAAGAAGAAGAAGTAAAGCCTAGAGGGGACCTAACGGGGAGCTTAAAAACTAAATAGTGAAGAGGAAAATAGTTGAGTAGAAGAGAAAGAGCAGTTAGTGGGCGCGAAAAAGCCCGAAGTACAGAGGTCCTGCCCTAAGGCGCCTAGATTCCAGTCAGGTGACTGTTGGCTACAGACTTGTACTTCTACCCAGCTAAGCTGTTAGTGTGCCTGCACAGGCGGGTTCTAGCTGGCGGTAACTGAAGCTGCAATCGCCGGGCGTCTGGGAGCGTGAGTGGCGGCTTGCGCACTACGCTCGCTGGACTGGAAGATCACTCGGAATCCCTTCTTCACGCTTTTAAGCAAGCTTGGAGGGCTCTTCAAAGCAGCTGCAGACGATCTCGAAGTTCCTGGCGCGCGTTCTTTAAAAGATTTCACTATCACTCAAAGCCTACAGTATTTCCATATTTCCCTTGTACCTACAAGAAAATAAGCAATAAGGTAATTTCTGCAAATGTTTGTTTCAACTAACATGAAGATATAGGAAATACAGTTTGTAAGAATGGTTAGTATAAGAGTAGAGAAAGCCATGTGAGTGCAACAGATCAGATTTTTAACACAGGTGTTCATCAGTCACCCTCTTACTCAAAGCATGGAGGAATCACATCCGTTTTAACAAATACCCAGCCCAGATTTTTATTTGTGATCCTAACTACTCACTTTGAAGTCTGTGTGCATTGTTGATCATGCGGTAATGTTCCTGCTTTCAAAGGCGAGTGTGTGGCAGATATTCTACTATCGTTACATTTTGTAGAAATTTCAAGTCACATAGTTTGCAGTTGCTCGCTCACATTGTAGAATCAGTGTTAGTGAGAGATTTGAAGAATTATGCAATTTATCCTTTAATTTTTATAAACAGATTGAAGAATGTGTATTCCTTCCAAAAATTTGATACTCGACTGGAAATACACTTTATTTGAAATGATCTACCTTCGTCTGAAACTTTTCTTGTCACTACAATTAGAAGTCATAATTATCATTTAAAATAGCCTGAATAATATATGATTAATAGTTTAATAAAATAAAATTTCAGTATATTAGCTATTATTTAAATTAATTGGTTTATCTTGGAAATTTGATTCTTTTTGATACAGTAAAAATATTGAATCATGTGATCCACAAACCAATTCACCTTAACGACAGTGGTCCTTTTCCGAAAAAGCTTGGACATGCCTGGTGTTGATGCTTTGGTTGAGTACTTCTTCACACTTTTATTCACTTCTTCTGAGATTTTTAACTTTTCGTTTAGAGAAAACTGCTTCCTTTTACTTTTCGCTATGCTATTGGTTGATAACCACACTTGCTCTCAGCACACTTAAATTCCCATATTACATAAATTGAACCAGGTGCAACAACAATAAGTAGTCAAAATAATGGACTATCATTCAACAGCACCTTTTAAACAGACTGCCAGACTATGGAATTCAATTTGACAAAAGAGATGCTTTGAGATCTCAGATAAATCATTGTGTGGTCAGGGGCGAACAAACCACTCTTAATCAGGTAACAATACTGCAGTTGTCAGTAAGTAAGGAAAACATTTTAAAAATATGTACAATTGGCTATATATTCATAAAGGAGAATTGTAGACAGTAGGCTAGAGCAATCATGAAGAACTTTAGAAATGTTGAATGGCTTTTTGTGGAGTAGAGCCATGTTGAACTGTACAAAGTAGAGGATTTTGAAGACTGTGATGGAACATATAATGATCTATGGTGCTGAGGTGTGGGCTTTGTTCTCCTCTTCACCTCCGCACACCTCGGTCTGTCTCCCCACATCTCTGTGGCGTGGTACTTCTTCTGGAGTTCTGTTCACCTACGGACACCAGGGCCTGCCTCCTCACATCTCTGTGGCGTGGTACTTCTTCTGGAGTTCTGTTCACCACCGGACACTAGGACCTGCTTCCTCACATCTCTGTGGCGTGGTACTTCTTCTGGAGTTCTGTTCACCACCGGACACTAGGACCTGCTTCCTCACATCTCTGTGGTGCGGTACTTCTTCTGGAGTTCTGTTCACCTCCGGACACCAGGGCCTGCCTCCTCACATCTCTGTGGCGTGGCACTTCTTCTGGAGTTCTGTTCACCTCTGGACACCAGGGCCTGCCTCCTCACATCTCTGTGGCGTGGTACTTCTTCTGGCGTTCTGCTCACCTCCGGACACCTTGGCCTGTATACCCACATCTCTGTGGCACGGTACCTCTTCTGGAGTTCTCTTCTTCACCTTTGGAGTCCTGGGCCTGTCTTCCCACATCTCTGTGGCACGGTACCTCTTATGGAGTTCTCCTCTTCACCTCCGGAGTCCTGGGCCTGACTCCCCACATCTCTGTGGCACAGTACCTCTTATGGAATTCTCCTCTTCACCTCCAGATGCCTGGACCTGCCTCCCCGCATTTCTGGGGAAAGCTGTTCCAAAGCTGCTCCAGTTGTATTTTCCAGTTTGCAGGGTCCTCCTTAGAGCATGTTTTCTAGACTTGTATGATTTGAATGACTTATTGAGTACTAAATCTTATACACCTTGGGCTACCCCTGAGTTGGGCCCAGACCTTTTTGCTATTAGGGTATCCCTTTGGTATACTGGCCCTGCAGAACTGCACCCTCCCCAGAGCAAATTTTAATTTTTCTACCTTTATTGCCTAAATTGAATAGATTACATCCGTAGATAGATTGTAATTCATTACAGTTTGTTTCTGTCAGGCTGCATGGTGGGTTCAAATGTCAAGATGCTTCTCCCTCTGAGGACTGGCAGTACAACCTGCCAACATACTTATTGCTTTTACCGGGCGGCTGCTCTACTCTTTATATCCTGGGATATAAAGTACTTACAATAGTAAGTCACCATTGGGGTAATTTGTCTCTGATGTGAGACTGCCTTTGTGGTTTACCAGGAGAAATATGAACTGGTTTGAGAATTTAATGCCATTCTGGCAGTTTGTCACAATAGCTCAGTGGTAGAGCAGCCGCCCGGTAAGCGGAAGGTCTGTGGTTCAAATCCCAGTTGTCGCATTGAATTTTTAAGTTCCAGTTCTACCTCTTAAACTTTGCCCACACACGGCTTGTGTGTTTGAAAACACCAGCAGTAAGTTTGTTGGTATAAATAAATAATAATTACCATCTGAAGGTTATATAATCCTGGGATATAAGGTACTTACAATAGTAAGTCACCATTGGGGTAATTTGTCTCTGATGTGAGACTGCCTTTGTGGTTTACCAGGAGAAATACGAACTGGTTTGAGAATTTAATGCCATTCTGGCAGTTTGTCACAATAGCTCAGTGGTAGAGCAGCCGCCTGGTAAGCGGAAGGTCTGTGGTTCAAATCCCAGTTGTGGCATTGAATTTTTAAGTTCTAGTTCTACCTCTTAAACTTTGCCCACACACGGCTTGTGTGTTTGAAAACACCAACAGTAAGTTTGTTGGCATAAATAAATAATAATTACCATCTGAAGGTTATATAATCCTGGGATATAAAGTACTTACAATAGTAAGTCACCATTGGGGTAATTTGTCTCTGATGTGAGACTGCCTTTGTGGTTTACCAGGAGAAATACGAACTGGTTTGAGAATTTAATGCCATTCTGGCAGTTTGTCACAATAGCTCAGTGGTAGAGTAGCCGCCCGGTAAGCGGAAGGTCTGTGGTTCAAATCCCAGTTGTGGCATTGAATTTTTAAGTTGCAGTTCTACCTGTTTAAAGTCTGTTCGTTTTGGCTCCCTAACATTGCAAGAGAAATGTAACATTAAAGTGCGTGGAAGACTGACTCCAGTGTTAAATATTACGCAAACTGCAACAAGCCACCAAAAACAATGTAGTAAGTGTATCAGTTCTGAAATTTACACAAAATATGAGTGTATATGTGGCTGTGAAGTCAGCAGTTATCATTTCTGTTTTCCTTACCTTTTATTTGCAAATAAAGATAGTACAACCAACATTGCATGGGTTCAAAAGGGGGTTTCAGACTTGAAGAGACTATATGAAAAATGTCATGAGCATGAAGTGTCTAAAACCCATGTCAATAACATACTTAATTTTGTTACCCTGGGGTCTGTAAATGGTCGGGAATGTTTAAGCCAAGCATGTAAGGAATCAATAGATTGTCACAATGTTCAAGTCCAAAAAAAAAAGGGACACATAAAGATATCATTTCTTTCTTCTTTCCCTGATTACCCTCCCCTTATGTAGGACTTACACCCCCTAGGACTTACAAGCCAGTGCCTAGGGTCAGACACCTGTTGGGAAGCAGAGGGACCTCTGGACCAGACAGAGTAAAGAACTGGAAGCAGGTGGTCAGTCAAGCACCAAGTATGACAGTGAGGAAGATGATGATATGAAATGCAGGCAAAATGGGTGGATGATTGGAAAGGTGATAACAGAGCAATTGGTGGAATGAATGGTGGGGGAAACTGGAGAACCCGGAGAAAACCCGCCCAGACGCCACTTTGTCCAACATGAATACCACATGTGGGACTGCCTAGGTAGTAGGCGAGCGGTCTAACCACTCAGCCACGGCACCGTCATTATACTTCCAGACTCAGGGAGGGATGAGGAATAATTTTGGCTGGAGAGAAGTTCCTACCCCCTGCCGGGAATCAAACCCAGGCCCCTTGCACAGCAGGCAGGTGCTCTACCAACTGCGCTATGGGGCCAGCCGTAAAGATATCAACTGTGTGAAATTTTGTGGATATCACGAAATACCCCTAAGAGGTCATGATGAACATGAAGGGTTGCAAAATTAAGGGGTGTGAGGACATGATTGTCTGGCAAAACATTTAAACAGAATTGGGATATATTCTTCACCACTCTGCCCTCTATGTGATCTGCAAGAGGAAATGGATCGAGACCACCTTCAAATATGCCCGGCCACTTCTAGTGCTCCATCCATCAGTGAAAAATATTGGAGAGCAAGAGGATTAATGACTTCATTGTCAGAAATCCAGCATTAGCTAACAATAACAACAAATTAAGGGGTGTTCATGGGATTGATTAAATGTACCGTAAAAATTGATTCCCTATTGAAGTGCCATCTTAATGGTAACTCATTTTTAAAGGAACTTCTACGACAATAAAAAATGAGTTACTTCATTGTACTCTTGAAGTTTGTAAAGAGAATATCTTAGAAGAAATTGAAGCAGAAGACAATGTGTCAATTATGACCAGTGAAACTACACATTTTTTTTAAATGTTCCAGCTCATAATAGGTCTAAGATATTGTAATGCCTTAGGTAGCCCAGTTGAGCATTTCTGAGAATTCTTTATTTTGAATGGACAAAACTCCAATGCAGTTGCAGAAGTTGTCATTTCTGAGCTTGGCGATATACAGTTCTTCATTCAAAACCGAACAGGCGCAACACATTTTGCCTGTGTGCAATTGGGTGTGGCGCTGCTGGGTTTGCTCCTACATAAACTCTGCACATAAAGCATGTATAACACGCCTGTGTTGGTAGTGTTTAATGCCCGCTTCAACTACATACGGCACCGCAGGTGGTAACGCTGATGATACATGGAATGAAGATGGAGCACCGGTGAAATGACATGGCGGGGGAAACCGGAGAACCCGGAGGAAACCCGCCTCAGTGCCGCTTCATACACCACGAATCCCACATGCGGTTGCCTGGGATCGAACCCAGGCTGCTTTGGTGAGAAGCAAATGGTCTAACCACTCGGCTATGATGCAGCTGGATGTATAACACTTTTACCTTATAGAAGATGCTGGAAATGTCGTCCACCCTCGGCTAAACAAGCACTATATTGGGAGAACACATTCTGATTCCTACGACTATGTTGGACCGCTGTAATGTTTCTGATTTCATTTCTAATATTTTGTTTCAGTTCTTCCAATGTATGAGGATTTGTCTCTCAAGCTTTGTCTTTTAGGTTACCCCATAAGTAAAAATCACACACTATTAGATCGGGGGAGCAAGAGGGCCATACACCAGCACTAATCACTTTATCTTCAACAGTTCCCTAATTTTATTCATGGACTCCTCTGCTGTACGGGCAATAGCAGAATCTTGTTGAAGCCACCCATATGATTTCTCTTCTTCTGTCAGTTCATGATAAAATGGGGTCAAAATGTCATTTTGGTGCCTCTCTGCTCCTAGAATATTGGACAATTGTGCGTGTAGCGCTAACAGCACAGCAAACTCCAACTCTCCGATCATAATGGGGGATTTCTTGAAAGCGATGTGAATTTTCAGAGGGCCAGTACTAACTAGCTGAGTGCACAATGGCAGCCTGTAGTGGAGGGATCCAGCAAGTTCACAGGAGAGGTAAAATGCTGTGTGCTCCATTTTAAGAAGAATCCTATATTAAAATATAAGAGAAAACATATAGGTCAAAGTTTTGATGGTGAAGGTAATGAGCTGTTAAAGTTAGAGATGTGTACCCTAGTGCATACTTTGTGCATCGCTTAGCACATCAACTAAATCTGATAATGGTGAGCGCTGCCAGACAAAACACAAAAGCTAGGATTTTCTTCTCAAATCTCTCTGCTATTCTCGCCTTCTTTTCCTGCTCTCCACACAGATCATCAGTTCTAGATTTGTGTGTTAAGAAGAGAATGCCCAGGGTGGATCAATGAGATGGAACTACAAATCCAGGGCTGTAAATCTTCTTTACAAAAAGAAAGAGGCATTGAAAGAATGTTTCCAAATTTTGTCAGAATCAGAGACTTCAAGTAATGCAACAATGAATGAGGCATCTGCTATAATAGGGTATCTTGAAAATAATGAGTTCTGTTTCTGGCTTACTCTTTTCCATTTAATTATGCTTCATGTGGATACACTGTACAATCAACTGCAGAATTACCATAGAGATGCTGCCAAAGTTCAAGTGTACATATTCTACTTTTAGTGCTGAAATTATAAAAGTAGGAAACTGTGATTTGGCAGCAGAAACACCACACAAAAGAAAAGTTGTTTCAAACACACAGATCAGCGTAGCAGCAAACAAGGAAGTATGTGATGTTGTACTGTCTCAGTTGTAACTTCACTTCCAATTTAGAGGACAGTTCTGTATCAAGAATAACATTTTGACCTATTTAGTTCAATATTTCCAGAAAATGTGTTCAGTGAGTGCATGAAAATGTTTCCAGCATTTGACAAGGACAAACTACATACAGAACTTTCAGTCATCTATTTGAGAGAAGAATTCAGGAATATTGGTGATGCTGTAAACTTGCTTCAATGTCTTAGAGCTAATAATCTTTATCCCCGACTTTTTCTGAAGTGTTAAAACTTTTGAAAATAGCCATTACTCTGTCTTTAATGAGTTAATCTGAATGCTGTTAATCCACACTGAAAAGAATCGCAACTTTTGGAGAAGATACACTAACTGCACTTGCTATGTGGTCCATAAAAGGAAGTGATGGAAAACATAGGTTCGCAACAAAGAAAGATCGCCATATGCAATTTATCTTCAAAGAATTAAGGTATAGGTAACATGAGTTGCCACTGCACATTACACAAGTTTAATTTGCAAACATTTGCTTCCTACCTTTTTAGTAATCTTATCCTGCTCCCACCCTTAAATTTATATTTCTGCTTTATTTCATCTCCCAATCCTATTCAGTTTTCCTCTTTATCAAATTTTCTCATCAGCTCCACTCTTGTAACTTTTATTAATCAGTTTACATTGTACAATTCACTAATCGTCATTATCCCAATTTTACTACTTCACTATAACCTCACTTTCACCGCTAGCTTCCTCATTTATGGATTACCCAACCATTTACTTAACCTTGTTACTCTCGGTGAAATATCCCCTTCCTTCCTTCCCTCCTTCCTTGCTTGCTTGCTTGCTTCCTTCCTTCCTATCTCTCTCCCTTCCTATCTCTCTCCCTTCCTATCTCTCTCCCTCTCTTCCTTGCTTGCTTGCTTTCTTCCTTCCTCACTTCCTTCCTTCTTTCTCTTTCTTTCTTTCCCTCTTTCTCTCTCGTTCTTTCTTTCTTTCCTTCCTCCCTCCCTTCCGTGCATCCTTCATTCCTTCCTTCTTTCATTGTTTGTTTGTTTCTCTCTTTCTTTTGCTTAGTTCTCCCTTTCCCCCTCAACCTCATTGACCCCTTAGCTATTTCATTTGTCACACAGTTCCTGCCTTCTTCCTTCTGTCTGGTTGGCTGATTCCATCTTCAGAGCCTCGACATCCCCTTGTGTTATGATTAGTCTCTCCCCATTAGTTGTTTGGTAGTAACACTGTCAATGCCTTCCTATGATTAGCAAAGGTTAGCAACATGTACCCAGGCAGAGTCCCTCTCTTTGTGACACATCACGCCATGTTTTATGCATCCTTTCGACACAGGTCGCTTAACACCTCGGGGTTGCGCAGTTGGTTACTCAGAGACAGGCCTAATGGTATGTCAGTAATGAGCTTACTCTGAGCTTACACTAGAGGTCTAGTGTTAGGGACTTATGGGTTGTTAAACAACTCCAGCAGAGCCTCATACCTTAGAAATCAGGATGCAGTAAAAAAAAAAATAAGGATTTGGTGTAAAGATGAATAAAAACCTAAAGTAACGCACATTTCAGGCTACAAATACCATGAAATATCTGACTATAATTGTAAAAGTTAAATGGGACTATTGAAATGAAACAGTGAGGTGTGTAAATTTGAACATTTGAAAGATAGTCTATAATACATGTTATTTTAAACAGTTGCAGGCCCATGGCATCATGATCAACAGTTGTGTAACTGCCCCTGCAGTAGAAATAAGGAAGAGGGATTGCTGTTGACATGTAATGTGTGCTATTCCTGGAGCCATGCTGTAAGTGCTACTTCTTACTATATTCAAATGTGTAATCTAGCTGTACTCACACAAGTTAATGGCATGTATCGCATGGACAGCACTGACCAATAAAACCACATATATTTGCACTTATAATGCTCAGCTAGCATTCCAACTATCTCTAAATCCCTTTACAGGACTAATGAACAGAAAAACTATTATAATGCATTTATTGGTACCATGAGGGCAAACATGAAGGATGTGTTGCCTGAAATGTGTTGTAAGGTTATGTGCTCTTTTGGGAGGTTGTTGGATGTAGGAAAATAATAAATGGCACACAAATTGCATTGGTTATAACATGTATATTGAAGAAATAAAATAAAATTAGTGAGTTAATAAAACAAGTAAAATAATGAATCAACAAAAAATTAAGTTTCCCCTTTTCCCAAGAATAAGTACTTTTCATTTAATCCTTCACTTAACTAATTATTCGATTAAAAGAATACTTGAGATGGTATAGCTATGGCAGAATTTAACTGGCAGTATCTATAAGCTTAGCCTTCACTCACATCCTAGTGTAAGGAGGTACATAGGTGCACAGTCATACGTCCATCTGCAGGCATTTCTTCAGCATGGACCAAGAAGAAAACACAGATGGTTTCCTGCTGCTGTTTCTTATACATCTCTCATTAGGCACTGGCTCTCACGAACGCATCACCTTGAGACAAGTGCATCACGTGTCCAGCTGGACTTTTGCCTTAGGCTTTCCCGACCAACAAGTGTATGGAGTTAAACAATTCTTGTAATTTAATTTATTACTATGGTAACCCTCATAATTGGGCAAGTCCATTTTTGAACAGACCTTGACCAAGTGGTATTGGTCCGGAACCTTAATTGTTTCGAAAAAGAAGTTCCTGGGTTCGATATGCGAGTGTTATATGTGGTTCGATACCTGGGTACTATAGTATATATTGTGCCACACTGCCTATGACCAAGGTTATCAAAGGTCAGCAGTGAGCAATACTGCACTTTCCCAGGTAAACACTGGAAGCATCATTACCAGATAACTAGAAATTTCTCAAAGTTTCACCATCTCAACTGTTCTAGAGGGAATTTACAACAGTTATATTTATGCCTGTGTTGGGCAGAGGTGGGGACGCAGTAGGCCTTGGCCTGGTTGGGCTGTTGTGCCACAGAGTTATGTTATATAAGGGAGTGCTCTCACAAAGTGGATGGGTCTCATGGGGTTAGTCAGTGAGTGAGCAAGTAAGCAAGTAAGTTATAAAGGTTTTAGGAGGCAGTGAACAGAGCTGTTAATGGTGTTATTCTGTGATACAAAAAGTGCAATATTTTACAACCAGCTAAACCTGTGAGTAAACTTCGCTTGTAGAAGTAATCATTAATCTTTTAATATACTGTGTACATGTTAGGAACACTGTCTACAGCATATAACACGTTAATTAAAGTAATTTCAGTATTGCACGGCTAGTCCTCTGCAAGACCTTTTGTTTTGTTAGAGAAGCAAACCGTCAGTTGTTTCCAGTCAGTCTTTTGTTGCGTTACCAACATAATGTAATCTAGTCAACAAGAGCAAAGCTTCTCAAGTTCACATTCTATGAGTTATCCTGACAAAGCTACTACATCGCGAAAAATCTTACAACCACCTAAGTTGGTCCATAAACGCCCCCTAGTAGAAACTAACCAAGGCGACGGTTGCAATTCTAATGATTGCTTCATTACACCCAACAAGAAGCACACAGCTTCAGTATCAGCTGTAAATACCAAATATATAGTCGACTTAACCTCCGTTCACAACAAATTTTCTCCTTTGGAAAGCATGGAGGAAGAGAATGATACAACTTCTGAAGAAAATCTCTCTACAACTCCTAAACCCAGAATCCCACCAATTTTTATTCATGAAGTCAATAATTACCAGCAGATTATCCAAGATATAGCTTCTACTGTAAAAGATGAGTACACAACACAGCAACAAAACAAAGTTCTTAAAATAAATACAACTTCAGTAAATGACTTCCGCGCTGTTAACAAGATTCCTGGAAGAATCTAAGCTTCCTTTTCACACCTTCTGTGACCCAAACTCCAAAAGACTTGAAGTTATTTTAAGAAATGTTCCCTACTCTCTTACAGATGACGATATCGTTACTGAACTAACCTCTCTGAACTTACCAGTAGTAAAAGTTGTTGTTGTTGTTTTCTAGTGCCTTGCATCTGGCAATGAAGCCATTAGCATTCGTGCTTTCCAATACTTTTGAACTGTAGTTTCTTCTGATCTTAATGCTTCACAGGTCTTCAAGTGGTCTTCATTCATTTCTGCTGGATCGTTACACAGGACACATATCGGTGAGGCTGAGATACCTATTCTGTAGAGATGACTTGCCAAGCAGTCATGATTTGTCAATAGTCGGAAGGCTACAACAGCTGTTTTCCTTGGTCTCTGGGGGATTATATCTGGATTGGAAAGTAGTGTAATCCATTTTTTATCTTTGGCATTTGTTTCTATTTCTTGTAGGTATGAATGACAAAAATTTTTAATGATCAAGCGTTTTATTGAGGAATATGAGAAATTGAATTTAGACTTTTGTGTTATTGTTTTGGCTTTCTTTGCAAGTGAGTCTGCAGCTTCGTTCCCCATGACTCCACAGTGTGCTGGAATCCATTGGAGATGAACAGTCTTATTAACTTTTTGGAGTTGTGTTAACATTTTGTAGCATTCTCTAATTTTTGTTGACTTCTTTGTAGTATTTGAACATATTCCCTGAATTGCAGCTTTAGAATCTGAAAGAATTACTGCCTTGTTAAATTTATTTAAGGGAAGATTTAATAATTGTCGGAGAGCAATGTATATAGCCTCTATTTCTCCATCATAATTTGTTGTGTCTCTGCTAACAGAATGATAAAAGGAAAAATGTGAACATGTAACTCCAGCTCCAGTAAGGTTTTCCTTCGAGGATCCATCAGTATATATGTGCAGCCATTCTTCTGTGGGATACCTAGTATTGATTGTTTCCAGAGCTAGAAGTTTTTGTATTTCTTTTGGTGTGTCTGATTTACTTATTTCCTCTATTAATTCCAAATTGAAGGTAGGTTGCAATAATTCCAATGGATTTTCTCTTATAAGTAGATTTTCTCTGGTGTTAGGAATGTTCAATTTGGATTTAATCTGTGTTACCTTTTCTAGGAAACTACTATGAGTTTTAAGGATTGAAGGGGGGAGGTTCTGTTCTGTCCATTTAGAGTTTGGCAGTCGTAACATTTTCTCGTGTTGGAGCAATGCTTGTTCTTCTATTTTTGTTGTTATTGATGGGGTCCGTGTTAAGGCAAGCATGGCATCAATAGGTGTGGATTTAACTGCTCCAGTGATTAGGCGAAGAGCCTGATTTTGTATTTGTTCAAGTTTATTGATGTTAGCATTTGCTGCTGTTATTAAAGCTTCAGAACAGTACAAGAGGTTTGGTTTAATATACATTTTGTATGTTGTGTTAAGGACTCTCCTTGAGCAGCCCCATTTAGCACCAGTTAACCTTTTCAGGATTTGCAATTTCTTTTCAACCTTTTCTGAGATGTTTGTTATATGTTTTTTCCAACTTAGCTTTCTGTCGAAAGTGATGCCTAAGTATTTGGCATCATCAACTGCTTTGAGTGGTTTACCATTATAATTTATGCTAATATTAACTGGTTTGTATTTTAGTGTAAATAATTCATAATTTGTTTTTTCCACATTGATAGTCATGAGGTTTTTGGAGCTCCATTCATGTACTTTGTTTAGGGCTGTTTCTATTCTGTCTTTAATTAATTCAGGTTTTTTTGAAGAGCCTGAAGTCCAAATGACTACATCGTCAGCAAATAGAGCAATTTTGGTTTCTAAAGTTTTTATTATTGATGGAAGGTCATTTATATATATGTTAAAGAGTGTTGTGCTCAGAACAGCACCTTGTGGAAGTCCTCGGTGTGTTTGTTTATATTTGGAAATGTAAGTATTATATTTTGTGGCACAAAATCTTTGTGAAATAAACTGAGTTATCCACTTAAGCATGTTACTTTTCACACCTATTGATTGCAACTTCTCAACTAATTTATTTCTCCAGACTGAGTCATATGCCGATTTAAAATCAATGAATACTGCCAAGGTATCCTCCTTTCTATTGAAAGCTTCCTTGATGTCTTGGCTTAGTAGGAGTACATTTTCACTTGTACTATGATTCTGTCTGAAGCCGATCTGTGAACTATTAATTAAGTTGTAATATTCTAGGAACCAGTTAAGTCTAGATGCCACCATTCTTTCTATCACTTTTGCAATAACACTGGTCAAAGATATTGGTCTGAAACTATTAATATTGTTTGAGGGTTTGTTTTTCTTTAAAATCGGGATGATAATGGCTTTTTTCCAGTCGGAAGGTACAGTCATTCTCCAACACGTGTTATACAGTTTAAGTAGGATTTCTTTTCCTTTCCTGCCAAGGTGTTTAATAAACTCTGGGTGGATCTTGTCAGGTCCAGGAGATTTTTTGTTCTGTAATTGTTCTATTGCTAAATCCAGTTCTGTTTCATTAAAATCCTGAATAAAAATATCATTTCGTATACCTTTTGGCTTACTAGTTTCTCTGATAGTTTTTTGGATAGCCTTATCTTGTTTTTTATACGCTTGGGGTACTCTTTGTGACTGAGCATAAAACTTGATAAGGGATTCTGCTATTTCCCTATCTGTAGTTAAGCTTTTGTTATTATATTTTAATGGTTCAGTTGTATTTTTTGATAATTTTGTTTTATTAAGGAATTTGTATATTTTATTTCCATCTTTCCTATAGTCCATATGTTCTACAAAATTTGTGAAACTGGCCCTTTTTGCTGTAATTAATTCTTTCTTAAAAATGGCTGCTTTTCTTCTCCAGTTTTGTACATCTTCTGGACACTTGGTTCTTTCGGCTTTGACTCTTGCTATATTTCTTTCGTGTTTTAACTTAGATAAAGATGGAGACCAAAAGTAGCTATATTTCTTTAACTTTCCTTTGGGGATATGTGTTTTGGCTGCTGTCAATAATATTTCACAAATTTTTTTATTCATTTCATCTGTTGACTTGAACTCTGATTCTAACAGTATATTACACTTCCCTTCTATCTCATTTTGGAAACTGGACCAATCTGCTTTTTTAAAATTCCAAGAAGTTTTAACTTTTGGTTTGTTACTTTTATTTATTAGACCTCTTATGGAGTTTATGGTGATTCTGTGGCCTGAACCTGGGTCTTCTATTATTTCTCTTTTTGTATTGTCAATTATGTCAGATGACACCATCAGAAGGTCAGGATTTGTACCCGAACCATTATAATGAAGGTAAGTGGGTGGATCATTTGATTTTAATGCACACTCCCCTAGGTGGGGCTACAGAGATATAAATTCAGCAGGAAGAGTCATAGAAGACCTATTAAACTCGTCAACAATGGAATTAATATTTAATCCAGTAGTAAAAGTTACCAGGCTTTTCTATAAAGATCGACAACCTATGCCACTGTGTGCTGTAGAATTAGAAAACAATGAGCAGGGTAAGAAGATCTTCGAAGTCAAACATATTTACCATGCCATAATTAAAGTCGAGTACCGCAAGAAGCCCGCGAATATCCCACAATGCACACGATGCCAACGCTACGGGCATACTAAGAACTTCTGTCGACTCACACCTCGATGTGTGAAATGCCCCTCAAATCACCACTTTTCTGAATGCACAAAAGACAAAGACACTCAGCCCTCCTGCGTGAATTGTGGAGAAGCACATCCGGCAAATTTCAAAGGTTGTCGTTATTACCTAGATTTGAAAAAGAAAGCCAATGCAAGGGTGGTTCAGCCTGCAATAACTCCGTCTTCAAACCTAAACATGGAAAATTTTCCGAGGTTGTCACCAAACTCGCCCTCTCCAACTCCTGAAATTCCACAATGGCCACGCTCTGCTGTTTCGGAAGAAAAAAGTCCTAGGCAGCTAACTCAGCAGACACCAACACAGAATTCTTCTTCTCCTTCGTCTTGCTCCTCCGATGGAACCGAAAACCTACTTCAGCTAGCCATTAATTTCCTCACACCGTTCCTGCCATCAATAAAGTCCTTTTTACTAAAGCTCTTCACAAGTTTGTTTGCTAATGGCCACTAAAAACCAAAAAACATTCTCACAATTAACCATACTAAATTGGAATGCCAATGGAGTCAAAGCAAAGCGAGAAGTCTTCTTGGAATTCATCTCCAGACACAATGTTGCAGTAGCTTGCATCACAGAAACGCATTTATTACACAAAGAAAAGTTTTCTATACCTGGCTACGCAGTTTATAGATGCGATCGCAATGCTCCAGTCGCTTCAGGTGGAGTGGCTATAATTATTCGAAAAGACATACCTCACCACTCAGTTAAATTACCTCAATTAACCAGCATCGAAGCCTGCGCAATTCAAATATTCACACGCAATTCTTCTAAAACTACAATAATTTCTGCATACAAACTGCCAGGACCCAATCTAAATGACCAGGATATTAATACGTTATTTTCTGACATAGCACCGACTTTCCTAGCAGGAGATCTAAATAGCAAGCATCAAACATGGGGATGCCGTGTAACAACTCCAACTGGAAGACGTTTATTAATTGCAGCCGATCACAATGCAGTTAACATTGCAGCTCCGTCAGACCCCACATTCTATAGACCAAATATAACACCAGATATATTAGACATCGCACTCTACAAAAATATATCAAGCACTCCAACAATGGTTGTTCTGCCTAAAATGGACTCGGATCACTGCCCAGTCTTAATCTCATTCGATGACATTCCGATTCTACAACCGCAACACACAAAGAAACTCAACAAAGGTTTCATAAACTGGGAGACTTTTCAGCACGTAATGGATGACCAGTTAAGAATTACACAGAATTTGAGAACCCCCAGTGATGCCGATGCAGCAATTCTCAGCTTCACAAAATCCGTAACTTCCTCTATAGACAAAGCCACAGCTCCAGCGAGACACCACAGAAAATCTTATCATGAATCTTTGCCCCCAAGCATCAGAAACCTCCTGAAAGAAAAGCACAAAACTCGTCGACATTGGCAAAAGCACAGAGAAACTTGGCAACTTCGTCGCTTGAACCAACTCACAAGAGAAGTGAAGAAACGAATGGATGAATATCGGTATTCAACTTATCAACGGCATCTCTCCAGTATCTCACCGGAAGACTCATCATTGTGGAAAGAGACTAAAAGAGTACTGAAAGAGCCGACGATTATTCCGCCCCTAGAACAAGATGGAAAACACTACATCTCCGACTGTGAGAAAAGCGAACTATTTGCAGATACTCTACAAAATTCGTTTAGATCTAATCCAGGAAGCAACGTAGAATTCAATCACGAAATTGAACAGTTTACTGGTTCTTATGCCACAGTACCACTACCCATTGACTTCACTTCACCCAAAGATTCTTTTTATCATCCAGCAACTTCCAGCAAGAAAATCGCCTGGGTATGATCTAATACCAAACTTTGTATTAAAACATTTGAGTCGCAAAGCACTTGCTATCCTAGCTTCATTGTTCAACAGTTTTATGCGAATGGGTTATTTCCCAAGAATCTGGAAACACGCCATAGTTATTGTTATTCATAAACCTGGAAAATGCCCTTCCAATCCAACAAATTATCGTCCAATAAGTCTGCTGCCAACTCTGTCCAAGGTGTATGAAAAGATTATACTGAAATGTTTAGGAAAATTTCTAGAACAAGTGTCACTATTACCTCCCTTTCAATTTGGTTTCCGTCGCAAACATTCAACTACTCATCAAATTCTCCGAAATACAGAGCAAATAGCACAAGGCTTCGAGAAGAAAGAACACACTGCTGTCGCATTCCTTGACTTCACTCAGGCATTTGACAGAGTTTGGCATCAGGGTCTACTATACAAACTGTTTCTCTATGGCACTCCAGACTACCTCTACAAAATAATATCTTCCTTTCTATCATACCGTACCTTTTCAGTTCGAATAGGTAACAGTCATTCTTCTACCAGACCTGTAACAGCAGGTGTTCCACAAGGTTCAATATTGGGTCCAATTTTGTTCAACTTGTTTACTTCTGACATACCTACAACGCCCACATCTCAAATAGCAATGTATGCCGATGATACTGCCATCTATGCAACCCATCGTAATTTACACACCGCTAGAAATCGCCTTCAAGAGGCCTTAAACTTAATCATACCCTGGCTTGACAACTGGCGCATTTCTCTCAACCATGACAAATGTGAAGCAATGGTGTTTACATTATGCAGACCGGAATATCCACCATCAGTAACGATAGCAACAAATTTTATACCCTGGAAAAGTGACAGAGAAACGGTGAAATACCTTGGTGTACTGTTTGATAGAAAACTCACGTGGAAGCCACATATAAGTAACAAACTCAAACTTGCTCAAATAAGACTGACAAAACTTTATCCACTTCTCAACAAAAAATCTTCGCTTAAGTTAAAAAACTGCATACTACTCTACACAACTCTTTTAAGGCCGCTTTTACTATATGCCTGTCCAATTTGGGGAGGAGCCAGTGCTACAGAAATTAATCGCATCCAAATGTTTCAAAACAAAATCTTATGTATCTCAACTAATGCGCCATGGTTTGTCAGAAACAGTCAACTACACAGAAAAACTGGAATCAGTACCATTCAACAGTCAATTTCTTCACAAGCCGAACACTTTTACAGCAATCTAAAGAACGTTCCTGGATCTATTCACTACTCTCTTGGCAGAAAATCCAGCTTTCCAACACGCATCAAGAGTCGTCTACCACTGGACCAGTTATCACAGCAAGATCTGATTTAATTTCAACTAATACTGTCAGTGAGGGGCCCAATGGGGTTTACCCCATTTCAATGTTACTTATTATATTTTATTTATTGTTATGTGTATTTCAACAATGGTCTGTAGAGCACACATGCGCTGATCGATCAAAAAAAAAAAAAAAGTAAGTTATACTTGTTTCATCCAAAGGATTGGTTCTTATGCAAACAGAAAGTTTGTACAAATGTGAATCGAATGCACATTCATTGGATGATGCTGCATATTACAAGGTACATTTCTTACAAAGTAGTTAACTCCATATTAACAAAAACAATTTGATATTCTCTGTTTTACATATTAATGCTATGTTTAATGTCTTATTATAATATGTAGAGCTGCAACAAAACAAATCTAAAGTAATTAATTGCACTTAATCAGAAAATGAATGGAGAACATGCGCAGACTGCTTCTGCTATGGAAGTGGGAAAGAAAACCATTAGTAAACCATCATGGTAGTTAATAAAACATTGCAGACGGAAGCGGTAAGAAAGTTATAATTCTGAATATGTTTCACAAACAAGTGAGAAATATCCCACTTTGGCTATCAAGGATATTGTTAACTTAACATCAGAGTTTACAGATGTTTCTGCATTAAGTATAAATTCCACACACAGTGAAAGGTTAAAAGAGGAAAATCAAGAAAACTTAAAAAGCCAGTGCTGTAAGTTCAGTGTGATGCATTTGTTAGGAGTGCAGTGTATCAAAAAGTTCATAATTTCTTTTTCATAACCTACAATCAAGAAAGTGCTTGCATTTCTCAGCGATGACCCAGACCATCCTACATTCAACCAAACTTCTTTCTACAAGCTGTTACTTGACACTATTTTCCATTTCCGGAAAGCAAATGGTAAGAACATCATTGTTGGTCATGAGGATATATTTGTTATTTATGTTTTTAGTTGTGAGTGCTATACGCAATTGTTATCTAATCAGTAATGTGTTTTAAACTATTGTGAAAGAAGTTAGTAGGTTGAAGGTAGTGATGATAGTTCCAGGCTCCATGTGGTTATGAAAGTAGTGCTGTTGCTGCTCCAATCAGGGCGAGAAAGCAGAGGGATACGTTTCAGGCATTGTTTACATAAAGAACAATCCTTTGGATGAAACCAGTATAGTGTGCTTTTGTTGTGACAAAAAGTGTTCAAACTGCAAGGAATCAGAGACACCCTGTGTTGGGCTTCCCAGCAATTGAATCATCTGGAAGAATAGGCTACATTGTGTGCATTTGTTCACGAGTGTAGAAAGTGAAGTGATAGGGAAAGTTAAACTAGTTCACAATTGTGAAGTGACAGTATGAGTTAAGTGTTTAAAAACCAGACAAACACACAATATTAGAAATTTGTGTGTGTTTGTGTATGTAGGGTAATCTCCAAAACCCCTGATTATAATTCTTTCATCAGCTCTATCCTTGCTTACTGACATGGGGTTACTAAACATCTTGTAATTCCATTTCGTAAATTACTAAAATATATTTACATAGCCCTTATAGTTGAATACAAACACGTTGGAGCTTCCAAAGAAGGACTTGGCTTTTAGTTGAAAATACTGTGGTTTAGAAAATAATTGTTGTTAATCCATGGAAAGTGAATGTAAAATAAGACAAATGCCACAAATATTTCATTTCAAGCAATATATCTATAGATGGTTGCAACTAGCAACTAAGAGACAGCAAAACAAAAGAGTAATCAATCTGCTTGTAATGGGGCCCTAATGACCAAGTTGTCGATGGGCCCTTAACCTGGAGAACCTGGAGAAAATCCACTCTGATGCTGCTTCGTCCACCACGAATACCACATGTGGGTCCCTGTGATCGAACTTGGGGTATATAGGTGAGTGCTGGGGTGCACCTGATCACCAAAAATGTTCAAATATTCTTTGGCTGTAACACTGCCTTTGAGAGTAATGATGGGACCAGCAGAATACCATGATATGACTGCCCACACCATCACACTTCCACTTCCATGTGTAATCATTGGAATCAAGCAATCAGAGTACTGAGCAAGCAGCGAGAGAGTGCAGACAGTGCTGCAAATGCTCATGTGAGTAAGAAGAAAAAGGACACAAAGGACATAGCCAGCAAAGATACTATAGACGAAGTGGTAGCAGAGCTGAGGGAAATAGGAAAAATACTAGCAATGAAAAAGGGCACAGAGGGAAATAGAGGAGAAGTAGTTGAGAAAGAAAAGGAAATACTTAAAAATATGAAACGATAAGAGAAGAACTACAAAACATCAAAGAGAAAATGGAAAAATTGGGGAGGACAGAAGTAGGAAATATTACTTGGTCTTTGTCAGAATAGAAGAAAGGACAAAAATATGAAACGATAAGAGAAGAACTACAAAACATCAAAGAGAAAATGGAAAAATTGGAGAACAGAAGTAGGAAATATTACTTGGTCTTTGTCAGAATAGAAGAAAGGACAAAAATATGAAACGATAAGAGAAGAACTACAAAACATCAAAGAGAAAATGGAAAAATTGGAGGACAGAAGTAGGAAATATTACTTGGTCTTTGTCAGAATAGAAGAAAGGACAGACTTTGATCCAAGGCAAGAAGTAAAGGAAGTGTTGGAGAAGAAGCTACAGATGACCACTAGTAACCATGAAATACCTGAATCATTTAGATTCGGAAGAAGAAATGGAAGAAGAAACATTCTAGCAAAATTTACAAATACATATACAAACAACTTACAACATACTGAAACAGACAAAAAGACTGAAAGGAACAAACATCTTTATCAACAAAGACTTATCATGTGATGAAAGGCAGCAAATGAAGAAATTAATTGAACGAATAAGACAAGCAAAAAGTGAGAGGAAACAGACATACATAAGAGGTTTAAAATTATGGGCAGATGGACAATTTTCAGAGGAAAAGAACGAATTAACAGACGTAGTAGCCTAAATTCAATAAGTGACAAGTCAGTGAACACAGAAAATTAATAAGTCAGCCGTATCGCATTTCAAAGAATCGTTGAGACGGAAAAGATACATCAACCCAAGGGCAGATGCGAGAGTGAGAAAAAAGAGGGGAAATTAGTTAGTGACGAGGTGATAGAGGAGAAGGAGAAGAAACAAGCTATGATGGGTGACAATAATTCAACGGAGACAAAATATGGTGGCGGGGAATTGGAAATGTTACAAGCAACAGTGAGAGGAGATGAAACAACAAAGGGGCAATTCCAAAGTTGAGTAGAAATAAACCAGGCAAACAAGAAGAGGTGCAGTATGAGCAGGTGAAATGTGAGGACAGAGAGACAGGCATTACATATGTGGGTAGATTGAAATGAGAGAAGGACGAGCAGAAAAGTCCAGCTCGTATTTGGAAAGATATTAAATAAAAAAAGTGGATATCAGATAATGAACATTTGTTAACATATAGGAATCCAAAGAGAAAAAGGAAATGGTGCTCCATGTCATGTGACCAGGAAGAGCAAGTGATATAGTAGACTATGTTCAGGGGTGGTAGGAAGAATGAAAATAGATGTTTACAGTTAATGTCAAGTAGGCATTTAAAAAATCTGATGTGTTGCACTCACATGACTTTCTGTACTCTTGTACTAACCATTCCTACAAACTTTTATTCCTATATATTCTTCTTGTTAGTTGAGATAAACATTTGTACAAATTATCTTATTGCTTATTTCCTTGAAGGTGCAAGGGGAATGTTAGAATATTTGTGCGATAGTCAAATGCTTTAAAGTTTTGAGATTCTGTTGTCTTTGCACACTTAACATATAAAAAAATCTGATGTGTTCCATTCACATGACTTTCTCTACTCTTGCACTAACCATTCTTACAAACTCTTATTCCTACATCTTCTTCGTGTTAGTTAAGATAAACATTTGTACAAATTATCTTATTGCTTATTTCCTTGTAGGTGCAAGGGGAATGTTAGAATACAGCAGGCTTTTCGCGATAGTCAATCTTTTAAAGCTCTAAGATCCCATTCTCTTTGCACGCTTAACATATAAAAAATGAACAACGATGTTCCATTGCACAAAAGTTCTAAGTTTCCTGAAACCAACACACAAAACAAGGAATATCTCTGAAATGGTTCACTCTACAGAAAAATTTATTGAGACATAAATTGTATATTTTAGCAAGATCTGCATTTCTTATACAGTAAGATTTTGCCCATCTCTTACGGTTTACGAGTTATTCAAAACTCATCCAGACTAAACAGGACTACATAGCCTATAGCCAGAAAATTCAATATATACATTTCATTTGTCATAAAAATATCTCTAGCATATGGCATTTTAATCAAAATTGTTAGAGCCATTTTCAAGAACATCAAAATTTTGGAAAAATGTTCCATGTAAAGGGTAGTTTAGGGTGGGGGATATTTTCTTCAAAATCTTTGTGTCGCATCCTTGAAAAACATTAAACTTATATACCAACTTTAGTTTTTAACTGACTTTTCGTTTTCTTAGTTATGCTGTCCACAGACTGACACAAACACATGGACCTTTTTCCAAAAATGCTTTTTTTTTGGATTCAGGGGGCCTCAAAACATATATTTCTGGTGAAATCTTGACATCAAATTTTTGGGTGGAATACAATACTTTCTCTACTTACCAGTAGAGAAAGTAAACATGAATGATGATCCATTTCACGAAAGTAACTCTCACACATAACATGAATATCTCCGAAATGGTTCACCTTACAAGAAAATTTATTCAGACATAAATTGTATATTTTAGCAAGATCCACATTGAGCGATGTGACTGCCAAAACATAAAACTTTGGTGCTCTCTAAAAAGCGGTTACTATTACTGCTATTGCTCTCTTCTTCCATCAGCGAAAAATATTGGAGAGCAAGAGGATTAATGACTTCATTGTCAGAAATCCAGCATTAGCTAACAACATTTTTTGTATAGTATGATTTGGTCTATCTCTAACGATTTACCATTTATGCAAAAGTCGTCCAGAGCAAATACGACTATAGGGGCTATAGCCAGAAAATTCAAGATACACATTTGATTTGTCATAAAAATATCTCAAACATATGACATTTTAATCAAAATCGTTACAGCCATTTTCAAGAAAATAAAAATTGTCCATGTAAAGGGTAGTTTAGGGTGGGGCTATTTTCTTCAAAATCTTTGTCACATCCTTGAAAGACATTAAACTTAAATATCAACTTTGGTTTTTAACCGACTTTTCATTGTTGAGTTATGCTGTCCACAGACACACACACAGAAATTTTTCTAAAAATGCTTTTTTTTAGATTCAGGGGGTCTGAAAACATGTATTTCCAGTGAAATCTTGACATCGAATTTTTGGGTGGGATGCAATACTTCCCCTACTTACCAGTAGAGAAAGTAACAAAGCGAAAGTTAAGTGAGGAAAGGAAGTGGAAGTGACATAGAGGTAAGAAGAAAGTGAATACGTGAACTGTAGGAAATCATTATCAAATGATCAGGAAGCATAAAAAAAATGAGGGGGAAAATAAATTTTAGAATGGAATGGGTAATCTAAAATAGTAATTATCTTAGGGAAAAGAAAGTATAAGAGAATTTGGTGAAAATAAGTGAATCAAAAAGATGAAAGTAACGACAGGTTTGAATAAGGTTAATTAACTGTAGTCAAAGTATAAGCAGCACACATCAAAAAGTATATCTAGAGAGTCACAGAGGGCTCTCCCATGACAGAGGGGCCAGGGCCCAAGTTCATGGGCAACCTAACATGTTTATACTTTGGTATTCAATAAATTCATAATGATATTCAATCAAACAATCAGAATTATAGGCTTCTTTTGGAGTTCTCCAGACCTAAATGCGACCTGATGTTGGAAATAACGTAAACGTTTGAGACAGAATATTAGAAGACCCCAAAAGAAAATCGTTCATGTGAATGTTTGTTAAAAGTGTAATTTGTTTTTTGACTATTATTTATTTATGCCAACAAACTTACTGTTGGTGTTTTTAAACACACAAGCCGTGTGTGGGCAAAGTTTAAGAGGTAGAACTGGAACTTAAAAATTCAATGCCACAACCGGGATTTGAACCACAGACCTTCCGCTTGCCGGGCGGACGCTCTACCACTGAGCCATTGTGACAAACTGCCAGAATGACATTAAATTCTCAAGCCAGTTCGTATTTCTCCTGGTAAACCACAAAGGCAGTCTCACATCAGAAACAATTACCCCAATGGTGACTTACTATTGCAAGTACTTTATATCCCAGGATTAAATAACCTTCACATGGTAATTATTATTTATTTATGCCAACAAACTTACTGTTGGTTCAAATCCCGGTTGTGGCATTGAATTTTTAAGTTCCAGTTCTACCTCTTAAACTTTGCCCACACACGGCTTGTGTGTTTAAAAACACCAACAGTAAGTTTGTTGGCATAAATAAATAATAATTACCATGTGAAGGTTATTTAATCCTGGGATATAAAGTACTTGCAATAGTAAGTCACCATTGGGGTAATTGTTTCTGATGTGAGACTGCCTTTGTGGTTTACCAGGAGAAATACGAACTGGCTTGAGAATTTAATGTCATTCTGGCAGTTTGTCACAATGGCTCAGTGGTAGAGCGTCCGCCCGGCAAGCGGAAGGTCTGTGGTTCAAATCCCGGTTGTGGCATTGAATTTTTAAGTTCCAGTTCTACCTCTTAAACTTTGCCCACACACGGCTTGTGTGTTTAAAAACACCAACAGTAAGTTTGTTGGCATAAATAAATAATAATTACCATGTGAAGGTTATTTAATCCTGGGATATAAAGTACTTGCAATAGTAAGTCACCATTGGGGTAATTGTTTCTGATGTGAGACTGCCTTTGTGGTTTACCAGGAGAAATACGAACTGGCTTGAGAATTTAATGTCATTCTGGCAGTTTGTCACAATGGCTCAGTGGTAGAGCGTCCGCCCGGCAAGCGGAAGGTCTGTGGTTCAAATCCCGGTTGTGGCATTGAATTTTTAAGTTCCAGTTCTACCTCTTAAACTTTGCCCACACACGGCTTGTGTGTTTAAAAACACCAACAGTAAGTTTGTTGGCATAAATAAATAATAATTACCATGTGAAGGTTATTTAATCCTGGGATATAAAGTACTTGCAATAGTAAGTCACCATTGGGGTAATTGTTTCTGATGTGAGACTGCCTTTGTGGTTTACCAGGAGAAATACGAACTGGCTTGAGAATTTAATGTCATTCTGGCAGTTTGTCACAATGGCTCAGTGGTAGAGCGTCCGCCCGGCAAGCGGAAGGTCGGTGGTTCAAATCCCGGTTGTGGCATTGAATTTTTAAGTTCCAGTTCTACCTCTTGTTTTTTGATGTTGGTATGAGTTGATCAAATGACGAAAATGTGTTAAAAATGTTCATTGTTACGAACAACTAAGTTTGCCCAAAGACGTCATAAATCTTTCCATATTTGATTTTAATATATATGTATAAATATTAGAATTATATGTGTTCCATAATAAAAGTAAGGGAGGATGGTTGGGGATTGTTTCCCTAACAAGAAAGAACTATTTGATGGACGCATACGCGGATGTATACGAAATAGGCGGTGTCACGTGAGAACGCCATAAACTGTCCACTTGCGTGTGTGTAACCGAAGTGAAAGGACCTATTTAGGTAGTGTGAACATGGAACTTTCACCAAACTTTCATCAAGCATAAGTTCCACTAAGTGAAAAAGTGGAAAGGTTTTTAAGCATTTAGAATGGTGCTGAGAGGAATTATTTAATGTAAAGTATCAATGAAGTGTTAATAAAATAATACATTGTGGTGAAGAAACATCGTGTGATTTTTCATTCCATCCGTTACCACGACCTAGATAGAAAAGGAGTCTCATAGCACAGCACATTCCGTATTAATAATTGCAAAAACCGCACCACGTTGACACGTCAGACCATATGACTTGTTTCCACTGATCAGCAGGATTAGAGAGAATGCATACTAGATTTCCGGAACATGAATGACTCCATATTTATACTGATGGATCACTGATATCAAACCAGGACAGAGCAGGGGCTGGAGTCACGTGCTACCTCTTTCCCTATTACAAATCTGTAGGCTATGAAACTACAAACTTCGATGGAGAAATTGAAGCAATTCGAATGCCCTTCCGAAATCTTTTGTATGGAATCTCACATTTTCACCAAGTAGTTATTGTCTCAGAATCCAGGGCAGCAATTATAGTAATTACTTCCAAGTTTTCGCCCAAAAGAAAAGAAAAGAAAAGAAAAAACAAACAATTATAGAATGTTGGGAAAGCCTTACCCACCTAACAGCACTTCAAAAACACCTAGTCTTCCAATAGATACCAGCACACTGTGGACTGAGTGGTAATGACAAAGCTGATTTTGTTGCAAAAAAAGGATACCTACAGTGTACAGAAATCTATAGTTAAACTACCATTTTATGTTTCAGCTAAAATATTAGTTAACTCTGAATTCAAAATGTTATTGCAAATTATTACTATGAAAGATAAAAAAACAAGATGGGAGCTACCAAGCATTCAAACAGAAATTCCTGAGTATCCTTGAAAAATGGCAGTTGCGACTTTAACGTTGATTATGGGACATGATTGTCTGGCAAAACATTTGAACAGGACTGGGATATATTCTTCACCACTCTGTCGTCTATGTGATCTGCAAGAGGAAATTGTAATCTATGTGATCTGCAAGAGAAAATGAACCAAGGCCAGCTTCAAATAAGCTTGGCCCTTTCTAGCGCCCTATCCATCAGTGAAAAATATTGGAGGGCAAGAGGAATGATTTCATTGTCAGAAACCCAGCATTAGCGAATAACTTTTAATTTAATGTAAAAGGTGAGTCAATTAATAACACTAAACAGCACTTACATTTATAGTTTTCTTTTTCAAACTTCTAAGAAAGGAAGATAACAACTTTTAACTTTGCTACGTTTTAACTTTTCAACATTTCAATCGTGTCACTTTTACTTTTTAGCTTTGAACTTTTCAGTTTGTGAGCTTTCGCTGTTTTCACACTCTGACTTGGGGTCTAAATGAGCTAGTTGTCGATGGGGTCTTAAACATTACTCACTCACTCTAGTTATCTGGCAAACTGATGGTGTTTATGCTGGGCAAGTGCACTACTTGTTTGTTTAATGTTTGGACTGCCCAGCACCAAGCTCCAGATAACCTCTGTGTCCCAGTATGTTATGATGAAGATCATCAGCAGGGCATGTTAACCACTTCACGCTCTAATTATTTTCTGATAAATGGTAAAAATACATATTTTTTTCTTTACATTTTGTGGCCACTGATTATTACTTGGGTGTTATATGTAGGAATCAGACTAGTGCGGACTGGTGCAGTTGGGTGTGCCACAGCCGACTTTGCTCCTACATAAACTCCACAGATAAAGCATTTATAACATTCTTATCTTACAGAAGATGCTGGAAATATCATCCACTTTTGGCTAAATGAGCGTTATATCGGGAGAATACATTCTGATTCACACTATTAAGTTGGGCCACTGTAATGTTTCCGATTTCATTTCTAGTATTTTGTTTTAGTTCTTCCAATGAATGAGGATTTTTCTCATAAACTTTATCTTTCAGGCTACCCTACAAGTAAAAATCACACCCTGTTAGATCGGGGGAGCGAGAGGGTCATACACCAGCACTAATCACTCTATCTTCAAACACTTCCCTAATTTTATTTATGAACTCCTCCGCTGTAAGGGCAATAGCAGAATCTTGTTGAAACCATCCATATGATTTCTCTTCTTCTGTCAGTTTATGATAAAATGGGGTCAAAATGTCATTTCGGTACCTCTCTGCATTTACAGTCTGCTTGTAGAGTATTGGACCGTTAATGCATCTAGCACTAACAGCACAGCAAACTCCGAATCTCTGATCATAATGAGGGATTTCTTGAATTCCACATAGATTTTCAGAGGTCAAGTACCGATTGTTATGAGTGTTGACATGACCATTTAGGTGGAACCACACCTCATCGGAATAAGTTATGGATCAATTAAACTGTCATTCACTGATGAAAGAAACCACTTACAATAAAGCATTCGTGATACTGGGTCACCGTGATTTAAAGCATGGACACTTGTACACTTATACGGCTTTGGTTTTAAGAATTTGGTTGCTCTATGTGCAGCAGACCCTGAAATTCCTACCTGTTGTGCTAATTTTGGAATGTATTTGGTTGGTGAACATTCAAAACATGCATCTAACTTTTCTTCTGTGAAAATTGTACGTTTACGCTTTCATTTTTTGTTTGTCACAGAACCAGTGGTTTAGAATTTCTTCACAATCTCATGAATTGTAAATCAGGAATGAGGCAGTTCACCAGGGAATGCTTGCATATATGCTGTGTGAATACAGCTTGGTGACTCCCATTTATAACTTTTACACATGAAAATGTATTGCTCTAGAGGCAAGCGCCTGTTCATGTTGGTGGCTGGTACAATGCTAACCTGCGTGCACAGTGGCAGCAGTAGTGAGAGATTCCAGATAAGTTGGGAGAGGTGAAACACTGTGTGCTCATTGAGTTTTAAATAAGGAACCCTGTATTATAACTGACATATATTTGTCTACTAGAAATAAAACAGGTTTTGATAGTTGACACCATTTCAGAATTCATTGTGCAATCTCTGTTCTTCAAAATAAATATTTTCTCCCATACTATTAAATCTATGGGTCCATTTCAATGCTTTAATATATTAACTTCTGGATTTATTTCATGATAATGACCTATTGCTGCTGATTTATGAAGTTGTTTGTATATAATAGTTTTAAAACATTCCTTCACTCTGGTTTCCAAATTATGTTTGGTCCTTTCAAGTCGCATTCTATCCAGTTGAAATGATAAATGCATAACTTTATTTTTTAAGATTTATCTTCCATAGAAAGCTATACATATTTTTATGTTTTGATTATTTTAGGTGCATATATTATACTATGTTCTTATAAAATGTCCCTGAATTTTTATTTGCCCAAGTATAATATGTATATTTTTACATGCATAATGATGTTTTATTTTTTTAAGTATAGAAACACCTTTAATAGCTTTCTGGTGTTTATATTTCTCAATTTTTGTAGGTATAAAATGAGTATTAATACTATTAATTAAAGTAGTGTTGATAGTGCCTTTATACTCTTTTGTCAAATTCCTCTTTATGATGGGGTATGTTATTCAATCAACCTATAAATTGAACTATTAAAAACAAATTTATATGAAAAAGGGTTACTATCTCCAATTTTTGTATACTTTGATTATATATACATTTTGTTATCAATTTTACTGCGTGTTATACATTTGTAAACATTTTCAGACATGCTATGGGTTCAACAATGACACTGGACTCCCTAGGGCCTTTGTATGTCTAGATTGTCATTATGTAAACAGGGGAGTGTGCATCGACTCCAAACTACTTTCTGCACAACCTGATCAACGTAAGGTCTGTACTTGTCTCATGCTCAAACTAGAATACATGTAGTTTTTACAGCCTTAATGGAAAGTCACCTCCAGCTTTAAAATACAGGTTGGAGCAGTGTTTTCAGCATATTTGTAATATTGAATCTTAAGCAAACAACTGTGTTTTAGAGGTAGAACTGGAACTTAAAAATTCAATGCCACAACTGGGATTTGAACCACAGACCTTCTGCTTACCGGGCAGCTGCACTAACCACTTTGCCCACACACGGCTTGTGTGTTTAAAAACACCAACAGTAAGTTTGTTGGCATAAATAAATAATAATTACCATCTGAAGGTTATTTAATCCTGGGATATAAAGTACTTACAATAGTAAGTCACTATTGGGGTAATTTGTCTCTGATGTGAGACTGCCTTTGTGGTTTACCAGGAGAAATACAAACTGGTTTGAGAATTTAATGCCATTCTGGCAGTTTGTCACAATAGCTCAGTGGTTAGAGCAGCCGCCCGGTAAGCGGAAGGTCTGTGGTTCAAATCCCAGTTGTGGCATTGAATTTTTAAGTTCCAGTTCTACCTCTCAACCTTTGCCCACACACGGCTTGTGTGTTTAAAAACACCAACAGTAAGTTTGATAAATAAATAATAACTGTGTTTCACTTTCTCTACTATGTACCTGCAGCAAGCCCGGGAGTGTTGTATTCCATCCAAAAATGTGTTGTTGAGATTTCACCAAAAATACAAGTTTTGAGGTCCCCTGAACCCCTAAAAAGTTATTTTAGAAAATGGTCTGTATGCATGCATTGTCAGTTAACCTGATCACTGCTGAGATATTTTCCACTTGATGACCCCTCCTTAATGAGACATTTTTAAAATTTAAAATGCATTCTATTCATACAGTAATATGCATAAAGAATATAAATATCATGAAACACTCACCTAGGAGACTGTAGACTGATGTAAAAAATCAACCTTCTTAAAAAAAAGACATTAATTTCAAAAGCTTAATTTTAGCCACACGCCATGCACTGAAGTTAGGGTTGTCCACAGGGGCCATTAATTTAGAAATAGGTAATTGTTGTAATAGTTAACATTATCAACCACTAATAACTTTAAGCACTACTACATAGAAGTGTCACAACGAAATTATTGGCAAAAGGATACTAAGAGTGAAATCCAAAGAAAGTTTATTAGAAATAGTAAACTATTTAGGTATAGTGAGAAACAGGTGGTTAAAGAAAATTAGAAGTAAGGATTAGAAACAAAAGTGGGTTGAGGAAAAGAAGAAGTAAAGAGGATCCAGTAGCATGATAACCAGGGTGTTGATGCTATGGGTTCTTTGTAATGCAGCAACCCTAAGAAATGAGATAAGGATATGTAAGGGATATTGTAGAGTAGATTTAAGTGTTACTCAGAATTGAGGAGTTATATGTGAACTAATTATGTATTCTATGAAGAAAATAAATATCTATCTATCTATCTAGAAGTGTCACAGTGAAAATGAAAGTAATTAGAACAGGGTTATCCAAAGTTTATTTTACTAAATTTATTTTGAATCTGAATATTTGCCAATTACTAATAACTCTAAACACTGATACTACTAAAACTAGCAATATCACAGTGAAAATGAGAGTATTTATAATCAGAGTGATCCAAAGTCCACAGTATAAATTTGTTTTGAATGCGACTATTTGTCTCATACCTATAGAACAATGGAAAATTGAAAAAATAGCAGACAAATTCTTTGAGCTACCCTATCCCATTATTTTTTTATAAGGAGCAAAACAAGCACTAAAACTGAGCTTCAAATGGTCAACAATAGGTTTCAGTTTATGTAGTCTGTCTCCTTAAGTCTGTGTGTCATTGTCATTGAAATGAAGTTGTCTGAGTAGCAAAAGATATCTGTCTCTTAACAAGTACTCTACAAACTGTGGGTGGCAATTAGAGGTTCTGTTGAACAATATTCTGCATGGGTCAGTTTCTTTACCCTGGCCATCAGCATTGGAAGTCCTAAGAAAATGTAAAGTTCTTCAGGTATGGTTTCAGACCTGGATGGCAAACGGGACTGGCAGGGGAGGGGGGGGGCGACGGTGGCAGCTTCTCACCAAGAAAATGATAACATCTGTTAATTTATTTAACAATGAGTTGCATAATTTGGAAAGAAAAAATTAATTTAAAAACATAAAAAACTGTGGCATTTTCTTTCAAATTCACAGAAATACCTGAATTATGGTTATCCAAACTATGAATTTGTGGAACAAAATTGCCCCTCGGCCATTGAAACATAGGATTGGCAACCATCTTCTCTTTGTGCATGCCACCTCTTGTGATGGTGGATCATTTTTGTCACTTTTCTCCCTTTTACTTATTTTCCCAGCATCACTTCCACTTTCACTTTCCTGATTACTGTAATGAATATCTGACATCAGATGGCAAAACATCTAATTTGGCCAGTAATTCATTGTCATGTAAAATATGCACCTGCCTGCTAGGCCCAGCCATGTTTTGTACACCCATAATTCCCCAGAATCACGTAACTCCATGCCAGCCTGCTGCCCCCTGGTGGAGTGAAATGCATATGCAAGCCTTTGTATTTTAAGCTGCAGCTGCTGGTATAGTGCAGAGAGCTCTTCGGAATTGCTTCATAATCCCAACAGATGGCAGAACATTTTCTTTCATCTCAAAGGGCATTGAGAGATTCCCTTCAGTGTCTAATAAGGCTTGATTCTAGTGAGTATCTTCCACTGTTACTGTTCTGGCCAAAGCCCACTGTATGTGACAGCAAATGCAGCGAAAGGGTTAAGTACCAGGACATTAAAGGATGTGACACTAAGATTTTAAAGATAGTCCCTTCAATATCAATGTATCCTTTAGGTGGAAAAGTTTTGGATACTTTTTATTTTCTCAAAAAGACTAATGACTGATTAAAATACCAAACATTACTGCTATTTTCGTAATAAATAAAATGTACATCTTGAATTTTCTGGCAATAACATCTGCAGTGCTCTTCATTCTGAGCCTATTTTTGTATAATTGGTAAACTGTAAGAACTAGGCAAAATTTCACCGAAAAAATGTAGAGCTCCTCAAAGCACACAATCTATGCCAAATAACATCCTTTCTCAACTTCAAGCCATTGTATTCTTGTTTTCTTCTGTTTCTTATTCATGCAAAGAGAGCAGAGCTTCCAAGCCATCACATAGGAACTGGCTTTGGAAAGATTTCACCAGACATGGGCATGAGAGGGGAGGTAGCAATTGAACTTGCCCCACTCACCCCACATTAGAGTTGCCAGGTTTTGTTTACAGAAAAAAAGGAAGATTTTCCTTTTATTAGGGGAAAAAGGAAGATATCTTTACCAACACAAATAAATGGCAAAATCAAATTTTCAACTCATTTCGGTCATGAGTACTTTTATTGTTGAAGTTTATATCCAGATTTTTCTTTTCTTTTAACAATTTTGCATCACATTTTGCAATTTCAAAAAAATTGTTTCATGAATATGGAAAGTTCACAACCACCTGTAATTCAGATTCAATCAACTCCTTAGTGCATCTGTTTCTCACATCAGTGAAAATGCATTCATTTCACAAATTAAACAACTGAAATGAAAATGGAAACATAAAATTAACCTGGTGTGATAAAATGATGTATTCACGAATGTTTAATAGCTTTAGTACCCACAACACTTCTATTCTAAGCAAATACTTATTACATTAACCTTGTCTGTATTGGAAATCTAGCTTTGTTCTTCAGTTAAGGGTTTGGTTGGTTCTATGGTCTACACTGTGAATAAACACACCCATCTTCCAGCTATATCAAACAAATATACGGATGAGACCATAACAACGAACCATGATGCTGCATATGTGTTCTCGTGACATAGAATAGCCAACTGTATTTTATTGCTGTTATCACTGTTCTTGAAATAAACATATGGTTAGACATCAGTGCAATCTATCAGAACATTGCTAAATGTAGTTTGTGGTCAAAAATTGATTTTCCTTCCTGAAAAGTATAAAAATGGAAGAAACTGTCTTATGGCAGGGAAGAAAGTGTAAAATGTAAGATTAACCCAAAAAGCATACAACTTAGGGGACAAACATAAGACCTGACAACTCTACACCACATTCTCTTGCCGAGTGATGAAGGTGGTGGTTTTGTTTACCTGTATGGTAGTAATAATTTCTATGCAGGTATTAACTATTTTCCTTTCTTAGAAGTTTGAAAACAGTGTTGTTATAATCAATTTAATTTAAAAGATGAGTCAATTAATAACACTAAACAACACTTACATTTATAATTTTTTGAAACGCGTTTTGGAGGTTAACTTTCCTTCATTATCAACCGGACAATAACTGGGTTTCCATGATGCGGATGGCGATGCTTCTTCTGATGTTTCTTCTGATAATGGTTCAAGGAACTTGCTGAAAATATTTTTCTGGGGAATGTCAAAATTAAATACTCGGTCTCTATTTTTTAAAATGAAGATTTGTTCCCATGTGGACAGCTCTTGTTTTCCAGTTATGTGTTTGACGAATTTTGGTTCTGGCTTTATGTCATGATTTTTTGTCCAAAAGTGAAAGGCAACTGCTGATTTTTCCAATTGTTTGCTCTTGATGTTCCTAACATGTTTCTTGGGTCTAATTTCTAAATTTCTTTTGGTTTTTCCTATGTATACTTCATTACAATCACTGCATTCAATTTGGTATATGCCAGATTTTTGTTAGGTAGAATAGCATCTTTGATGTTTGAAAGCAGCAGGTTTTTTTTTTTTTTGGAGTAATGGTTTACTGGTGCTAGCTGAATGTTGTATTCCTTGAACATTTTTTTGAATTTATCAAAGGCCCATGGATGATATGTGAATTTTTTGAATGTCATTTATGTTTCTGCTGCTGTGAGAGTTGTAGTTTCTTTTAGTAATTTTTTCTTTTCTGCTCGTTTTACTTTTTTATCTAATAATTCTTTGGGGAAGCTGTTTTTTGTGCTATTTCAATTATTTTGTAATATTCTGTTTTGTATTCTTCTCTTCCAGCAGAAGAGTACAAAACAGCTGGAAGAGAAGAATCCGGTATATACCAAATTGAATGCAGTGATTGTAATGAAGTATACATAGGAAAAATCAAAAGAAATTTAGACATTAGATCCAAGGAACATGTTAGGAACATCAAGAGCAAACAATTGGGAAATTCAGCAGTTGCTTTTCACTTTTGTACAAAAAATCATGACATAAAGCCAGAACCAAAACTCCTCAAACACATAACTAGAAAACAAGGGCTGTCCACATGGGAACAAATCTTCATTTTAAAAAATAGAAACAGAGTATTTAATTTCAACATTCCCCAGAAAAGTATTTTCAGCAAATTCTTTGAACCATTATCAGAAGAAACATCAGAAGAAGCATCGCCATCCGCACCATAGAAACCCAGTTATTGTCCAATTGATAATGGAGGAAAGTTAACCTCCAAAACGTGTTCCGGAAAATTATAAATGTAAGTGTTGTTTAGTGTTATTAATTGATTCATCTTTTAAATTAAATTAACTATTGTTTGTATTAAACATATTTTGCACACAATAATTACTACAGCCACCTGTTCTGGTGAGGAAAATTATATAATCTTCAAGTTTATAACCCTCCTTTATCTTATGTGCATAATATTCTTATGCGGCCTTATGATTAACATACTAAATTGTTTCTCTTTCACAATAAATAAAGCAGGAAAGTTCCATTGCTCTTTAGCCTGAAAAATATTTTAAAACTATTTGATCAACATAAATTGTTTGGTTTTAAACTTAATGTTGTATTCAAACTTTGAAACATGAAATACAATAGTTAATATTAAATAAACTAGTAAGAAACAAAACTCCTAAAAACTGGAATCATGTCTTGCCCTTTATGTTTACAAATACGAGTATTCAGAAAGTACCTTTTGAAATTGTAAATAAATACCTGTAAGATTACCACAGTTTGATTGATGCTTCTGATCAAAGTGACGTTTGATATTGTAATGCTTTATATTTGCAAATTGAAATCTGCGTATTAAGCAGCAAACTTTCTGTTCCTGTAACTTACAAGAAATTCTTTCTACCACTCTTCATGAAACAGCAGTACTCACTGCTCAATGAGGCATGTCGGAATCTCAACAGCAGTGAAGGGGGAGAGATGGCCGATGGAGTGAGGCAAGATAGCGAGAATGTGAGTGGTCCAGTTGAGCCAATTTTGCCCATGCCTGGATTTGACTATCACATTAGCTTATTGCATGTCTCTTATTCCTACAATAAAATGAGTACATGGTGGTTAATCTGGTAGATGTTATTTTATGCCAACCAACTTACCGCTGGTGTTTTCAAACACACAAGCCGTGTGTGGGTAATGCTTGAGAGGTAGAATCGGGCTCCTACTTCTGATTCTACCTCTTGAAGGTTTGTCTGTTAAACAAGAAGAAATAAGAACAAGCTTTTGTTGAGATAGCTTGTGAAGAGTGTGTAGAAAAAGCCATGTGAATGCAAACATAAGATTTTTCTTATGCATATAGTATATATAATCATTTCAATTTAAACCAAATTGAGTTACTGAATAGGAACTTTTATGATACAAGCTATGATTCTACCATTAAATATAAGAATTTCTATGCTTCATGGTTACATTGAAATGCATCATATTCTAAAAAGAATTGATGTGAGCACTCACATGCCATTCTCTTCCCACTCCTGTATGAACTATTCTTAAAAATGCCTATTCTTCTACTTCATGATAATTGAGATAAAATTATGTACAAATGGCTTTATTATTTATTTCCTTGTACGTATAATGTTAATAGCAGAATACACTATGCTGAAGTGATAGTCAAATCTTTTAAGAGCTGGTCAGTATTTGAAGACTTTGACATTCTGTTCTTTTTGCATAGTCAGGACACATAAAAGCTAATAACGTCTGCAGTTAAAATCCCAGCTGTGACATTGAATTTTTCAGTTCTGATTCTACCTCTCAAACATTGTCCACACACGGCTTGCATGCTTAAAAATACCAGCAGTAAGTTTGTTAGCTTAAATAAATAATAATGACCTATTTGAGAAAAGTATACGTATTTCAAAATTCATACAAATCACAAGGAATATCTTAGAACTTGTTACATCCACAAAAGAAAAAAGCAAAACAAACAAAAAAAGAAAGAAAAGAAACAAATAGTGTGTTTTACTGAGATCTACATTGTTTTAAAAAATTGTGGATCCCTTGTGGCTTTTGAAACCCTAACATTAATATTGGGAAGCAAGAAGGAGAATGATTTTGCTATTAACTCCTGTGCATTAGATACTGAGACAGAATATTAGAAGACCCCAAAAGAAAATTGTTCATGTAAATGTTTGTTAAAAGTGTAATTCGTTTTTTGATGTTGGTATGAGATAATTAAATGACGAAAACATGTTGATAAGGTTCATTGTTACGAACAACTAAGTTTGCACAAAGACGTCATAAATCTTTCCATATTTGATTTTAATATATATGTATAAATATTAGAATTGTATGTGTTCCATAATAAAAGTAGGGGACAATGATTGGGATCACTTCCCTAACGAGAAAGAACTATTTGGTGAATAGCGCGGATGAATATGAAAAACGCAGTGACGCGTCAAAACGACGCCAAAAAACTGTTCACTAGCGTGTGTATCTCCGAGGTGAGAAGACATTTTTATGTGTACGCGTCATGAAATAGTAAAAGTGAATTTACTAAGTGTTTAGAGACCTTTAATTAAATTTCGGCGATGCTAGGGAAGTTGATTCGCTAAAATAAGACTTTCTACTGTGATACTATTTAAAAATTGTGAACAAGAAGGTGCAAATAAAATGTTTGACTAAAGTTAAACCCGAGTGTATGTTCATTCCATCCGTTACCAAGCCCTGAGATCAAAAAGATCTCATTAGCTTAAACACACAGCGTCGTTAATAATTGCAAAAACCGCACCAATACCTACACATGCATTTTTTTTTTCTTTTTGGTAGTAAGATTTTCTAGATGTGTTACACTCACATGACTTACTCTGCACTTGTACTGACCATTCTTACACATTCTTATTCCTATATCTTCTTCGCATTAGTTGAGATAACCAGTTGCAGCAATTATCTTATTGCTTGAGAGGTAGAACTGGAACTGAAAAATTCAATGCATTTTTCAGTTCCAGCTCTACCTCACAAACATTGCACACACACAGCTTGTGTGTTACAAAAAACCATCAACAATAAGTTTTTGGCATAAATAAATAACAATTACTGTCTTATTCTTATTTTCTTGTAGGTGCAAGGGGAACATGGGAATACAGTGAGGAATGAGCGATAGTGAAACCCTTAAAAGCTTTGAGATTCTGTTCTCTTTGCATGGCTAAGATATCAGAAAATGAATAATGATCTTCCATTTGATGAAAGTTTAAGTATTCCAAAACTCATACAAATAACAAGGAATATCTCCGAAATGTTTCACTCCACAAAAAAATGCATTAGGACATAAATTGTGTGTTTTAACGAGATCTTCAGTTTTGCTTTCTCTTCTATGTATAGTAAAGTAGAAGTAGTATCATATTCCACCCAAAAATTTGATGTCTAGATTTCACTGGAAATATATGTTTTGAGGCCACCTGAATCCAAAAAGCATTTTTAGAAAAAGGTCCATGTGTGTCTGTGTCTCAGTCTATAGACAGTATAACTCAAAAACAAAAAGTCAGTTGAAAACCAAATTTCGTATTTCAAGGATGCAACACAAAGATTTTAATGCTCTACCCTAAACTACCCTTTACATGGAGAATTTTTTGAAAATTTTGATTTTCTTGGAAATGGCTCTAAGGATTTTGATAAAATGCCATATGTTTGAGATATTTTTATGACAAATGAAATGTATATCTTTAATTTTCTGGCTATAGCCCATGTAGTCGTATTTATTCTGGATGACATTTGCATAACTGATAAACCATAAGAGATAGACAAAATCTTACTGTACAAAAAATGTAGATCTTGCTAAAATACACAATTTATGTTGAAAGACATTTTTTTGTAGAGTGAGCCATTTTGGAGATATGCTTAGTTATTTGTGTGAGTTTTGGAGAACTTAAACTTCTGTCAAATTGAACATCATTAATCATTTATTTTTATATGTTAACCATGAAAAGAGAACGGAATTTGAAAGCCTTAAAAGATTTTACTACCGCCCAAAGCCTACTGTGTTCCCATATTCCTCTAGCACCTGCAAGGAAATAAGCAATAAGATCATTTCTGCAAATGTTTACCTCAACTAACACGAAGAAGATACAGGAATAAGGGTTTGTAAGATTTTTTGTATAGTAAGATTTGGTCTATCTCTTACGGTTTGTGAGTTATTCAAAAGCAATCAAGAGTAAACAGGACTACAAAGGTTATAGCCAGAAAATTCAAAATATACATTTCATTTGTCATAAAAATATCTTAAACATATAACATTTTAACCAAATCATTAGAACCATTTTTGAGAAAATCAAAATTTCGAAAAATATTCCATGTGAAGGGTAGTTTCGGATGAAGGAATTGTCTTCAAAATCTTCGCGCCGCATCCTTAAAGGATATTAAACTTAAATACCAACTTTGGTTTTTAAAAGGGATTTTATTTTTGAATTGTGCTGTCAACAGACAGACAGGCGCACACGTGCTCTCTCTCTCTCACACACACTCACGTGCACATGCGCACACACGAGCACCACACATACCCACCACGCACACCCACCACACACACCACACCATACACACCACACCACACACACCACACCACACCACACATACCACACCACACCACACCACAACACAACACACCACACCACACCACAACACACCACACCACACACACCACACCATACACACCACACCACACCACAACACACCACACCACACACACCACACCACACCACATCACACCACACCACACCACACCATACCCACCACACCACACACACCATACACACCACACCGCACACACCATACCACACCACACACACCATACACACCACACCACACACACCATAACACCACACCACACACACCATACCCACCACACACACCACACCAACCACACCACACCACACACACCACACCCACCACACCACAACACACCACACCACACACACCACACCACACCACACCACACCACACCACACCACACCACACCACACCACCACACCACACCACCCCACACACCACACCACCACACCACACCACACCCCACACACCACACCCCACACACCACACCCCACACACCACACCCCACACCACCCCCCCACACCATACCACACCACACCACCACACCACACCACACACCACCCCCACACACCACACCACCCCCCACACACCACACCACCACCCACACACCACACCACCTGCCACCCCGCACACCACCCCCCACACACCACACCACCACACCACACCAACCCCCACACACCACACCACCACACCACACCAACCCCCACACACCACACCACACCACCCCCCACACACCACACCACCCCCCACACACCACACCACCCCCACACCCCACACACCACACCCCACACACCACACCAACACCCCAACACACCAACACACCAACACACAGAGACAGACAGATCTTTTTCTAAAAATGCTTTTTTTTTGGATCCAGGGGGCCTCAAAACATCTATTTCCGGTGAAATCTCAACATCGATTTTGTGGGTGGAATACAATAATTCCTATACTTAATATACATAGTAGAAAAAGTAAAAATGGTCCTCATATTCCTCTAGCACCTGTAAGGAAATAAGCAATAAGATCATTTCTGCAAATGTTTACCTCAACTAACACGAAGAAGATACAGGAATAAGGGTTTGTAAGATTTTTTGTATAGTAAGATTTGGTCTATATCTTACGGTTTGTGAGTTATTCAAAAGCCATCAAGAGTAAACAGGACTACAAAGGTTATAGCCAGAAAATTCAAAATATACATTTCATTTGTCATAAAAATATCTTAAACATATAACATTTTAACCAAATCATTAGAACCATTTTTGAGAAAATCAAAATTTCGAAAAATGTTCCATGTGGAGGGTAGTTTAGGATGGAGGAATTGTCTTCAAAATCTTCGCGCCGCATCCTTAAAGGACATTAAACTTAAATATCAACTTTGGTTTTTAACAGACATTTTATTTTTGAATTGTGCTGTCAACAGACAGACAGGCGCACACGTGCTCTCTCTCTCTCTCTCACACACACACACACGCGCGCACACACGCGTACACACGAGCACCACGCATACCCACCACGCACATCCACCACGCTCACCCCGCCACACACACCACACCACACACCACACACCACACACCCCACTCTCCACTCTCCACTCTCCACTCTCCACTCTCCACTCTCCACTCCCCACTCCACACTCCACACTCCACACTCCACACTCCACACTCCACTCCACCCCACCACACCCCACCACCACCACCACCACACCACCCCACCACCACCACCACACCACCACACCACACCACCCCACCACCCCACCACCACCACCACACCACCACACACAGAGACAGACAGATCTTTTTCTAAAAATTCTTTTTTTTTTGGATCCAGGGGGCCTCAAAACATCTATTTCCGGTGAAATCACAACATTGATTTTGTGGGTGGAATACAATAATTCCTATACTTAATATACATAGTAGAAAAAGTAAAAATGCTTTCTTTGTATTCAGGCAGTCTCAAAACTATATTTATGGTGAAGTGTCAATATTATTCCTTTTGTGCAATGCAATACCTTCTCTACTTACAAGGGGACTTCAAAAAGTAAGTTATGCATGATTATGACAGGCGAAGTAACTTACTGAATGCTGTAGTACACAGCAATGTGCCACGATCAAGGCTGCATCTTTCAACGTAATCACTAAGTCTTTCTACACACTGTTCTAAAAATTCTACCAGCCATGCAATTCCTGAGCTATAGAAACCCACTGCTTGATCATGGAGGAATTTGAGGATTGTTATGCAAACTCCTTTGGTAAATCTGTTTCCCCCAGATGTTCTTTCAACATCCTGAAAGATGGAAATTGCACTATGCAAGATCTGGACTCTATGATGTATGCTTCCATACCTCCCATTGAGAACATTGAAGCAAATCTTGTGTTATGTGCTCCATGTGAGGTGCTGCGTTGCTGTGCAGGAGAGCAATGCATTTGCTTAATTTCACTATGACTAGATGTGGCATAGCATGTTGTCTTTGTGGCCTAGAATTTCATGGTGAATCTCTGTGCAACTTTGATATTTTGTCCACAAGAATCGTACCATTCCACATAATTCAACTTTGGAGTATGTTTCCAGTTGACATGCAATTTTGCTCACACACTGTGTGCATCAGTAGCGTAGCAGAACTCTGTCTGCAGGAGTTCCTTAACATGAACTCTATTCTGACAAAGTTCCATCCTTGTTGCATGATGGTCATAGCATGGCACAACATGTATAACTTACTTCTTGAAGTACCCTCATACTGTGTGCGTGGTAGAGAAAATGACAATAAGAGCATGACAAATCTAAACATTTTACAAGCATGAAGTTAACTAAATTCAACTCTGCCATTGATAACACATTTCTATTGTTACTACAGGAAATCTGTTTGTATCGCCAAGCACTGGCCATGTGTCAAGATATGGAACTCATCAGTCCTGCAAAACTTGGTCGAGAACTGTCACTTGAGCATGCTACCATTTACAAACTAATGAAGCTTCTGAAGTCTGATAATATAATCAAGAAAGCGACAAAGGGGTAAGTTGTGCAAGGTTCTTTTTATAATATCCCCCCCCCCCCCCCATTGAGGCGGTATATGGGGCACTTCTTTGTATTACAATTTTCAGGGTGGGGTTGGGTTTAGATATAACTATAAGGGCAATAATTTTTTAAATTAAGATTCACTTTTAGCAACGCATGGGCTTTGTTTAATTTTATATGTACTGTAGAATGGGCCAACTTTGGCCGCTTTTAAACATTCTTGCCAATGTGGTATGAAGATGTTGAAATTCCTTATTAAGTTTGAGATTTTTTGTACCTTTATCATACAGAAAATAATTATGATGTGTGTTATTATTTATTGTATAGGTTCTTAAAATGTGGCTGAAGTTTCCTAGAAAACAGGCTAACTTCAAAGGTGTCTAAGGAAAATGAAATTACACTTGCCTGTGTTTACTTTGGCCATTAGAAATGCATTGTTAAATGCTGAACTTGTTTTGGAACAAAAGTTGCGTAAAACAAATTAAAGAAATTAAGTGCTAAATATTGCATTTTTTTGCTTTAAAGCTTCATCGTACAAGACATTAATGTTATGCCAAAATTGTTTTTAAAATAAACTTATTTATCAGTTTGGCCCACCCATGATTTGTTTTAAAAGATGTCGTAACTATCTGTAATAGTTCTTCCATATCTTATACAAAGGGATGGTTGCAGTTTCCTCACAAGCTGATTCTTCTGCTTGTTGCTCACATCCTCGTGGTCTGGAAACACAAGGAGGAATTATTTCCCTGAATTTTTCTCATGCACTTTATTTCATGTGTTCCCAGAATTAAAAATGTCTGCAGCATAGAACCTCTGATTCTTCTCAATCAAAAACTGCACAGGAATGAAGTCTCCTGCATTGTCTCATCAACAATCACTGAGACATCCCTTAAGCCATTTGCATTGGAACTTATAGAAGAAAGGAGTCTCAATTTGGACCAAATCATCTGCTTCTTTTAACATAGAACAGGTTTCTTAGGGTTTCATTGAAATGGTGTTTTCTACTGACACTCTTTTCAGATTTTGCATCCAACCCCTTTGGTTATTCTATTATTTTTCTCTCCTATGCATGCAGATTTCATAAATGAGTCACTCCAAGACACCTCACAGTGCTTATTTTGCTTTCTTTAGTTAATATTCTGCAAAGTAAGTTACTGTGATACTGTGTTGAGTTTGTCTATGTATCTTTATTTAATTTAATCTAATTTTGTTCCTTTTCATAGGTGCTGGTTTAAGAAACATATTTAAAGACTATTTCAATAGTAGTTGGTGCTGTATCCTGGCAAAAGCAGCATCTGGAATTTTTCTTTCGTATTTTAGCATGGCTGAAGCTAACCTGAAAGTTCACACCTATGAATGTAGAACTAATTCAGTAAAACTAATTGTTTAATCTGTTTGAATTATAAATAGCATATATCTAGAGATATTTAGTCATTAAATACGTGGAACAGAAATCACCTACACCTTCAAGTTTTAACTAGGTATAAGCTTGTTTTCGCTCTTCCAAACAGCAACACTTATCTACAGAGCCATATTAGCTGCTTTACACACCAGGTTGCATGGAAAACACCTTTGCAACTAATGCACTCCATTGGTTGTACAGTAAACCTTATGCAATGGATAAACCATTGATATTCTAGACGACAATAAAAAGTCAAGTTCAACAACCTTCTTCTTATTATTTATTTATGCCAACAAACTTACTGTTGGTGTTTTTAAACACACAAGCCGTGTGTGGGCAAAGTTTAAGTTTGTGGTTTACCAGGAGAAATACGAACTGGCTTGAGAATTTAATGCCATTCTGGCAGTTTGTCACAATAGCTCAGTGGTTAGAGCGTCCGCCCGGCAAGCGGAAGGTCTGTGGTTCAAATCCCAGTTGTGGCATTGAATTTTTAAGTTCCAGTTCTACCTCTTAAACCTTCTTCTTCTTCTTCTTCTTTAGCTGATTACTCTACCCTTATGTAGGACTTAAGCCCCTAGGACATACAAGCTATTGCCTCAGGTCAGACATGTGGGGGAGCAGAGGAGCAAAGACTTGGAAGGGGGTGATCAACCAAGTACCAGGTATGATAGGAAGAGTATGATATGAAATGTAGGCAAAATGGATGAATGGAAAGGTGAAGATGGAGCAATAGGTGGAGTGAGGGTGGGGAAAACTGGAGATCCCAGTGAAAACCCACCCAGAGGCTGCTTCGTCCATCACGAATATCACATGTGGATCCCTGGGTTGAACCAGGGTCACCTAGGTGGCAGGCAAAGGGACTAGCCTATCTAATTATCAGAGATAAATAGAAAAATAAAAATTACTGTCTAATGTGAGATTCCCTTTGTGGTCTACCGGGATAATACAAATCAGTTGGGGAATTGAATGTCATACTGGCAAGTCACTACAGTAGCTCAGTGGTTAGAGCAGTCACATGTGAAACAAAAGGTCCATGGTTCAAATCCTGGCTGTGGCATCAAATCTTTCAGTTCTGATTCTACCTCTCAAATAATTGGTATGTTATTTATTTATGCCAACAAACTTACTGTTGGTGTTTTTTTTTTAAACACACAAGTCGTGTGTGGGCAAAGTTTGAGAGGTAGAACTGGAACTGTGGCATTGAATTTTTAAGTTCCAGTTCCACCTCTCAAATTGGTATGTTTTTATGGGATAATATTTTTCATGGAGTAGGTTATTGTTTAAATCAAAAAGATAAGTTGATTAATAACACTACACAACACTTAGTTATATTTTACCAGAATATGTTTCAAGGGCTTGACTTTCCTCCATTATCAACCGGACATAAACTGTTTCTCCCTGGTGTGGATGGTGATATTTTCTCTGAGGTTTCCTTTGGTGGTGATTCAAGGACTTGCTGAAGATATATTTCTCGGGGATGTTGAAATTGAATACTCTGTTTCTAGTTTTCAAAATGAAGATTTGTTCCCACACCGTCCACACCAGGGAAAAAAAGTCAATGCCCAATTGATAGTGAAGTAAAGTTAAGCCTTTAAAACATGTTCCAGTAAAATATCAGTGAGTGTTGTGTAGTGTTATTAATTGACTTACATTTTGATTTAAATTGATTATCACAACATTGTTTTCAAACTTCCAAAGAAAGAAGATAGGTTACTGTTTATCTCTATTGAATTACAGGTTATACAAAATTGTATAAAATCCACTCTAAATAAAGAGAGATACATAACCTATTTGCAGAAAACTCAAGAAAGTATATTTTTTCATGCAAATAACTTAAATATAATGTTACCTCATCTGGTTCTTCAAAACGATCACTTAACTCAGTTTCACTAATGTGAACTGGTTCCAATGTTCACTGTTACTTCAATTTATCCTGTGACATAGCCGCGCAACAAAATATGTCCAATTTAGTGTTTTGTTCCAAACTGTTCACTCACTGGGGAATCGAACACAAAATGTCTCCACTCACTTCATTTCACTACACTTGCCATCGACTCGCTCATTGTACCAGAAATATATGAGCTAACTCACTCCTCACATGCTTCACCAAACCTGACCTGTTCACTTGCCAGACTTATACACTATCAAACCATGCAAGACTGATTTGCTTCACGAGAGCACTCACCATGGGAACTTTCTAATAACAACAGTAATAATAGTGAGACAGAATATGTGGTCAGACACAGAAAAAAAAAGTATCTATGTAAATATATATTGTAAAATTTAATTTATTTTTCATGTTGGTAAGGATTTGTTAAGTACAGAGAGTATTACACCATTGTTTCATTGTTTAAGAATATTATTTGTTTAATAACATCATTAATATTTAGTAAGCACTATGTATTATTATATTAATTATCTTAGATTTAATATTAAATGTGTTGGGAGGATGAATTGAGGTCGCTTCCTCAACATTTTTGGTACTCTTTAACATGTAAGATGACGTCATAGGGGACACCATAAAAAGTATATGCAAACGCGTATGAATACAGATGCGTTGTTAAGGAATGTGCTAGATTCAGCATCTTAGCATCACATTGTCTAAGGACGGAAGATGTGTATTCGATATGTGTGAGTTAAAACGCTAAAAGTATAATCTAAAATGACAAGCAGTATGAAGAAACAGTTGAGGAAGTCGGTCTGCATGCACAGAACGTTCACCTAGATAACACATGTGTAATTCCCAGTGAAAAAGGTGTGAAAAAGTTTTACCCTGTGTCCACGTTATTTCACCTGTACCACAACCCGAGATAACAAAAGAGACAAAAGCTCAGCACCATCACAAAGTCATTATTAAAAAATCGCACCAATAGTAGTAGTAGTAGTAGTAGTAATAATAATAATAATAATAATAATAATAATAATAATAATAATAATAATAATAATAATAATAATAATAATAATAATAATAATAATAATAATAATAGTAGTAGTAGTAGTAGTAGTAATAGTAATAGTAATAATAATAATCATAATCATAATAATAATACTAATAATCATAATAATAACACCAATAATAATAAATTCCTTTAGTGCCTATGGGGAACATAGAGCCTTAACAAATCTTTGCCATCAAACTATTCCTTGAGAAATCTTGCATCTCCTTCCATGACTTATTCATTGCTTTTAATTCCATTCTGTACTCCTCCAAGTTACTCTTAGTTTTCCAACTCTCCTTTCACCCTGTGGGTTCCATTCCCATCAGTCTAGTTATATCTTTGGGTTCCTTTCTCAGTGTATGTCCAGTCCATGTCCAGTTTTGTTTCTTTATTTCTTTATCAATTGGTATTTGATTTGTAATTTCCCATAATACACTATTGCTCATGATTTTCAGTCACCAAATTCTCAGTATGAATCTTGGGCACCAATTAACAAATGTTTGTAGTTTTTCATTTATTTCTTGTGTCTTTCTCCATGTTTTGCAACCGTTTAGCAATACAGATAGTATGTTTGATTTAAAAATTCTAATTTGATTATTTCTTTGTATATTTTGAGTTCCATATTGTTCTTAGTTGATAAAAGACATTTTTTTATTTAAATCATGGAAAAGTTGAAGCTATTAACGGTGAAGCAACATCATCTAAAATAAGAAGAAATTAGAAACTAAAAGCTTCACTTATCTTAGTAATTGCTGCAAGTTCTTTAAATGCTGCTGACTAGTTACAAGGTACTGTTTCAAAATTTTAATATACATTGCAATTAATAATCTAAAAACCAAAAAGTCTCCTGGACCTGATCACATACATCCAGAGCTCATAAAAAACGTATGAAAAACAGCAAAACAACAACCACTGAAACTACAATCTATCCTGGAAAACCACTGTACCTGCCAAATGGAGAAAAGCAATAATTGTTCCACTCTTGAAGAAAAATAAAACAGCATCAGAAATAGCAAATTATAGACCAATAGCTCTTACTAGCATAATAGAAAAAGTGATGGAAAAAATGGTGTCAAACAGGTTAAATTGTTTTCTAGAATCACAAAATTTAATTTCTCCATATCAAGCCTCATTCAGAGAGGTCCACTCTACAAATGAACAAGTCTTACTTCTCAGTCAAGAAATCAAAGACTCCTTCAATAGAAAAGAAGATAACTTATCAGCTTCTATTGATTTCCAAAGTGTATATGATTCTATATGCAGAACAAAACTACTACAGAAAGTATAAAAAAAATAGGTATACAAGGCCCAATGTTTTCCTGGCTGCGTCATTTCCTAACTCAACATTTTATTGCTACCAGATATGAAAGGAATATATCTAAATATAAACAAGTACACCATGGCTTACCACAAGGCGCAGTGCTCAGCACAACACTTTCTAATACATTTATTAATGATCTGGCACAAGAAATATAAGAATCAGGCGTGAAGTGTGCACTATTTACCAATGACTCAGTAATGTGGACTTCAAAACCAAAAAATAAAATTACAGAACTAGAAAAAACTATGCATCAATCCTTAACCAACCTACAAAAGCGGACCAAAGAAAATTTAATGACTGTTAATACAACAAAATTAAACTACAAAATCTTTTCACTAAGGAAAAAACTATTCAAAATAAAACTAAATTTTGACGATCAACAATTACCAGAAACAAAGAAAGCAAAATATTTGGGAGTTATATTTGATACCAAACTTACATGGACCAAACAAATAGAAAATGTAATACAAAGAGCAGAAAGGCACCTTTCACTGTTAAAATGTCTAACAGGAATGAAGTGGGGATGTTCCAGAGCAAATCTTAACATGACATACAATATATACACCCTAAGACAAAAAAAATAAGCGTATATTTGTCTTAAGTCCATGTTGTTTCTGCAGCCGGTTTACAATGGTGACACAGAATGTGTGTCTTTAGCATCGTTCTGTTGTCATTTCTCATATTGAGTTTCAACTGTTCAATGTGAGCAAATGGCCGAGTGGTTGGACTTAGACAAATATGCGCCTCCAGAGTCTGCTAATTTTTTTTGTCTTAGGGTATATATATATAAAGCCATTATTTGCTTACTGCAGTGTAGTTCTTATAACAGCAAATACAAAAAGAATACAAATCTTTCAAAACCAAAGTGTGAGATTAATTACGGGTGCTATCAAAACCATACCATTACCAGCTATGGATATACTAACCAAACAATACCCCACTGAATATGAAATAGAAGAAAAAAAACAGCTCTTATTCAGCATGAAAAGTTGATCAGACTCCCATTCAATACATGGAACAAGAGAAATTTTACACATACACTAAAGATTAAGGAGAGCTTTCTTTCCAAGATTCAAGAACATCAAGAGGAGTGTAGACCTTCCTAATTCATAGGAAAACTTCATGCCTATAGTCAATCTGACACAAACATTAGACATCACATATTATTTACACCTGACAGAAGAAGTTAAGAAAAGTGATACTCTAACTAGTGTTCTAAAATTATTGGCATTAGAGACAATGCATTCCAGATTTCCGGAACATGAATGGCTCCATATTTATACTGATGGATCACTGATATCAAACCAAGGTGGAGCAGGGGCTGGAGTCACTTGCCTCCCTTTTCCTATTACAAATCTTCAGGTTATGGAACTACAAAGTTCAATGGAGAAATTGAAGCAATTCGAATGGCCCTACAAAATCTTTTGTAGAGAACCTCACATTTTCATCAAGCAGTTATTCTCTCAGATTCCAGAGCGGCAATTATAGCAATTACTTCCAAGTTGTCACCAAAAAGTCAAACAATTATAGAATGTTGGAAAATCCTTACCCACCTAATGGCAGTTTAAAAACACCTAGTCTTCCAATGGATACCAGGTCACTGTGCACTCAGTAGTAATGACAAAGCTGATTTTCTTGCAAAAAAGCGTACCAGTAGTGTACAAAAATCTATAGTTAATCTACCATTTTATGCAGCTAAAAGATTAGTCAACTCTGATGTCAAAAAAATTACTGGAAAATATTACTATTAAAAATCAAAAAATAAAAGATGGGGACTACCAAACATTCAAACAGTAATTCCTGAGTATCCTTGAAAAATGGCAATTGCAACCTTCAGAGACATTATGTCTGGCAAAACAATTGAACAGAACTGGGATATACTCTTCACCACTCTGTCCTCTATGTGATCTGCAAGAGGAAATGGAGCAAGACCACCTTCAAATATACCCGGCCACTTCTAGCGTCCAGTCCATCAGTGAACAATATTGGAGAGCAAGAGGACTAATGACTTCATTGTCAGAGATCCAGCATTAACCAACAACAACAATTTTCAAGGTGCCCTCACCACATTTTCAAAGCTTTATTTTAAACGAGTTACCATAGCTACAGATGCTCAACTTAAAAGATCAATGTGTTGCCAACCTCTGTAAACAAAAATCTTTAAATACAATCTATTGGTGGTATTTCAAAATTCATAACATGGGTCCTGTTTTTTAAAGTGAATATCTTTTCCCAAACCATTGAATCTATAGGTTCATTTAATTGCTTTACTAATTTAACTCCTGGGTTTATTTCATAATTAAATGACCAAAAATGATCTGCTACAGCTAATTTATCAATCTGTTTATATTTAATATTTCTAAAATGCTCCTTCATTCTGGTTTCAAAAAGACCAACTATATGATGTCACTTGAAAGTTACATGGAGAAGTAGTGGCTAACTTGCATTCCAGCAGGAAAAATGTAATATAGAAGTTACATGACTTATAGTCAATTTGGGCAGTTTGGGGTTAAAGGGATAATTTGTTACACCAGGCTTACTGTGAATTAGATTTGTAACACGTATTTTATTAATGTTGTGTAGCACAAGCAGAGGAGTGAATCAGGTGATGCTGAAGAGTGTTCTAGGAGAGTACTTCCATCCTACTACAAACCTTACTGCAACCATGGGCTCAAATCACAATACTGAAGTCGAGGAAGTCACAAAGGTACTCCACATAGTAGAAACATATCAAACATTTTATTTAATTTCTCAAGTTAATACAAGGGTTGTTCAACAAAAACAAAGACTGATGCTGTAAAAACTTTATTATCAAGAATTCAATGAAGTCTGTTTTCTCTCCTTCAATGTAGTTTTCATTAAGTACAATCCACTTGTCCCACTTTCTCATCTTCTTTTGGAAGATGTCCTCAAATCCATTTTTAATTTCTCTACTATGTATAGTGTAGTGTAGTGCAGTAGAGGAAGTATTGTATTCCACCCAAAAATTCAATATCGAGATTTCACGGGTAATATATGTTTTGAGGTCCCCTGAATCCATATAAAGCATTTTTAGGAAAAGGTCCCTGTCTGTGTGTCTGTCAGGCTGTGGACAGCATAACTCAAAAATCAAAAGTTTGTTAAAAACCAAAGTTGGTATTTAAGTTTAATGTCTTTCAAGAATTTAACACAAAGATTTGGAAGAAAATTGCTTCACCCTAAACTACCCTTTACACGGAGAATTTTCAAAAATTTTGATGTTCTTGGAAATGGCTCTAACAATTTAGATTAAATGCCATGTGTTTGAGACATTTTTATGTCAAATGACATGTATATCTTTAATTTTTTGGCTATAGCCCATGTAGTCGTATTTCTCCTCTGGACAACTTTTGCATAACTGGTAAACCATTAGAGATAGACCAAACCTTAGTATACAAAAAATGTAGATCTTGCTAAAATACACAATTTATGTCTAAATGAAATTTTTTGTAGAACCGTTTTGGAGATATGCCTTGTTATTTGTGTGAGTTTCAGAGAACTTATACTTCTGTCAAATGGAACATCGTTATTCAATTTTTTATATGTTAACTGTGCAAAGAGAACAGAATTTGAAAGCTTTAAAACATTTGACTACCGCTCAAGGCCTATTGTATTCCCATATTCTCCTTGCACCCACAAGGAAATAAGCAAATAAGATAATTTCTGCAAATGTTTATCTCAACTAACACGAAGAAGATATAGGGATAAGAGTTTGTAGGAATGGCTAGTACAAGAGTAGAGAAAGTCATATGAGTGCAACACATCAGATTTTTTGATAAATACTTAAAAATTGCCTTCTATAGTCTTTACTGTTTCTTGTCAGAGTGAAACTATTGTCCCTTGAGAACTTTCTTGGCACCTGGAAACAAAGCAAGACAGTCCCATTGTGCCAAATCTGCACCATAGGGTAAGTGGAGAATAACTTTCTTGATCAGCTATTGCCAAGTGAGCACGTGCATTGTCACAGTGAAACTTCTACTTGTCAACCACATGTCTCCATTTTTTATGGAACGTGATGTTTAATAATTTGGTGAAGATGCTGATCACTCTCTAACTTCTGGGGCTTAATGTGTGTACATCATGCCATAATAATAATGATCACTAATGCTTTACTTGCTGCACTCACTTTTTTGGGCGTGTTTGCTCTTTCTAACCCACTGTGTGCTCAGGATCATGACATCCCCTTCTTCTTGGACACATCAACTCAAATCTACCTTTGAACAGTAGTTAGTATTTTGGAAATCCAGCAAGCACATGTGTAAGTTTATTTTATTCCAAAAGGTGAGTCAGTTAGTAACACTATACAACACTTACTTTGGAATTTCCCTGAATATGTTTCATAGGCTGTCTTTCCTCCATTATCAACCAGGCATTGACTGGTTCTTCATGGTGTGGATGGTGATGTTTCCTCTGAGGCCTCTTCTGGTGATGGTCCAAGGAACTTGCTGAGAACAATCCTTCTCAAGATATGGAAACTGAATACTCTATTTCTATTTTTCAAAATGAAGATTTGTTCCCATGTAGACAGCTCTTGTTTTCCCCTTATGTGTTAGTGAAGTTTTGATTCTGGCTTTGTTTTGATTTCTTGTCCTAAAGTGAGTGGCAACTACTGATTTGTCCAACTGTTTGCTTTTTTATGTTTCTGAAGTGTTCCTTGAATCTTATTTCTAAATTTCTTTTGGTTTTTCCTGTATACACTTCATTACAGTCACTGCATTCAATTTGGTATATGCCAGATTTGTTTATTAGTTGGAATGGCATCCTTTATATTTGAGTTCAGTAGATTTTTATGGAGTAATGGTTGACTGGTGCTAGCTGAATGTTATGTTCTTTAAAAACTTTTTTTGAATTTATGACAGGTCCATGGATGGTATGTGAATTTTTTGAATGTAATTTTTGTTTCTGCTATTTGTGAGTTGGAGTTTCTTTTAGTAACTTTTTGTGTCTTCTCATTTCACTTTTTTATCTACTGATTTGGGGAAGCCATTTATTTGTGCTATTTTGATTATTTTATAATATTCTTCTTTGAATTCTTCTGTTGGAAGGGGAATGTTCACCAATCTATGTGTTAAACTATTGAGGATTGCCTGTTTCTGACTTCTTGGGCTGTAACTATTAGCTTTTATGTAGTTGTCTGTCTGCATAGGTTTTCTGTGAATGCCAAAGTTTATTCTATTCTTACTTTTGATTATTTTTAGATCTAAATATGGTAGTTGTTCATCTTTTTCTACTTCAACAGTGAAGTTTATGCTTTTTTCCTGGATGTTTAAAAGTTTTAGTGCATCACTGATGTGTTTCTTTGCAACTATTGCAAAGATGTCATCTATGTATCGCTGCCAGTTTTAACATCCATAAGAAACCTTTGATGATCCTTATTTTGAATACACTCATGTAAATATCTGCTAAGAAGGGTGAGAGAGGGTTGCCCATTGCTAAACCTGTAGTTTGACGGAAATATTTTGTTTGGAACTGGAAAATGTTTTGTTCTGTGTATAATTTAGTGAGTTCTATGTATTCTGCAATTTTGGGTGATGATATTCCAAGTGATTTCAACCAGTTTTTGATCAGCACTGGAAGTTGTTTTAATGGTATACTGGGGAACAGCAATTTTATATAAAAAGAGACTTCTTTTCTGTTAATTCAAAGTCCTTAATGCATTCTATAAGTGTCAAGAGCTGTCCACATGGGAACAAATCTTTGTTTTGAAAAATAGAAATGGAATGTACAATTTCAACATCCCCAGAAGGATTTTTTCAGCAAGTTCCTTGAACCACCACCAGAGGAGACCTCAGAGGAAACATCACCAGCGACCATGGAGAACCTGTCAACGTCCAATTGATAATGGAGGAAAGTCAGCCTCTGAAACATGTTCTGGGAAGTGTTAAAGTAAGTTAAATCAAGGAAAATTGAAGCTGTTAACTTGAAGCAACAAATCTTATTTTAGATTTAAAGTAAGTGTTGTATAGTGTTACTAATTGACTCGCCTTTTGGAATAAATTGATTATAAGAACACTGTTTTCAAACTTCCAAGAAAGAAGATACATGTGTGAGTATTTCCAACTGGTATGTCTAGATCCCCAACAGCTGTGGTGGGGGCTCTCTCACCTCCTTCCAACTCACAAGTTTCCCTTCCATTTTTAAGTACATTATGCTAACTGAAACATGCAGCATGAGATGCAAGCATTTCTGTAGCAGCGTTGTTTATCAAAACTAAAACTTTGTGCACAGTCAGCCTTATGGCAAATGAAGAAATGGTGTCAAGATAATTTAATGTCAGTAAACATCTAGAAAATAAACTTTAAGCTTATTATTTATTTATTTATGCCAACAAACTTACTGTTGGTGTTTTTCAAACACACAAGCCATGTGTGGGCAAAGTTTGAGAGGCATTGAATTTTTAAATTCCAGTTCTACCTCTCAAACTTTAAGCTGTTTTCCCCAAGAAGGAAAACAGTAAAAATTAAACTGAAACACAGAAATGATGAACTACAGGAAACAAAATGCAACATATTTAGTTGTGCAGTTTGAGCTCTTCTTGAGCATTAAGTCTTACATTTGAAGATACACTTCCTAATGGAGCTGCAATTATGAAAATAATGTTATTTGCAATACCTCTTTAAATTTAGTTATAGTAAAAACTACTCATTGTAGTATCCAAGTACTAAATATCAGGACAGCTATACTTTCCTTTCTAAAGAAATTGAAGGACAATCCATTAACAAAAGTCAGTATTTCTTCATATTAGTATTATTCATTAACATGTGTTGTAGTATGTTTTAGAAACTTGTTTAAAATAACAAACATAATAATAATTGTATGCTGGTTTCAGAGGATTGAGGAAATGCCATGTACTCTTACAACAAGCAGAATGGGGAAACGTAGTCTGTCTGTAGAGGTAAGTAAATTCATCCAATAGCAGGTCCTCAATTCATTCAACACAAAATATGAAATGTTATACTTCTGTAACCTCTGTCATTTATTAGTGAAAGCTTGTTTTTCTATCTACTTCATTTTAATTAAAATAAACATTTCTGGATATGGTAACAGGACACATTTAGTTCAATAGTAGAATGTCAAAAATTTGAATGTCAATAATTGGAACAGTAAAAAATCTGAACTCGATCCATTAATGATTTTTTCCACAATATTTAAACAGCAAAGGCATGTTTTAGAATACCCTTTCTCAATCTGGATTGATTCTGATCACCCCAACCATGCCATGCCGGTGCTCTCTACCACCATATCATCTTTTTAAACTCAGCCAGTTTACCTTGGTGTGCCAGTATGTAGTAGGCATTAAACCTTTTGGTACTTAAGTTTTGTTATACTCTATTTGTCTTATGAAATGGCATCAATTGGTGGAGCTAAAAGAAAGCACACACTTAACAGTTGTTCAAAACCTAGAAATTTTCAATAAATTGGGAAAGGGAGAAAGTGGTGCTCCTTTAGCCATGCTTTACAGCATGGGAAAGGCAACAGTCAATGATATGAAGAAAAGTAAATACATTTTAGTAAAGCATGCCTCTAAATTAGGTACTGAAGAGGGATCCAGAAAACATAAAACATTGCAAATAGCAAACAACTCTGCATTAAAAGATGCTGTATATGTGTGGTTCTCACAGAACAGAAGCATGATTATACTAATACCAGGTCCTGTTGTTTGTAAAAAGGTCCTTCAGTTCAACGAAAATTGTGTAGACCACCAGATATTAAGGCCAGTTCTGGGTGGTTGCAGAATGTTAAATTAAGACATGGTGTAATTCAGGGCAAAAAGCTGTCTGCAGATCCAAATGCTGCAGAAGTGTACAAAAACAAATTTGTCAGTATTGTTTATGAACAAGGTTACACACAAGATAACGCAGATGAAACCAGCCTAATTTGGTGGTTTATGATACCAATGCACAGCTCTCCATCAAGAAATGTCAGTCCTAGGGAATAGAGTCAGAAAGGATGGAGTGACAGCAATGGTGTGCAGTAATGCTAGTAGTACTCATTCCCTTCCTTTATTGACTGGCAGGAAAAGCAAACACCCAACATGTTTTAACAATGTTATATGTCTGCTTGTTACATACAGCTTCCAAAAAATCTCTTGGATGATTGCAGATCTTTCAAAGATTGGTATCAAAATAAACTCATGCCAAATGTTAAAGCACACTGTCAAAAGGAACACAAAATGGGGAAGGTCCTTTTAATCCTAGATAATGCCCCAACACATTCTTCAGTTGAAATTCTTAATGCCATTGATGAAAATTTCCAAGTTCATCTCTTACCGCAAAATGTGACATTGATTGTAGAGTCTTTGGATCAAAAAAAAATCTTTTGTGCAAGCTGTTGCTAGATGAAAATGTGAGCTTCACAATGAAACATAACTTGAAGGACTCTATTTATGTGGTTGCTGATGCTTGGTATAGTTTCTCAGAATAAAATTTAAGATAAACAAATGGAAAAAATTGTGGCCTGAAGATATAGAATCAGGAGACATTGCAGAAGAGGAAAAAGTGTAAGCTGAAGATTTAACTGTAGTTTCTATGCTCTTAAATGACTTACCAGGCTTCAACCCTTAAATGGTAACATGTGAACATATGGTGTTAATGGTAACATATGTGTGGGAGACTAAGATGACAAAATCTTGCAGTTTATGTCCAGTTAGGTGAATCTAACAATTTAAAATCTTGATGAATTATTAACACTAATATTTTCATTCCATTTACATCATATGTTGCAATAAATTATGCACAAATTTACAAAATCAAATATTAGTATGTTAGGTAGCTTATCTGCCTGTGAGACGGTGTGACTTACATGTGTATACTTATAAAACAGTACTATTGTGGAACTAAAACAGTGACATCCACACAATTCCAAGTTCAACCCTCAATAGAAGCATAGCTGAAATATTTGCTCAAATTGACATTGTACATGTGCCTACAATGTGTTGAGAATTTTGATATGCATCTAAGAGATGGATATTACAATTTAAGGGTTAAAAATTGTGGCAAGAATGATGGTAATGAATAGTTGGATATTGACAAAAATGATTTTGGCTACCAAATTTTGAACAATGACAAAATTCTAACTGCCATAACTGACAGTGAAGTACCTATAGATCAAGATTCTTTCTTCTCATAGACTATGTTTACTATTCTTGTTTTAAAATTCCATCTTGTAGCTCCAGCTGATCGAATTCTCTTTGAAACACATGCATCTAATACAGACAGACTCCCTATATGGAGATCGTGAGAAGAAAACAGGAATACTTGACAAGTTAGCAAAAAATATCAGTGCCCTTGTATTTTGTTTAGCTGCTTTTTCCATTATCAAATTGAACTGATGTGCATAGCAATGTACAAAATATGTGTATGTATATGTATGCATATTTGTAACAGTCCCTGATTTTTCCATGTATCCCACTTAGTACACCTCATCACAGCTGCTCCATCGTAACTCTGTCCAATCAGCTTATCTTTCTTGCTTTTAAGAATTCCTTCTAACTGCGAAAGTATGCCCTCCAATATTGAATTGGCATCTTGACCTGTTGGGTCAAAGAAACCGTAGAATCTCTCGATGACTTTCCCTTCCTTGTTACAATAATGAAGAACAAGCACAAGCTGAAATATTTCTGAGATGTCTGTAGTTTCATCAGCAAGAATAGAGACAAATTCAGTTTCTTCAATCTCAGATAAAATTTCCTCTCTGCATACTTCCAGCATACTTTCAAGGAGCTCATTTTGAATAGTTTTTGACAAGCCTTTAAAAGGTGAAGAACTCTCCAAATGTGAGTTAAACAACAAATCAATTTCACCCATATATTTGATAAATTGAGAAATATAACCTTGATTGTTGGAATCTGCATTTTCATTATGCCCTCTTAATGCCAACTCATTGATTCCAAAAAACTTAATATAATCGATAATTATTGACAAGACCTCTGTTTTTCCACACCTCATTATTATGGCATTCAATGGCTTCTTTATGAGCTAAACTAAAACTCTCTTCCCAACATAGCCAAGTTCACAGTGTTGTTTAAATGTTTCTCAGATTTTACATGTTTATTGATGCTTTCAAGCAGTTTTCTAAGACCATTTATACCTTTCCGAGTCCAACTAGAGTCCCCACCAAACAAAATACATGGGAAACAAAATAATGCATTTTTAATATCACAGCAGCACAACCATTCAAATTTTTTGTACACTTCACTGTTAAAACTCCTCGTATATTCCTTTTGTCGGCTTGTAGATGATTGTTTAATGTCTAGCATAGGTGTAGGCCTTCCGCGATGCTTAATTTCACATTCCTCCTGTAATGTTAATGTACTGAAGTGCATAGATTGCAAATATTGTACGGAATTAATTGTTGTTGGCAACACTATCGTAGTTACTATACGCACTTGGAACACACAAAACAGTCCTCTAACTGCCCGCTCCTGACTTCTCCAAGCATTGAGTGCTGTATGATTTGCAGTTCATTCCAAAGGTAATGCAGTGGTTCTGGAGGGGGAGGAAACTGAAGGAATGTGGGTGGAGAGTCAACGCTTTTAGCCTGACAGCGCCATGGGAGGAAATGGTTTTGCCAGTTGCACGGGGGGAAGTAGCTGCTGTAAGCAGTACTTCAATACTAATCGACTGCATTTAACTCGATGGGCACAACATTTAAAACTATTTTAAAAGAAGAATACAAATCTGTATTACAAAACATAGGGTGAGACATTGAGTCAGAAACTCCTGCAGGCGCTGCAGCACTGCAGCCCCTCATCACCAGCTGCCACTGTCCATAAATCATCTTACTTTGATCCTTTTTGATTTTTGGTTATTTATTATTCTAGTTGACATTGGGCAGCAAATATAAAAAATTATCATAAAGTATTATAAAAATGTTTAAATTTCTAATTTCTATCGGATTCGCACATTATATTGGACCATGACTAATCACTCAGAACTCTATTGAGAGCTAACAAATTAGTGTCACAACAATTATTTACATGCATGTTAAAATTCTGTGCTTGTTTTCCATTGGTTGGATTAAAATCACACATTGTTGGGCACTGAGCAAAATGATCAAATATATTAGTATGTAGCACCAATGCATGTATGTGGTTAGATGCAATGTTGGTTATTATAATATAAATAATTTTTGGGGCTTATCAGTCTGCCTGGTTATATCATTTATTGTACATCTTAAATTAAGCTGGTCTAGAATGTTTTGTAAACATCCAAATTGTCTGTGTTAATTTTGTTGGAAATCTATATTAAAATCACAAGCTATTATTATGTTACAATTTAAGTTTAACATTAATTTATCTAGCACATTTAGTAATGATTCTAGGAATATATTAATTTTGCAATTTGGTGGTCTGTACAAACCTTTGATATAAAATGGATTTGGTCCATATCTGAACTTTATTCCTGATATTTCAGTATCTCCTTTATGGTTAAAATTTTGTAAGTTTAGAGCTTCTATTTTGTACAGTCCCCATAAAAATTATTTTGTTTGGCATACATTTGTGCCGCACTTTTTTATTATTCAGTCTACAGTATTTGGAAAATAATTTAAATTTGGCAAGCATAGGTACACAATCTATTTCCGGTTCTCTTAAATCATGTTCAGAGAGTATCAAAATACCAGTATTTTCATCTTTGATGAACAGTTCAGGAAGGTGCACTTTATTTCTTAAAGAATTTATGTTAAGATAGATTAACTTAGAACTAGGGTTGCTTTTGAATATTGATCGTTTTCTGAAGCCTTTTCCTTTAAATTCACTTGGTCAGTTAAGTGATCAGCCACTGCTCTACCTATTATATTACTCGGGATCTGTTTTCCCATATTATTAAAATGTAACCCATGATTTGTATGAAACTTTCGTCTCGCATTGTAGGTATTTACAAATTTAACATGCTTGGCTATGTTGAAGATTTCTTAATTTATTCTGGAATTTGGAGCCATGTTTTGTCTATGTCAAAGTTTCACTACCACTATGTTAGTATTTTCCAGCTTTTTCACCATATGTTTAAGATTTTTTCTGACACTATTCACTTTTTCGCTTCCAATACTGTTACTGCCGGCAATTATTCCTACAGCATTTTCTTTTGATAAATGTTCACAGTCACTGCTGATATTCATCATAACATCAGCAAAATAAGCACCTGGTTTTATGGTAACTGAAACTAGCGGAATTTGCTAGGTAGTCTTGATTGAAGTTAGGTGACAACCCTTGTTTGTGACTCGGCAAATATACTTTACCTTGTGATTTTTCTAGTTGAGGCATCTGTTTCTGCTTCTGACTTCTTTGACTTATATGCGGCAGTTCATCTTAAAGAGGCTGAAAGTGATTTTTGCATTCGTTTCTTGATGATCCGTATTATGCCTCTTCTCTGATCTTTTTGCTAGATGCCATGTGGTTTCCCTGTCTTTGTCATGTGGATTTAGTTCCCTTGAAACTTTTTTCTCTGCATTTACAGCATTTAATTTGAATGATGCTCTCATCTCTGCATCCTACATCACTGCAGTCATCCTTGAAACATTCACATTTGTGTGGTCAGAAATTTCTATGTTTATGCGCTCCTGAGTGTTACTATCATTTCCACATATTTTATCACTTTCATTATTTGTTGAAATCACTTCAGGTTGCTCTACTTTATTACTTACACAGTTACTTTCAGCTATTAGTTGCTTGTTCGATCATGTTACTACACCAACCGGTGCCATCTTGTATCTGCTTCTTGTGTCTAATCCTTTAAGCAACCCATCCGCATCATTATACATACCAAGACCTCTGTGATTGAGAAAAAAGTGGATACACCAAGCTGTCCTTTACAGAATTATATATTGGCATTTGGTTGTTGCAAGTATTTTTCCTGAAGATGAAGCCCAAATAACACTGCTTGTCTTTTAAAAATATTAGAATATTTTCTCAAATGGAAGGAAGGAATGGAGGAAAAGAATAAGTGTTTATAACAATAGTTAGTACAAGAGTAGAGAAAGTCATGTGAGTGCAACATGTCAGATTTTTCATTGTAAACCTTCCTGTATTTCCCATCTTTAATAGGCCATCCTCTTCTGCTGGTGATGATGAAGAAGGTACTGGAGATAGCTAGTGGTTGATCTGGTCTGCAGGCATTGAACATGTGTTTCTATAATGGTGATCTCCAGCGAATTACGGTTACAATCAGTACTGCGATGGATTTTTAAATTTGTTACATTTGGTTTCCTTCCTGGAAACCTTTCCTTCATTTGTTGTTTTATGACATATATAGCAATCCACTTAAAAGTCCATTGTCATAAAAAGTCATAAGGTCCATTGGCATTTCCTTTGTAAACCGCCCTTCATCACTTACCAAACTGCCAAGTGACTAATGTGGCAGTAGTGATGTTTCTTTGTAGGCCTAGTTATGCTGCCAAATACTGTCATCTCATCAACATATCTTTCTCTTCATTGCCATTCCCTTATTAGGAATACTAGTAGTTTACACAACATCTGTAGAACAAGCTAGAATCCATATCTGAAATCAACGAGATTCTAATTTTAGGCAGAATTAAATTAAAAAAATTGAATTTGTGTTGTAATGTAAGATCAAAGAATGTGACATCTGCTCCAAAGGAGTCTTACTACTACTACTACTACTACTACTACTACTACTACTACTACTACTACTACTACTACTACTACTACTACTACTACTACTACTATTACTACTACTACTACTACTACTACTACTACTACTACTACTACTGCTACTGCTGCTGCTACTACTACTACTCCTCCTACTACTGTTCGATGATGCTTTGTTAATAATCCTGATGTTATCAATTTCAGATTTGCATAGTATGCTATATTTCTGGCCATTATTATATTAATTATTTCTTCTGAGGATGATGCTTCTTTGTTTATTTTCACTCCTAAGTATGTAAAGTTACTTACACTTTCAAGTTCATGGTTTCCTATTTTAATTTTCTGTGTACCATTATTCATATTACTTATCTCTGTCTTCATATACTTGGTTATGTTTTCATTTACTTCCAGTCCAGCTGGTTTCCCGATTGTTTCAATCATTTCCAACATTTCTGGTAGTGCAGTTTTCTTTCTAGCAACCAATGCTATGTCATCTGTGTATGCACACACCTGTTTTGATTTATACAATATATTGTCTCTTAAGTTTAGTTTCTTAAGCATGTTATCCAGTGCTAAGTTAAACAGCACTGCAGATAGCCCATCATCCCTTGTTGACACACTATCCCCTGATCTCACCCCTGTTGACACACCAAAAGATCTGCCTACAATACCTACAACTAATACTCTAGCATTTGCTACTCTCAAGTGTCATTCTGGTCATCCTTATCAATTTGTTGTGTGCTCTATATTCTTTCATTGTTTCATATAGATATATCCTATTTATGCTATTGAAAGCTTGTTTAAAATTGATGAATAATATATGTAGTGGAATACCTTACTCATGGCATTTTTCCATTATTTGTTGTACTACAAAGATTTGCTCCCTAGTACTCCTTTCTTGCTTGAATCCACATTACTGTTCCTCTAATATCTGTTCTGCATGCTGGTTGATTTTTTCAAAGATGACAGTTGAATGCAATGTCCAACAGCATAATTCCTCTGTAATTTGTACACCCATCACCTTTCTTTAGTTTAGGGAAAATTAGGCCACTACTATATGCCTTTGTTATCTCTTTCTTTTCCTATATTGAAACAATTAATTTGACATTATTAGGACTCCTGCCACCACGTTTGAAATGCTCTGCCATTAAATTATCTTCCCCTGGTGCTCAATTATGCTTTTTCTTCTCTATTGTCATTTGAATATCTAGTTCATCTGAGACTTCCACTTCCTGTTCATCTGTGCTAAATGTCCAGTCTATATTATACTCCTCTTCTTTCTTGTTCAGTATTTCTTCAAAGTATTCTGTCCGTCTTTTAATTATTCTCTCCTTACCTCCAATTATGTCTCCATGCTTATTCTTACATGCATCAAGCCTTGGTTCATATCCTTTGTTCATTCTATTAGCTGCTTGAAAGAACTTCTTAGTTTCTTTTTGGCTGTTCAGGTTTTCAATCAGTTCTATTTCCTCCTTTATAAAGTTTTTCTTTTTCTTTCTTATTTTTTATTTGCTTCTCTTCTGCTCTCTTTATACTTATCTTGTAACACTAGTGTCTTTTTCTGAAGCCTATCATTGTTCTTTTCTAGTGCTTCTTTGCATTTCTGATCAAACCGTTCCTTATTCCTCTTTTTCTCTCTGTTTCCTTGGCTACTTTGATTACTATTTCTTTAATTACTTCCCATTGTTCTCATATACTTTTATCTTCATCCTGTTCTTGATTATGGATTTCTTCCATTTTATTTTCTATCACCTGCCAATAACTTTGTCTGTGTATTTCCTCTTTGTATTTATCCGTATTCCATTCCATCCACTTTTGCATCGTTACATTTCTATTCATGGCTAGACCCTCCTTTATCTTGGCCTTTGCCATATAGTGGTCAGATTTGCAGATTGCAGATTTAATTTCAATCACTAACGATCCATGTCTTCTAGCTACCAAGACATGGTCAATCTGGTTAACTATCTCACTTCCTGGCACTTTTCATGTGCCTTATGTATTCTTTTGTTTTGAAGCATGCACTCTTAATTATTAAATTAAATGACATTGCAAATTGACTTAATTGTTTCTCATTGCCATTGGTCTCTAAATGCAGTGTATACCTACTTTCCAGCTGCTTCCTTCAGAAAGTCTTCAGTCCCTATTTTAGCGTTAAAATTACCCAAAATCATTAACATGTCATATTTGGGTACCTTTTTCACATATAACTGGTTGTAGAATCGGGACTTTCCTCCTCATTATTTTCCTCTGTGGGAGTAGAAGCTGAGATTAATGATATATTCCAGAATTTGTCTCTTATTCTGATTTTGTACATCCTTTCATTCATGGGTCCAAAATATATACAAATTTTACGTCTTAAACAGTCAATAATAAAATCAGTCCCACCTTGACCTGTTCTTGTTTTGGGTCCACTATAAAACATTGTAGAATCCGTTTTGTCTGTTCTTGTTTGTCCTACCACCTTACTTCTTGCAAAGCCAGTACTCGGAATTTACTCAGAATTTTTTCATTTAATTTGCCATTTCGTTCATCTTCCCTGGCATTAATGTAGTTCTTACCTTCCATGTGGCTGCATTTCTGACCTGTTTGTTCCGTATTTTACTGCCAGGTCATTTTCCAGAAGATCCATCTGGCTCTTCATTTTGTAAAAGTTTCATAACAAGAGGTTCCTTATGATATAAGGTTGTTGGCCTTATGATCAACCCTTTCCAGAGGGACTGGTGGCCTTGATTTTGGGGTGTCACCTTCACCCTCCCCCTTCACAATAAGTCATCTAAATAGATCCATGAAGCTGCCGTTGGTCTATTTGAGGTTCTTCCACCACCAAACAGGTGTGAATCCTGCTGCCAATTCACAACATAATGATATGCCTGATCCATGATTACCGCATGGTAGCCTTATCATAACCTTCATCTCTCGTTAGCTCATGGACCCAATCCTCCGAAGGGATTCTCACCACAACCCTGAACTGGGTTGCTCGACTTAATAAGGCCCACCACAAACAGATGAAAGCAGAGTTGGAGTAGATAGACTATGTGATTTCTTAACAAAATCATGTATATCCATCACACTCCCTTGAACCCCAAAGGAGTCCTCTGATAGGTTAATTTTATGAAAATAAAAATATTTCTGTGTATCCCTAACTGCATGCTGTGCCATATATTGCACATGCCTATTTTTTACTTTATTAATATTATTTTTATGGAATATTTGCATACTGAATTATATAAAGATCATTATACCAAATATTATTTAAATTTTAGAATTTTCATGGTTGCAGCAGTCTAAAGTAAAAAAAAATTCCAGTTTTGCATGCCATTGTTTGTTTTAGGTATGGGAGTCTTTATTTTCCCAACCTTTCCATTTCTCTATAACCTCTTAACCCCTAACATCCTAATTTGTCATGGCTTGTAACACGTGCTCAGATTGGTAATCAGAGGATATAGTCAGTGAATTTCTTTTGATAATTGTCCTGGTCAGGTCAGTGAGACCCATAAACCAATTACAAGTGTGGTCCTCCAGACATTCTTGGGGTTGTGAGAAAGGGATGTGACTGCCAAAACGTAAAAATATGGTGCTCTCTAAAAAGTGGCTACATTTACTGCTAATTATCTCCAATACAATTTAAGAAATTTGACTCGAGGGGTAAAATATTCCAGAGCTAAAACAGTCCCCCATTCAGCTCTCCAGGCGGGGACTACTTCTCGAGATGCAAAACATTATATTAATGGAAGATCTAACATCAGAATTCTTCAATGGAATGCGGGTGGTCTTATCCAATCCAGAAGAATAGAGCTCAATAGAATTGTATTTGAAAAACACATAGATGCATTTTTCATTTAAGAAGCAAATCCAACAAATGATCAACTTAAATACTTCAATTTTACCAGATTTTTACTAAACCTACTACCCAAAAATAGACAGATAAGTAGTGGGATATTAATTGGAGTCAAAAAGGATATTAAATCCCCCTTTCAAATTGTTAAAGAAATGGATGACACAGATAAATCTGAATTAATAAAGATAAATTTTTGGGATAACAAAACACATCTACATTTATACAGTATTTACAATACTCCCAGGAATTAACCAGATCTCTCACTTATCGACCAATTAAATAAAACAATCATAATTGGAGATTTCAATGCCCATTCCAAAAGATGGGGGTTATGAAAAAGTTGATTCTATAGGGGAGATAGCGGAAGAATTTTTTAATACCGCAACCTTTGAAGTGATTTATAATAAAGAAGATCTCACAACCTTCATACATTACTCTGGAGCAGGAAGTAACCCAGAGATCTTGTTAGATACAACATATATTCTTTCAAAGATTAAGAAACAAGTTATAGAAAACCTTAAGTTCTGGTCACAGAGCAGCAATTGCAGATATAAAACTAGATAATACAAATGTCAGTCAACATCACACGAATCTGTATTGGAACTTCAAAAAAGCAGATTGGAATAAATATAAAACTGAACTGGAAAATAAAATTAAAGAACAAACAAACTCCCAGCTACATGACCAACCAGATAATGTGAACAAAAATGTCTGTAAAATCATCCTAGAAACCGCAAAAATACATATTCCTCATGGATGAATAACTAATTGAAAACCCTTCTGGAACCCCCAGTTAGAAGAACTGAAAAAGCAAAGGGATATAGCTAGAAATACAGCTGAACAAACAAAAAACATATCGGATACATAAATATGGCAAAAGAAATGTGCCTCACTAAAAACAGAAATTAATACAGCTTAAAAGAATCACTTTAATAATTTCTTAGAAAGAAATGGATTATAGCACAGATGGTAACAATGCCTATAAGTTCATAAAAAAGGTCAAGAACTGCAAAGAAAAAAATAACACACCTATTCTACACAACAATAAAATATTAGCAAATGCAGTCATAGCTGAAACATTCAATAAATATTATGCTAATTCACATAAAGTAATCAGAAATTATAAAAAGGCACAAACAATTTAAGAAAGATTTGAAACAAGAAAGAGAATGTGATCCTAACACTAAACACAATATATTTTTTCAAGATTATAATATGCAAGAACTTAACATTACAATTAATAATATAAAAATCAAAAAGTCTCCTGGAGTACATCACATACATCCAGAGTCCATAAAAAACCTTGGAAAAACAGCAAAAAAGCAACTACTGAAACTCTACAATTTATCCTGGAAAACCACTGTTCCTGCCAAATGGTGAAAAGCAATAATTGTCCCACTCTTGAAGAAAGATAAAAGAGCATCAGAAATAAAAAATTGTACACCAATAGCTCTTACTAGCATAATAGCAAAAGTGATGGAAAGAATGGTGTCAAACAGGTTAAATTGGTTTCTACAATCACAAAATTTAATTTCCCCATGTCAAGCTACAACTCTACAAATGAACAAGTCTTACCTCTTAGTCATTAAATCAAAGACTCCTTCAATAGAAAGGAAGATAATGTATCAGTTTTTATTGATTTTCAAAGTACATATGATTCTATAAGCAGAACAAAACTACTAAAGAAAGTAAAAAAGATAGGGATACAAGGTCCAATTTTTTCATTGCAATGTCATTTACTAACTCAATGCTTTATTGCTACCAGATATGGGAGGAATATATCAAAATATAAACAAGTACACTGTGGCTTACCACAGGGCACATTGCTCAGCACAACACTTTTTAATATATTTATTAACAATCAGCCACAACAAAATCAGGCATGAAGTATGTACTATTTGCCAATGACTTCGTAATGTGGACTTCAAAGCTAAAAAACAAAGGTACAGAACTAGAAAAAACCATGCAACAATTCTTTACGAACCTACAACAGTGGATCAGTGAGTGGGTGAGATAGTGAGTGAGATAGTGAGTGAGTGAGTGAGTGAGTGAGTGAGTGAGATAGTGAGTGAGTGAGTGAGATAGTGAGTGAGTGAGTGAGTGAATGAGATAGTGAGTGAGTGAGTGAGATAGTGAGTGAGTGAGTGAGTGAGTGAGTGAGTGAGTGAGTGAGTGAGTGAGTGAGTGAGTGAGTGAGTGAGTGAGTGAGTGAGTGAGTGAGTGAGTGAGTGAGTGAGTGAGTGAGTGAGTGAGTGAGTGAGTGAGTGAGTGAGTGAGTGAGTGAGTGAGTGAGTGAGTGAGTGAGTGAGTGAGTGAGTGAGTGAGTGAGTGAGTGAGTGAGTGAGTGAGTGAGTGAGTGAGTGAGTGAGTGAGTGAGTGAGTGAGTGAGTGAGTGAGTGAGTGAGTGAGTGAGTGAGTGAGTGAGTGAGTGAGTGAGTGAGTGAGTGAGTGAGTGAGTGAGTGAGTGAGTGAGTGAGTGAGTGAGTGAGTGAGTGAGTGAGTGAGTGAGTGAGTGAGTGAGTGAGTGAGTGAGTGAGTGAGTGAGTGAGTGAGTGAGTGAGTGAGTGAGTGAGTGAGTGAGTGAGTGAGTGAGTGAGTGAGTGAGTGAGTGGGAATTAAGAGCTCGTCGACAGCTAGGTCATTTGGGCCCTAAATAGTGGATCAAAGAAAATTTGATGACTGTTAATGCAACAAAATCATACTGCCCAATCTTTTCACTAAGAAAAAGAACAACTAAAAGTAAAACTAAATTTTGAGGGTCAACAATTACCAGAAACAAAGGAAGCAAAGTATTTGGGAGTTACATTTGATACCAAAAGTACATGGACCAAACAAATAGAAAATATAATACAAAGAGCAGAAAAGGCGCCTTTCACTGTCTAACAGGACTGAAGTGGGAATATTCCAGAGCAACTCCTAACATGTCATACAATGTATATATAAAGCCATTAGTTACTTACTGCAGCGAAGTTCTTATAACAGCAAACACAATAAAAACTTCAAATCTTTCAAAACCAAAGTTTAAGACTAATTACAGTGCTATCAAAACTACACCAATACCAGCTATGGAAATACTAACCAACCAATACTCCATTGAATATGAAACAGAAAAAGCAGCTCTTATTTAACATGAAAAGTTGATCAGACTCCCATTCAATACATGGAACAAGTGAAATCTTGCACATACACTATAGACTCAGTTGAGCTTTCTTTCCAAAATTCAAGACATCAAGAAGAATGTAGACCTTCCTAATTCAAAGAAAAACATCATACATAAAGTCAATCTGACACAAACATTACACATCACAGATTATTTACACCTGACAGAAGAAGTTAAGAAAAGTAATACTCCAACTAGTGTTCTAAAATTATTGGCATTAGAAACAATCCATACTAGATTTCCAGAACATGAATGGCTCCATATTTATACTGATGGATCACTGATATCAAATAGAGATGGAGCAGGGGCTGGAGTCACTTGTCACCTCTTTTCCTATTACAAATCTTTATGGACCTACAAACTTTGATGGAGAAATTGAAGCAATTCAAATGGCCTACAAAATCTTTTGTACAGAATTTCACATTTTCATGAAGCAGTTATTCTTTCGGGTTCCAGGGCAGCAATTATAGCAATTGCTTCCAAGTTGATACAAAGAAACCAAGCAATTATAGAACGTTGGAAAATTCTTACCCATCTAACAGCACTTCAAAAACACCTAGTCTTCCAGTGGATACCAGCTCACTGTGGACTGAGTAGTAATGACAAAGTTGATTTTCTTGCAAGAAAGGTTACCAGCAGTGTGCAGAAATCTATAGTTAATCTACCATTTTATGCAGATAAAAGATTAATCAACTCTGAATTCAAAAAAATTAATGCAAAATATTACTATGAAAAATCAAAGAATAAAAGATGGGAACCACCAAACATTCAAACATTCAAACTTCTGAGTATCCTCAAAAAATGGCAGTTGCAACCTTCAGGTTGATTACAAGACATGATTGTGCGGGAGAACATTTAAACAGAATTGGGATATATTCTTCACCATCTGTCCTCTATGTGATCTGCAAGAGGAAATGGACCAAGAACACCTTCAAATATGCTCGGCAACTTCTAGCGCCCTATCCATCAGTGAAAAATATTGGAGAGCAAGAGGATTAATGACTTCATTGTCAGAAATCCAGCATTAGCTAACAACAACATATATGAAGGTTGGTATGTTCCCTAACAAAAAGCAATTTTACACAAAAAATAACACTTTTTATCCTCTCGTTTTTAAAAGCCATACAAAATGGATATTTGTATATATGTAACTGTCAATCTCGAAAACCGCTTAACGGATCACTGCAATATTTGACACCTACATGTAATTTTCATGGAGAAAGTTTTTATGGTAACCATTTTACTACACAATGTATTACTTTCAAATGGTTTGCTATTCGCTTTTCTTTTATGTAGCACATTCGTATATCCTCTGTTTGCCCCTCAACATACAATTCATAGAATTTTCTATGATTGAAATATAAATGTAATGTATTGCAATTGCACAGTTTCCTCTACTAATTCTTCTTTTACAAGACACAATCACTCTTCCTTCTTTACTCACTCTTCAACACCCAATTCATACAATTTCCTATATGTTTGAAATAGAAACACAAAGTATTACATTCATACTATTTTCTCTACTCACTTTTGTTTTACGTAACAATTCACACATTATTCTCTATTGTTTATCAGGTTCATACATACCAACGCTATACATATTGTATGTTGAAAAGTAAGTAAATTCCAAAACCGGTTGACCGATTGCAATGAAAATTGGCATATCTAAGTATTTTTTCATAGCAAAGGTTTTTATGCAATCCATTTTACCATGCATAAAATTATTATGATCGCACGGTTTTCTCAACTTCATTTTCTTTTACATAACACACTACTCCCTCTCCTACAAACAATCCATACATTTTCTCACTCATTTGAAGTATAAGTGCAATGTATAACATTCACACAGTTTGTCTACTCATTTTTCTATTAACAAACACAACCACACTTCTTTCACTACTCCCTCTTCGATGAACTATTCATACAATTTTCTATATGATTGAAACAGAAATGCGCATTACATTCAGATGGCTTTATCAGCTAGCTTTTCTTTCTGCAGTATTTGCTATTATTCAACAGTATTTTTGCTTAGTGTTGTTTCAGTGTTTTAATAAAAATACAAAGAAGTAGTTAAAAAAGTAAAGTTGTCAAAATTGGTGTCAGGAGTGCGACAAAAAGCACGATATGGAACACTTGATGAAACAAATGTTTGCCAAGATGGACTCAGGTAAATGAAATTAATTCCAGAATACGAAGATGGAAACAACTATGAAAGCTGAATTGAAAAATGTAAATTACGGAATGGAGAATGTGGAAAGAAAGATGGATTAAATAGAAGTCGAATTAAAAAATATAAACTTCGGAATGGAAAACATGAAAATGGAGATGTCCGATATGAAGATGAGCTATTGGAGAACACTAATGAGCAACTGGCCAGGATTAAGGAAGACATGGAAGAACTCGATGGAAAGATTAAGGACCATGGCCAACTTCTTAACATGCTGGAAGATAGAGTCGACCGCATTACCCAAAAACTAAACTCCATAGTGGAACAAATGCTCAAAGAAAACCTCAAACTAGGGGGATATTTATGGGAAGGCCTGTGCTCAGCAGTAGACATTTTACAGCTGAAATGATGGTGCTTATGAAATATTTATATGTAATTCTATATCTGTTGTGTCTCGGAAATGACTTAACAAACTTTTTATTTGGTTAACGTTTTGCTTTTCAAGTTTATCTAAATAAGCATCTTCTCCCAAAAAACAAGATTTCACAAAAAAAAAGGGGGGGGGGAATGCTGAGCAAAGCTTGGTCAGCCAGGTACTTATATTAATAGAAGATCTAACATCAGAATTCTAGAATGGAACACAGTCTCACACAAAAAATGTATATCTCATTAAAACTTGCAATCTATTTTATTTTGTTTTTTAATGTTTGAGTTGACCATTTCCATTATATACATAGTATATCTTCATATACTTATATTTTTCTTGAATTTAAGCCATTCTTTTTACTTTCTCTACTACATATAGTAAAGTAGAGGAAGTATTGTATTCCACCCAAAAATTTGATGTCAAGATTTAATCAGAAATACATGTTTGAGGCCCCTGAATCCAAAAAAAAAACATTTTTAGAAAAAGGTCCATGTGTTTCTGTGTGTGTGTCTGTATGTCAGTCTGTGGATAGCATAACTCAAAAAACAAGAAGCCACTTAAAAACAAGTTTAATGTGACACAAAGATTTTAAAGAAAATTACTTCACCCTAAACTACCCTTTACATGAAAGATTTTTCAAGAATTTTTATTTTCTTGAAAATGGCTCCAACAACTTTGATTAAAATGCCATATGCTTGAGATATTTTTATAACAAATGAAATGTATATCTTGAATTTTGTGGCTATAGCCTATGAAGTACTATTTACTCTGGATGACTTTTGCATAACTGGTAAACCATAAGAGATAGACCAAATCTTACTATACAAAATATTTAGATCCCGCTAAGATACACAATTTATGTCAGAATACATTTTTTGTAGAGTGAGCTATTTCGGATATATTCCTTTTTATTTGTGTAAGTTTTGGAGTACCTATACTTCTGTCAAATGCAACATCGCTATTCATTTTGTGATATGTTAACGGTGCAAGGAGAATGGAATTTGAAAGCTTTAAAACATGTGACTGTCACTCAAAGTATTCCCATATTCTCCTTGCACCTATAAGAAAATAAGTTAATTTCTGCAAATGTTTATCAGAAATAACACAAAGATGATATAGGAATAAGAGTTTATAAGAATGGTTAGTACAAGAGTAGGGAAAGTCATGTAAATGCAATACATCAGATTTTTTTTGACGGGGTCATGCAAAGAACATGACTATCACAGCCATCCTATAGTGGTATGCTCTTTAAAAATCTGAGTATTGCTTTACCAGCAGCTGTATTTTACAACAAAATGAGTAAATGTGAATTCAAAGTTTATCTGAATTAAAAAGAACTGGTTAGAACAATAATTCTTGTAAGAGTAATTTGAGAACAGAGAACAGAGAAAGTCATGGAGCATAGTACTTTTTTTCCTAAATGCTTAATTTTAGAAAAGTTACAATCAGACTCAAAAATTCAAAGCCACAGCTGGGATTTGGACCACAAAACTTCGGCTTTCCATGCTGTTGCTCTAATGGAGCTACCATGGCAACAGCTGACACAAAATTAAATTGCCTATAAACTACAACTATTTGTTTTGAAATAACATATCCCAATGGCAAATAACAGTCTTGTAGATAATTTATTTCCTTCACCTCATTGTTAACCACCATTAGTTCAGTAATCGAGGTAAACATTTGCAGGAATATTTTCACTAAGCATTTTGTTACAGATCGGTGGTTTTCAAAAAAGATGAATATTTCCTGTCCTGGAATGTTCTAAAATACTTAAAATATAATTTTATATATTTTACAATTCTTAATGCATTAAAAACTATAGTCTTTACAAACTATAACACCAAAAAGAAAAAAATATTAACAGTTTCAGTCAGAAATATCCTTCATACACTGAATTTCTCCCCTCCGTTATCTGCTCCAAACACAAGGGAGGATTAAACTCAAGTAAAAATTGAGTTAAGTATTTTAACTGCAAACAACACAAGATATTTTTCTTTCTGTGGTTAGAGCAGTGGTTGAATCTGATTTATGAAATATAATTTTTTTCCTTAATAAAACTTAAAAAAGTAATCTTCTCATATCTGTGTACAGAAGTTCAGAATTAATAATTCCCTCCATGAACTATATAACCATTAATCATGTAATTAATAAAATTGTTGGAAGCAAATGTTCCCTTCAAGCCATATTCTTTGATCATAGAATCTGATTAAGTTTTTAGCTCTTTACTATTTCGGTTGCTGCAGATAATATTAGTTAGAAAGGAAACTTACCTTTGTTCACAAGTTTTTGTAAGTAAAACCAGTAAAACTAATGTTTTCAGACCATATTTTAAATCCATTCATGTGGGCTGTAGAAATTTAACATCAATTAAAAAGAGTTGAGCTTAATATTTAGCACATGTTCATCACCTCCATGAGTCTGTTTTCTGTTTACATATGTGTCAATAGAAGTGAGAATATTATTATAGAGGGAATTACTTGGATAATGTTTTATATAAATTAAAGTTCAATAACCCGTAAAACAACTGTATCATTAACATACATGCCCACATATTTGTTGCAAAAATGTATATTTTTATGTGTATTTGTGATGCTTTAGAACATAAACCTCCATTAAAATGTATGCTCAAATTTTAAGAGGTCCAACATTTTTTGCATATTTAGAAGTGAAGGGTCCCAAATGTCAAAAAGATCAATATGGGCCAAATATACAGAAATTGTATATGAGAAGATTCAGAGTAGGAAGAAGAAATGACTCAAAGAAATATGAAGAGCAAAAAAAGAAAGAGAGAAAGATATGAGAGAAAACCTGAAAACAAAATAAGAATTGCTCAAGTAACAGACGGAAATGAATTCAGGGGAAAGAATGGTAAGAAAGAAACAAAAGTTCCTATCAAGCTGTAGTGGTTTTTACAAAGGGACTTTTACTTTTAGTGACGTAGTGAAGCAGCAATGTGCCACAACTTCAGGGTGCCATGGGTACAAGCGGACAAATAAGGGCGAGGTATTGATACTATGTCCAATAAATATTCAAATTTTGTGCTACTTCAACTTTATTGCTATTAACTTGCAACACTTGATCATATGAGGAGCGTTTTTTTCAAAACTCGATAGAGCACTAATTTTGAGAAAATTAGTTATTATGGGATTCGGTATGTTTTTGATGCTGTCAATCAGTGTGTGAAATCAGATTTTGCATAACTCAATATTTGCCATGTGTATAGCATGGTGAATCATGAGCATTTTTTTATAACTCGATAGAGTGCATGCACAGCAATTTTACAGAACTCAATACAGCACAGTCTAAATGAAAAGATTTGTTACCTATCAAGACTCATCACTCACCTGATAATAATTTGCAATATTCCATTTGTCCGATCTTGCTTTCCTGGAATTAAATGCTAGGTATACAAAAACCATATCATTATTTCAAAGCCTTCCCACAGCTAAATAACATAGAGAATGATTCATTTGGTATTATCGCCACACTTTTCTGATTCGAAGGGAAGAGAATGACAATACTACTTGGCATGTGGTTTATATCAACAACAAACTTTGTTGTCATATACTCTACCAGAACCTTTTATCAACATCGCTTTCAAAGCAGCATTGCAAAGACCTAACAATCAAACATGTTCCCCACTCAGTTTAGTGCGGCATTACTGCAACATAGGTCATTGTTTATCACACAGTTAAGAATGTTACATTTTCTGAATCACTTCTACAACTGTGTCACTAGTGTTATGTACATAGATTGAACCAGGCTCTTGCAAGCACAAGCTAAGTCATGGACGAAAGTACAGGGTTTGATTCTCCAGTGACTGAATATGACAGGAAAAATAGAAGAAAATATCTTGTTCATGCTACAAAAGTTAATAATAAAGAACCGTCCATAAAATGTAATCATGGAATTCAAGATTATTCATCGAAATCAATAAAGAGGGAAAGTAAGGAATGCTGAGTATGAGATCTGACATATGAAGACATTAATGACTTCCATAATAAAATAAAACATCTAAATAAAGTGGGCCAAGACAAACCCCTGCTTAAATACATGACAATTGATTCTTCAAAATGAAAGAAAGTGCAGGAGGAAAATTCTAAAAGAAAACAATCTGTGAGTATTAAATATAGCATCAGAAAGGAAAATGGAGATGTTTTATGTTTTACCAAATCTGTGCTGCAAGTTTTCAGAGAATAGCAGGCGTGTCTAAGGATAGTCTGTCCTTCCTTGCAAGAAAATTTTATTCTATGGGGACTTCACCTAAAGAAAATTGAGGAGGAGATAAAACTGGTGCAAAGGACAAGGAGCTTATCATTGCTATAAAAAATAATATTAAAAGCTACAGGTGCAGAGAAAGCCACTACAGTAGATGAAACTCTTCAAGTAATTAGTTACCACCGGAATCAAATATTAAAAATGTGGAAAATGTTTTGCAAAAGATGAGAAAAGGCAGAACTATCTACATGCTCTTTATCCAAATACAAGTTTATGTTTTATAAGTGTTTTAATCTGTCATTCAAGACACCACACACTGATACATACTCCGTGTGCAAGATGGGACTAATTTCCATAAAGCAAGAGACAGATTTGGAGAAGAATGAATGTAGGACAAACTACAGACTACATAAACTTCGTGCAAAGAAGTTTTATACTATAATGAAAAAAGAAAATCCTGATGTAATCAAAATCTGTTTCAATATGCACCTAAATCAGCTACTACTTAAATTATCAGTAGATGAACTGTATTACTTCAGGCAAGAGTGGTTCTATAATCTTTACATTATGATTCACTCTAAACCACAAATGAAAGCGAATAGGATGCATTTCTACACCTGGTTGGGAACTGAGTCATCTAAGGGATATAATCAAGTGGCATCTACTTTGTTGAATTTTCTGTTAAACCTAGAAGAAAAATGAACTGTCCTTCCATTATTAATCTTTTCTCAGATTCATGTCAGGTCAAAATGAGAACAGTATAGTAATGACCACGCTCATTGCCTTTTTGGAAAGAAGTACAAAATTTACGTCTGTATGTCATTTCTTTCCCATACAAGGACACAGTTACATGGCTCCTTGATAGTGCTTTTGGTAGGGTTGAGAAGGAATACAGAAGAAAGGAAGATATTTTGCCACCCAATGAGCACTACCGAATTCTGTAATCCCATGGAGTTACCAAAGTTCTCAACAGGGACCAGCAAATCAAAACACTGAAGGAGACTACTCGGAAGATTGTAAAAGCAAAGCTGCTATTTAACATAGGAATGTAGCTTGACATATCGTACAAAAAGTCTTCTACAAATGCATGTAATGCTTCTGTAACTGTGCTGAACACTTACACTGCGTCACCTGTAGAGGTTTCTATTTTCAAATCTGAAATTAAAACATGCCACAAAGAAATGCTTAGGTCCTCATGTATACAGAAGGTGAACATGGTGACCAGTGAGAAGAAGAAAGATGTAAAAAAAAATGCATTCAATGTTTTGAAATTCCAGAAGAAGCAAAAGGATTTTATGAAGATGTTCTCAGCGACTGCTAAGATATCAAAATAAGCCTACACATTATTACTTACCAGTTTATTCACTTTGTATACTTAAATTTCTGTATTTATTAATTGAACAATTTTGTAACTTTTTATAAATGTCTATTATTTCATTAATGTAACAATGCTGATTTAGTCATTTATTAAATGTGTATACTGTACATAAAAGTATATTATGAAGAAATGAAAATAAAAATCAAAATAGTAATTAAAACAAAACTAGTAGCAAATTAAGGTTCAGTCAAATGTGCTTGTTTCATAGTCCATATCCTCTATCAAGTTTTTAAAAAACAAGCATTTTTTACCTGGCCAATACTATGAAAAGTATGGTTATCCTCTAGAATTTTCACTGTTGTCTGAAATTGTCCCATAATAATGTTTAGTATTGCCAAAAATAAAGTTTGTGTAATGAAAGGTTATGTACTAGAATAAAAAGATGTAATTTCTGTAAAAACATCATTTTGTCCTCTATCGAGTTCTGAAAAATCGCTCATCATATTATCTTCACTCGTTTATCAGAAGTAATACTTTTAGGTCACAAAGCTTTTGCATTCAGAAACTTTGTGGTTTCATATGAATTAAATCCTCACTTCTTTCTTTTGTAAACATTTTAGGATATTTAAGATATTTGCATGTATTGAATATTTACATGCGGTATTCAACCAGACATCCTTCGGCAATATAACCCAATGTCATTGGATTGCTGACCAGATCTCTTATTCCGCAGTACAAATATGTGACTGTCTTTAGCAATGCATATATCACTAGAAATTATTCATTACCTCTCTATAGGGGTAATTGTTTATTTCCCTAGTTACAAGAATATCAACCAAAATTGATTGACTATTCATTGATTTGATTGTGATGCGTCGATCATATGGTCTTGATTGAGCTTGAACATATTTCTTTTCGACTTGCAATAGTATTGGGACATGAATTAAGAAATACTATTTTGATAATTACATTGCGTACACAATATTTACATGTGTTGTGTCTGAACAACTTGGTATATTCAATCTTTGCATTAATCTTTTCTCCGATACATTTTAACATACAATTTCTGCCAAAAAGCTATCAGAGAGATAGGTAGGCATATCAATGGAACAATAGCTAGTGAGAAAAAATGATGACATAGGTACCTAAACAAGTCTTATACACAAAGTTCATTGCAGCAAATATAAAAAATGTAATGTACAAGAATAGGGTTCAGCGAGTATCTGCAAAGCAGTTTAATGATTGCCCAAGAGAAACAGTAAAAAAGATTCTCGAAGAACATAATGTGTTCTGTTTGATACATGTCAGGAATGAGAATTATCAGTTACAAATAGTCAACAAATTAAAAATGTAATTTACGGAGAAAGGAACTTATTATTCATGCAGATTTATCTGAAAATAACTTACATAAATATGAGTCAGAAGTTCACTTTTGGAGGATGCAAGTGTCAGATATCCCTTCATGCTGTAGTTGTTTACTACAAAAGCAAGGATGAAACAAAAGCTTTATCATTTTCTACCTTTCAACTAGTCTACACCACGATCTATCTGCCATCTGCTCCTTTAGATCCTGTTATCACAGAAATAAAAACCAAAATCCCAAGTGTTAGGTGTGTCCATTTTGTAAGTGATAGACCATTCCTTCAATATCATAACAAAAAACGTTCCATTTAATGCATGCATAATTTTCTAGAAAGCTTAATGTTGAGCTAATCTGCTGGCACTGCAGTGAGGAGCATCATGGGAAAGGTGCTCCACTTAGTTTTGGAGGTTATGTCAAAATAACGGCTGACTCTCTTTTTGCTTGTGGAAAAGGCAAAAGATTTGGGCACTTTTGCGAGCAAAACAGATGAACCGTGTTCTGCTGTCAAGATTTTCACTAATAATGAGGAAACAAATGCAACTGACAAGTTTGTCCTTGGTTTCAAGTGAAAAATGGGAAGAAATGAAAACAATACTAGAAATAATATATTCCGGGCTTATGGGCCGTGGTCTACTGGGCTTCTTCTTCTCCCCAGACGTTTCGTCTGCGACTACGGCAGACATCATCAGTGGCGGTGAGGTCGAAATATCTTAGAGGAGATTTCGGATCGGACAATTTTGTTGCGAATGTATCGGCATTGATCCGATCCAAACTAGACTATGGGTATATTGTTTATTGATCAGCACGACCATCTGTGCTGAGAAGATTAGACGCGGTCCACAATAGGGGCATCCGCATAGCACTAGGAGCTTTTCCAACAAGCCCAGTGGTGAGCCTTTAGGCCGAGTCCACAGAACCTCCTCTGCAATATCGGCGTGAGGCTCTCTTGGCAAATTATGGTTGTGCTCTTAGATGTACGCCTGAGCACCCAACGCTCGCTTCTTTTTTTCACCACCGCGCTAAGAGAACGGTATAGGAATAGCACCCTTAGTCCTAAGCCTGCGGGGTTCCGTTTCCAAGACCTTCTAGTGAAGCTTGGAGTGGAACTGCCTAGGATGTTCGCCAAGGGAGAGAAGCTTTGCCCCCCTTGGCTATCTGGCACGCCCCATGTAGGTCTTGAGATGACCACATACCGGAAGTCCACGATGCCTATTTCAAGTATCCGCACGTGGTTTTTAGAATTTTTATCAGGCTACACTGACCGTCCATGTATTTACACCTATGGGTCAAAGAGCACCAAGGGTGTTGGATGTGCTTATGTTTACGGAACCGAAAAGCATACATTCGGTTTTCCAAATAGCACTTCCATTTTTACTGCAGAGCTTTATGCAATTTATCGAACCGTTTTGTATGTGCGCCGTCGTAAATTAGGCAACTGCCTAATTTTGAGCGAGTCCCTTAGTGCACTTCAGAGCCTTTGTGAGCTGTACAACTCCCATCCTATTGTACAACGTATCCAGGATGCCCTCCATGTTTTACATGCTTCAGGCGTTGACGTGGTGTGTGCATGGATTCCTGGTCATGTAGGTTTGCCGGTGAATGAAATAGCAGATTTGGCAGCAAAGGCGGCAACTACAGAACCCAGTATTACCATGTTACTTCGTGTTCACGTGTTACTTCGGAAGACTTTAGGCTCGAAGTGCGGAGAGTGGTGCTGTCGTCCTGGCACGGAGAGTGGTCAGCTCTCCGCCCCTCTATGTCCGCTGTGTGACAATTTTTTGTCAGTCCGACACGATCTGCTAGACTGTGCCTCTCTAGTGCACCTTCGAGATTCTCTGCAGCTGCCTACCAGGCTTGCAGAGGTCTTAGCGGACGACAAAACAGCGGTTGATAGAGTTTTTAAGTTTTTAGCGGATTGTAATGTCAATTTGAGGATTTAAAATTTTAGATATTTGTTTATGGTTTTTGACATATCTATTACCTTATTTTGTATCTGGCTATTGTCACTGTTTTTTACGTGTATGTGTAGGTATATTTTCTTTGTTACTAGTGATTTTATTTTTGATTCAAATGTATATCTGGGTATTGCCATGAATCCTTTAAGGTCGCTGACGACCTCGAAGTTGAGCGCCCTTAAACCAAACCAACCCAACCCCTCGATCCGTGGTTCTAATCCCGGCTATGGCATTAGAACACCAGCAGTAAGCCTGTTGGCATAAATAAGCAATATTTTACTTACAGATTTCACACTGTATTCGTATTCTCATATGTATGTAATAAGTAATTATGAACAATCTCACAACTAGTTCTGAACTCATATAGAAAATATTTCATCAAGTTATGCTAGAAATCAAGTATACAAATGGAGAAATGAGTTCATCAATTAACAGTACCCAGGTTTACTATAAATATAATTATTGGTAGTAACATACTTTATTATTAGAGTAGCGCGCTATATTTCAAAAATAGGTTATTAGATGATAACAATATTAGAAAAAACGACGAGGAAATAATTATTATTTTATTAGAGAGAATCGATGATGTGAAAGAAAATAGAAGCTTCGATAAAATATAATTAAATTATGAAACACTTTTTATAAAAAGAATATTAATCGACGAGTTGAATGTTGTGAGGAGAATCGACGTTTGTACTGAAAATGAATTATTAGTTGATTTTAGACTCACTAGGACGTGCATTATATTTTATTTGTAACTGGGATGTCAGTAATGTAGCGTACACCACCGTAATGCTAATCTAAAGAATTATTATTTAGTATGCAAGGGTAATAACTAGAAGATATTGTAATGCTTTAAATTAACGAGACAAAGTTACCATCTCGCAAAAAAATCGTTCACTTGATATTCTTATGCGATATAATGTGTTTTCTAGTGACACGTTTAAAGAGAAACGTAAAAATTTAAAAGGTAGTGACAAAACATTTTAATCAATTATACCTGAACAAATATGTAGAAATGCAGAAATTCAAATGTAATTTGTCTTTATTGAAATTTTTACAGCAAAACTATGTGGGAAATTGTTTCTTTACTTATCGTTTCTAGATTATAATTGTGAATTACTTAATAATTTAAACCGAAACGCAAGTAAAGAAAGGAGTATTTCTGGCAGTAATTAGATGACACATCCCCAAATGTAATAGTTCTGCCGTGTTCAATTTGTTAACTGCTAGGTGACATATCCATGAGGTGTATCGGAAAGAATGCATGAAACTGCCCAGTTGTTTTCGTGAGCTTATCACACACACGGCGAGACAGTGTGTGTACATTATGTTCAAATGTAGTCATATTATCAGGACAACAACTTGTCATATATCGGCAGGCGCGAGATATCATTAGTGTGTCATTACTGGCTGTGCACCAAGTTAATAGTATTTCGCTGTTCTAGTAAACAAAATAATAAGCGATCGCAGCGCTCGGCAACCAAGGTCAATACGCCTAGTCGCTTTGCCAGGAAGTATATATACTGGGTGTCCCAGAAAAAAAAAAAAAAAAAAAAAAACTGGCAACGCTTAGTATGTTGTGCACGATGGCAAACTGGTCGGTTTTCAAATTCCTTGTCCAGAAATGCACGGTTTGGACACTGGAGAGCGTCGAAGTTTGTGATAATTTGTTAACATTCCTTTTGGTATCCTAATACGGAAAGTATGGAATCATTTAGCTGTCTATATACTGGGATGAACGACCTCACCATAATAACATTCCTGCTGATGAGCTACATTCCTCCATAGAGTCCCTGGTACGCATCCTACTGCGTCACTTGTGTAGTTTCCAGTACAGTAACGTTTTAACAGCAGTGCGACATGTACCAGTACACAGCTGTAGAAATGGCCGAGATCATCTCAGCACACTTTGATGTAAATGTGCGGAATCACTTCAACGTCGCATATTCAGATCGATCGATTGGTAAAGATGGACCAGTTCCATGACCAACACGGTTGGCAGATCTGACACTTCTCCACTTTTTCCTGTGGGGCTATGTGAAGAGTATGGTGTATGGTACTCCTGTAACGTCCGGGGAGGATCTTATGGCTCGAGTCCATGGAGCGATTGGAAAACTTCAAAGACAATCGCACGTATTGGGTCATGTGCATGAGACGCACCACCGCCGATATAGGCTCGGAAATGACGTAGAAGGTGCACAGTTCGAAGCCTGTTTGTAATGCAGACAGCTCGATGCTGGGTTGATTGATGAAATGTGACCGTGCAACCATTTCACACTTCGATGCGCTGCAGCGTTCACAAACCGTGAATTTCCGGACAGGGGTTCCTATTTGAAAGTTGGCCGTTTGTCGTTTGCCGTCCCGCACAACATATTACCTAAGCTTGGTGGTATTTATTGGGACACTGTATAGCCGTGGTGGTGGTAGTGGTCACACGCGCGCGCGTTTGTGTGTGTGTGTTATGGTGTGTGTGTGTGTGTGTGTGTGTGTGTGTGTGTGTGTGTGTGTGTGTGTGTGTGTGTGTGTGTGTGTGTGTGTGTGTGTGTGTGTGTGTGTGTGTGTGATTAATTTCCATTGCATCTTTTACATACAGATTGGTACGATATTATGTATTCGTTTGTGTATGTTTCTGTTTACAATTTAATGTTGTAGAAGCGTTACATTTGTGTAAGGTAATACAGCTCTTTTCAGGGATGAATTCTGGGGATGGCTCGGGCGGAAAATCTCCCCCGGTAATTAAAAAGCCCCCCCCCCCCTCCCCGAGAAATTCATCTCTATTTGTAAATCTGTATATCCTTAACATTCTCTCCCTCCTGTCTAGCTTAATATGCCCCCCTCCCCCCGGAGGAAAGTGTCCATCTGGATGACTCAGTTGGTTAGACGCTGGCCTACTGATCCCAGGGTCGCGCGTTCAAATCCGGTCCAGACCGATGATTTTTAAGAGTGCTTAAAATCGACAGCTCCATGTCAGTAGATTCACTGGCATGTAAAAGAACTCCCCCGGAACTAAATTCCGGGTCACCGGCGACGGTGATTGATCCTGGCAATTGACAGTGTCGTTAAACAAGAAAATATTTTATTTTCCGGAGGAAAGTGGGTGTATTCATCACTGGCTCTTTCTCGCTCTGGAATTATTAAAAAAACAACGCATAAGCGCCTGTCGTTTGTCGCTGCCCTTGGCAACACTTAGTTATGGAGTATAACAAGTCGGAGTTGAAAAAGGAACAATTTGGTGAGTTTAATTAAGTTAATTTCGTCCAAAATGCTGCAATTAGTCATAGTTCTTTTACAAAAAGCAATGATTTTGGTCTAATAGTATATGATTCATAAACAGTGACGCTGAGCTACGAAAAATAAGTCAACGAATGTTTCCTCAGTAGACGAACATTCCGGAATTTGGACTTACGCAATGACGATGTCATTAATTATACAGAGAGAACTATATTTCCTTAACATTGTGTTATTGCAGCCGTTTGTCTGCCTAAACTGTAAAGGAGGCGTCTAAAAGCTCGGAATTTTGTTGGTAGAAATTGCAGAAGATACATCGTTCTGCAGTAAAACCAGACATACTGGATATCTATGGTGTAGCCTATCAGACTCGGCTATGTAACCCAACATATATTGTAAAATTTGTTTAAATATGACCCAACTTAACATGGGCGTCGGTAGACGTTTTTTCAGGGGAGGGCCGCATGTGGGAAATTTGCAATCAAACAGTATTAAGCCATTCTGTTGCCAAACCTGTAAAAGCATTTGTTGTGGATAAGCATATTAATTTGTGCTAAATAAAAATTGTTCTTTGCATTAAAACTGAAATAATAGTCTAATAGTAATTGACTGCACATTAAATGTATTCATTTTCAAGGGGGGGGGGGTGCCCTTGCTCCCCCCCCCCCTTCGCGGCGCCCATGCAACTTAAACTGAATTTCCCTTCGGAGTTTTCATCGTTTATCATTGTCCGAAAGAAATGTTTGAAAATACTGTGAATATGATTCAACATCTGTAATCAAACCTCTCTTGCAACATTTCTATCAACATTTATATAACAAACGGTACAGAGTTGTTCTTCACTATTAATGTCAGGAGTTTCATCTAATATTAAGCAAAGAAGCCATCAGAAATTTCTTGATTCCATGTGTCATGACGGCACTCTCATTTGAAATTAAGTAATTCTGAATATCGGGAGAAGTTGCACGAAAAGCTGTCAATTTTTCCAAGTGCTCTTTCAGAGCGGTATCGTATATTGCTAATTAATTTAAATATTCAATATAATTGCTTCTGTTTGAAGATTCTTCATTCTAATTGTGACAAGAAAAGCAAGTGCCTATTTTCCTAGAAAACATGCAGCCCGTACAATATGAGAAAGTAAATCTGTATTCTTTTCCATTTCATTGTTATGTTGTTTTAACTGAGAGCCTATACTGATTATTCAATGAAAATTCAATTCTTGAAGTTATCCCAAACATTTCAGTTGTTTTTTGCATACTATGTAATTACAAGAATAGTTATGCTTTTTGGCTGCCTTATAAATGTTATTTAAATCTTCATTACCGCTGCTATTTCAAACTCACTTTTCTTTTGAGAAAAGGGTCAAGAAACCATTAAGGTATTACAGCACAACCAGGACTCACTTTCATAAACTTAGACATTGAAATGCCTTACATATTTTTTAATGTTCATCACAATATTGAGTGTGGGTTCCGGATGATCTGCTTTTATTACATATTGCTTTTTAGACCAATATTTATGTTTGGGAACTTCTTACATTGTTTGTCAATATCACAACAGTTCATTATGATTTTTTTTGCACCAATGGCAGAGAAACAAGTTTTTGTTTATGCTCTAGCTCCAATTCATGTTGTGATGCCATGCCTTGCTTGCATTCCTTCGCCCGGAATCCGCGCAGATCTTAACCTACATTTTTCTTTAATAGTTATGTAACCAAGTGTGTAAATTATGCTCAAATGTTCACAATTGAAGAGCACGCATACAAGAAGCAAAAGAATTGTGAATTACTTTCTATTCACGACTATAAATACAATAATGTTAGGATGATTCATAACATGAGATATAGCCTGGGTCATTGCATACCTTGGGTCAGGGACGTAACACCTGTTTACTCCAGCTAACAACAGCTAACAACAGTCTTTGATCCAAGCTCTGTTTCAGAAAGTACTGCTGAACAGTGGCACAAATTCAAATCATAATGTTTAGGAAAGCCTGATTTCTAATGATATTAAAATGATTAGTACCACAAAGTTACAATGAACACCAGTTTGACAATCAGTTTGAGGAAAATTATGGGGCATGCAATACATTTCTCACATCAATTGACACTATGCCTCTGGTGGATTCTCTTATACACTGCCACTCAAAAGTTTCCAGACACTCAGTGTAGTAAGAGTAATACAGACTTAATTTTAATTTAAAGAAAGAATAGGAAAGTGAACATAAAGAAGCAATATTTTTGGTATGGCTTACAGCTTCATCAGAATTTAATGTCACTATAAAAATATAATAACAAAATACTGACAATATTGTTCAAAGTTTGATAACCTTGGAAGGAGTGTTTTAAATTTTTTTCTCACTGAAAAAATGTATTTTCCTGAAATCACTTTCTTTGCTACTCTTTGCATTCTCTCTATAAGCTTTTGAATTGTAGATGCTGGAATGCCATTCCAAGTGACCTGTAGTACACTCCACAGTGCATTTTGAGATGTAGTGCAAGTTTTCTTTACCTGACGAGCCAGTTCATCTCAAAATAACACAATGAGGTCAAGATCTAGAGACTTAGTTGGCCACTCCATAATTTTCAATTCTCCTACCCTCTGATGATTCTCCAGGTACTTCATGCATATTTTTGAAGTACATTTTGGGTCATTGACCTGCTGAAATATGAAGCTCTGACCTATCAAACATTTACCCGATGGGGCTGTATATCTGCTCAAGATATTGTTGTTAGCTAATGCTGGATTTCCGACAATGAAGTCATTAATCTTCTTGCTCTCCAATATTTCTCACTGATAGATAGGGCGCTAGAAGTCACAGGGCATATTTCAAGGTTGTCTTGGTCCATTTCCTCTTCAGATCACATAGAGGACAGAGTGGTGAAGAATATATCCCAATTCTGTTTAAATGTTTTGCCAGACAATCATGTCCTGTAATCAACCTGAAGGTTGCAACTGTCATTTTTTGAGGATACTGAGGAATTACTGTTTGAATGTTTGGTAGTTCCCATCTTTTATTCTTTGATTTTTCATACTAATATATTGCAATAATTTTTTTGAATTTTGAGTTGACTAATCTTTTACCTGCATAAAATGGTAGATTAACTATAGATTTCTGTACACTGCTGGTACCCTTTTATGCAAGAAAATCAGATTTATCATTACCACTCAGTCCACAGTGAGCTGGTATCCATTGGAAGACTAGGTGTCTTTGAAGTGCTGTTAGATGGGTAAGGATTTTCCAACATTCAATAATTGTTTGGCTTTTGGATGACAACTTGGAAGTAGTTGCTAAAAATTATTGCTGCCCTGGAATCTGAGAGAATAACTACTTGGTGAAAATGTGATAATTCTATACAAAAGATTTTGTAGGGCTATTTGAATTGCTTCAATTCCTCCATCGAAGTTTGTGGTTCCATAAGTTAAAGATTTGTAATAGGAAAAGAGGTGACACGTGACTCCAGCCCCTGCTCCAATTCGGTTTCATATCAACGGTCCATCAGTATAAATATGGAGCCATTCATGTTCCGGAAATCTAGTATGGATTGTCTCTAATGCTGATAATTTTAGAACACTAGTTGGAGTATCACTTTTCTTAACTACTTCTGTCAGGTGTAAATAATCTGTGATGTCTAATGTTTGTGTTGTATTGACTTTAGGTTTGAAGTTTTGCTTTGAATTAGGAAGGTCTACATTTTTCTTGATGTCTTGAATTTTGGAAGGAAAGCTCTCCTGAGTCTTTGGTGTATATGTAAAATTTCTCTTGTGCCATGTATTGAATGGGAGTCTGATCAACTTTTCGTGTTGAACAAGAACTGCTTTTTCTATTTCATATTCAATGAGGTATTGGTTGGTTAGTATTTCCATAGCTGGTATTGGTGTGGTTTTGATAGCACCTGTAATTGGTCTCAGACTTTGGTTTTGAAAGATTTGAATTTCTTTTTTCTATTTGCTATTACATGAACTTTGCTGCAGTAAGTTAATAATGGCTTTATATATACATTGTATGTCATGTTAAGAGTTGTTCTGGAACGTCCCTACTTCATTCCTGTTGAACGTTTTAACAGTGAAAGGCAGCTTTCTATTCTTTGTATTACATTTCCTATTTGTTTGGTCTATGTAAGTTTGGTATCAAATTTAATTCCCAAATACTTTGCTTTCTTTGTTTCTGGTAATCAGGTTCCTCCAAGAGGTGAGAGGGCACCTGCCAAACGCCCAATCAACTTAGGTCCACTTTAGTGTTTGACCTCCCTCCTGATACCTCCCTGTACACAGTCTGATGGATAACCTACGCGCGGGTTGTAGGAGGATGGGGTGACGCAAGGGGTGACTGGGTAATCGCGTAAGTCCCGGCCCCTGGTTATCATGTAGGATCTGTGTGCATATCCACTGATAAAGGTCAGTCCCGGGGAGGGGCCATTGCATGAGCTGATGCACTCCTGAAGGCAATTGGGTCCCTCTGTCTATACATTGGGAGGTGAGACCCTAGGGTGAGCAAGGTCCAGGCCAGGACTCTCACCTAAGCCGGGGTGGCGCCCAGGATGTGAGCATGTCATCGGAGACATTTGCAATGGTGGAGGATATCACCGCCATGAGTTCTTTTAAAACTCAAAAAACAAAACATGCCAAAGTCAGTGAAAAGGAAGTAGCAGAGTTGAGTGGTCCTCGCTACTTAGTGATAACAAGAACAAAATTATTATTATTTTGTTGTTTAACGACGCTGTCAATTGCCAGGATCACATCAGCGTCGCCGGTGTGCCGGAATTTGGTCCCGCAGGAGTTCTTTTACATGCCAGTAAATCTACTGACATGGAGCTGTCGTTTTTAAGCACACTTAAAAACCATCGGCCTGGGCCGGGAATAACAAGAACAGAGGAAGGTAAAACATTCAGATCGGTGAATCCTTTCGCGATACAGAAGGGTCTCGATAAGATAGCTGGCCCAGTGAAGAACTGCACAAGATCTCGAAACGGCACGCTGCTTGTTGAATCTATTTCAGCAGCACAGGCAGCTACTATTGTAAAAGCCAACATGTTAGCCAGCTATCCGGTGCGTGTAGAGATGCACAAAACGTTGAACTCCTCTCGCGGTGTTGTGAACACACGCGCATTGGACGATATGTCCAATGATGAAATTAAGGAGAACCTAGCAGATCAAGGCGTGATACCTGTTTATCAGGTTCAGAGAAAATATGGAGGCGAACATCTGCCTACCCGTACCCTTTTCCTTACCTTTGATCGGGTAGATCTCCCGCAAAGGATAAAGGCTGGGTACGAGGTCATTGAAGTAAGACCTTATATTCCGAGCCCGCTTAGATGTTATAAATGCCAGCGCTTTGGTCATACAAGTGACACGTGCAGTGGTAGAGCTACCTGCGTAAACTGTGGAGACATCGCCCATGACGATGACTGTACCTCACCTCCCAGTTGTACTAACTGCAGGGGAGAACATCCAGCAAACTCCCGAGAATGTCCCCGTTATATGGAGGAAAGAGCTATCCAGGAGATCCGGGTTAAAGAGAAGGTGTCCTTCTCAGAAGCCCGAAAGCTCTTTCGTTTGCGCCAGCCCGCTATGCCGAACTCCGGTACCTATAGCTCGGTTGTGATCTAAACCAGTACCATGTCGGGAAATCGCAACTCAAACTAGCGATATAAACGGAGCAACAATTTCAGACAAAATTCTCGTAACTAGGTCACATCCAAAACCTCAGACATCACCTAAGTTCGCCAGAGCATCTACAAGCACCGCAGTTCAATCCAGCAGACCAGGAAGGTCGCCAACAAAGAAGCCGAGCTCAAAAAGTAGACCGATTGTATACGATGCGTCACCGATTAAATTTAGGACCCAGTATCAAAGATCTGATTTAGTCAAAGAGAATAAGATATCTCTCAAGGCACCAAAGGGAAAGAAAATCCCAAAGACATCTCCCAGGAGATCCTCTTCGGAGGAATTCTCTGGGATGGCTATAGATCGGCAGATGTCATCTTCGCCGGTCTCCGTGTCCAATCGGTTAGAGGCTCTCGAACCAAAATTCACAATGGGAACACGGACGTCCTCGACAGAGGACATGGAACTAGAATCTGTCCACACTGGGAGACCCCCAGTGGAAAAGAGGCGCAAAAAAGCGTCCGATAAAAATGTAAGCCCAAGAGAGAAGAAAAGGGCAAAATTAATTCGACAACCGCCTATTCCAAAGTAATGAAGAGTTACTTTGGAATTACCTATCCCATACATAATGCAATATGGCTATACTGCAATGGAACATACGTGGTATAAGAAGTCAACGTTCAGAACTTGAGCTTTTGCTCAAAGAAAACGAACCTCTGGTCGCATGTTTGCAGGAGACTAAGCTGCGTCCTCAAGACGCTTTCAATCTAAGGCGATACACCCCAGTACGGTGTGACGTCACACTAGAAGAGGGCGGCGCTATGATGCTTGTCAGAGATGACGTATATATGCAAATTCTACCATTGCACTCTGATATACAATCAGTTGCTGTACGGATTAAGCTGCCAAACATGCATTTCACCATCTGTAATCTATATCTGCCTCCATCCCATGACTTCTCGCACATTGATTTAGAAGATCTAGTTTCCCAGTTGCCAACACCGTTTCTGTTGGTGGGAGACTTCAATGCGCACCACCCACTTTGGGGCTCCAGCCGCCCTTGTGCGAGGGGTACGCTCACTGCCGATTTCTTGGACAGTTACAACCTAGCTCTCCTCAACACCGTAGAGCCTACATTCATTTCTGACTGTTACTATAGTTTCTCACACCTTGACCTTGCAGTTTGTTCACCTCAGTTGGCAGTCTCCTTACAATGGAATGTCATCTCTGATTTACACCCTAGTAACCACTTCCCATGTCTTATTAGTCTCTTGACGCAACATGCATGTTCCCCACGTATGCACAGATGGTGCTTGGACCATGACAACTGGAACCTTTACACCCAGCTGGCTGTCTTTACGTACAACGAGCACGACTCAGTTAATGATTTGACGCAGCATCTCACGGAGACAATCCTCTCTGCTGCTGAACAGTCAATTCCGCGATCGACGTCACACCCCCGTCGACTTCCCGTCCCCTGGTGGACGGAAGAATGTTGGAATGCCATTCGTGCTCGAAGGCAAGCTCTTTGGGTTTTCCAACGTCACCCTACTTTGGATAACCTAATCGAATACAAGAAAATGCGCGCCAGGTCCAGACATGTCATCACGGATAGTAAAAAGTCATCATGGAGCAAATTTGTAGCTTCATTTAACCGACACACACCTTCCTCGGTTGTGTTGGATAGATTAAGGCGTGTTGCAGCTAAAACGACCCAATTACCAATAGCGGAATTAACAACAGCCACAGGAGCTGTTGTTGATTCATTTGAGGTGGCCAATGCGTTTGGCAGTGCTTCCGCTCAAGTGTCTAGCTCGGAAAACTACTCCCCTGAGTTCCTTCCAATTAAAACTTAGGTGGAATCTCAAGGCTTCTCGTTTCGTTCTAGAAACGTAGAAGATTACAATTGCCTTTTCACCATGGCGGAGCTGGAGCATTCCCTGAAATCTTCGCGATTATCAGCACCAGGACCGGACGGTATTCATGTACAAATGTTACAACAGCTCTCTCTTGAAGGTAAGGCATTCCTGCTCGAGGTCTATAATCGTGTTTGGGTTGACAGTATACTCCCAGAAAATTGGCGGGAGGCCACCGTTATTCCCATCTTGAAGGCTGGAAAGGACCGTCATCTTCCCTCCAGCTACCGACCTATTTCCCTCACCGGTTGCGTCTGCAAGGTGATGGAACGCATAATCAATGGACGATTGGTATGGTGGTTAGAAAGTCGTAACCTACTGATTAACATCCAGTGTGGTTTTCGACGACGCCGTTCAACTGTTGACCATCTTGTGTCAATATCGACACAGATAATGGACGGCTTTATGAAGAACTGTCAAACCGTTGGCATATTTTTCGATCTTGAGAAGGCTTATGATACGTGCTGGCGAGCAGGGATTCTACGTTCCCTGTATGCCTGGAATATACGTGGACGCATACCACTTTTCATTCAGGAGCTTATGAAGGACCGCTTTTTCCGAGTAAGGGTCGGCTCGGTTTTTTCTCATTCTTTTGTTCAAGAGGAGGGAATACCTCAGGGTTCAGTGCTAAGTGTCACGCTCTTTGCTATAGCAATTAACTCCATCTGGAAATGTGTTCCACCTGGAGTTTCATCATGCCTATTTGTAGACGACTTCGCTGACTATTGCACTTCTCAGCGCACGGCGTTCTTACAACGGCGCCTGCAGCAATGTTTGGACAACCTTAGAGAATGGAGCGTGAAAAACGGCTTCCGTTTCTCAACTGAGAAGTCAATCTGCGTTAATTTCTGGCGCCGTAGGAGACCATTACCACCTTCGCTCCGTTTCGGTCCAGATGTACTTCCCTTCGCAGAAGAGACGCGCTTCCTGGGTTTGATCTTGGACAGGAAGCTTAGTTGGTCGTCGCATATTGCACAGCTAAGAGCGAGATGTGACCGTTCCCTAAATATTATGCGAGTACTGAGTGGCAAATCGTGGGGAGCGGATCGGACAATTTTGTTGCGAATATATCGCGCATTGGTCCGATCCAAACTAGACTATGGGTGTATTGTTTATTCCTCAGCACGACCAACTGTGCTGAAAAGATTAGACGTGGTCCACAATAGGGGCATCCGCATTGCAACAGGACCTTTCCCAACAAGCCCAGTGGTGAGCCTTTAAGCCGAGTCTGCAGAACCTCCTCTGCAATACCGGCGTGAGATTCTCTTGGCAAATTATGGTTGTGCGCTTAGATGTATGCCTAAGCACCCAACATTCGCTTCTTTTTTCACCACCACGCTAAGAGAACGATATAGGAATAGCATCCTTAGTCCTAAGTCTGCGGGGTTCCGTTTTCAAGACCTTCTAGTGAAGCTTGGAGTGGAAATGCCTATGATCTTCGCCAAGGGCGAGAGGCTTTGCCCCCCTTGGCTGCCTGTAACGCCCCATGTAGATCTTGGGATGACCGTACTCTAGAAGTCCACGATGCCTATTTCAAGTATCCGCACGTGTTTCTTAGAATTTCTGTCAGGCTACACTGACCGTCGATATATTTACACCGATGGGTCAAAAGGCTCCAACGGTGTTGGATGTGCTTATTTTTATGGAACTGAACCATATACATTCGGTTTTCCAAATAGCACTTCCATTTTTACGGCAGAGCTTTATGCAATTTATCGAGCCGTTTTGTATGTTCGCCGTCGTAAATTAGGTGACTGCCTGATTTTGAGCGATTCCCTTAGTGCACTGCAGAGCCTATGTCAGTTGTAGAACCCCCACACTATTGTACAACGTATCCAGGATACCCTCCATGTTTTACACGCTTCTGGCGTTGACGTGGTGTGTGCATGGATTCCTGGTCACGTAGGTTTGCCGGGGAATGAAATGGCAGATTTAGCAGCAAAGACGGCAACTACAGAACCCAGTATTACCATCTCACGTGTTACTTCGGAAGACTTTAGGCTTGAAGTGCGGAGAGCGGTGCTGTCGTCCTGGCACGATGAGTGGTCAGCTCTCCGCGGTAATAAGCTTAGAGAAGTGAAAGAACTTCCGATAAACTGGGTAACTTCCTGTCGCACATCTCGTCGCGAGGAGGTTAGTTTGGCTCGATTAAGAATAGGGCACTGCAATTTTTCGCATGGTTACCTGTTTAAAAGGGGCACTGCGCTTCTATGTCCGCTGTGTGACAACCTTTTGTCAGTTCGCCACGTGCTGCTAGGCTGTTGCTCTCTAGCCCACCTTCGGAATTCTCTGCAGCTGCCTGCCAGGCTTGCAGAGGTCCTAGTGGACGACAAAACAGCGGTTGATAGTTTTTAATTTTTTAGCGGAGTGCAATATCAATTTGAGGATTTATAATTTTTTAATTATCTGTTTCTGCTTTTGGACATATTTATCATCTTGTTTCATATCTGGCTATTGCCACTGCTTTTTACCTCTGTATATTTTTCTTGTTGCTAGTATTTTTATTTTTTGAGTGAAATTTATATCTGGCTATTGCCATGAATCTTTTAAGGGTGCTGATGACCTAGAAGTTGAGCGCCCTTAAACCAAATCAAATCAAATCAAATCAAATCTGGTAATTGTTGACCCTCAAAATTTAGCTTTATTTTTAGTGGTTTTTTTCTTAGTTATAAGATTTGGTAGTTTGTAGGAGGTTGAATCAGAAACTGAAAAATTCAATGCCATAGCCTGGATTTGAAACACAGATCTTACGCTTATCGAGCACTGCTCTAACCATTAAGCTACCATGGCCAACGTGCCAGTACGACATTAAATCCCCCAGCTGATTCGCACTTTTTCCCGGTTAACCACAAGGGAATCTCACATCAAAGATAAATAGCCCAAGGGCGACTTATAATTGTAAGCTGTGTGTGGGCTTGTGGGCTTGTGTATTTAAAAACACCAGCAGTAAGCTTGTTGGCATAAATAAATAATAATTACCATCAAAATGTTACTTAAACCTGGGACATAAAGTACTTACAATTGTAAGTCGCCTTTGGGCTATTTATCTCTGATGTGAGATTCTCTTGTGGTTAACCAGGAAAAAGTACAAATCAGCTTGGGAATTTAATGTTGTACTGGCAAGTTGGCCATGGTACCTTAATGGTTAGAGCAGCCGCTCGATAAGCGGAAGATCCCTGGTTCAAATCCTGGCTATGGCATTGGAGTTTTCTGTTTCTGATTCAAGCTCTTAAAAACATTACCCACACACAGCTTGTATGTTTAAAAATACCAGCAGTATGCTTGTTGGCATAAATAAATAATAATTTGGTAGTTTGATTTTGTTGTACTAACGGTCATTAAATTTTCTTTGATCCACGTTTGTAGGTTCGTTAAGGATTGTTGCATGTTTTTTCTAGTTCTGTACTTTTGTTTTTGGTTTTGAAGTCCACATTACTAAATCATCAGTAAATAGTGCACACTTCACACCTAATTCTTACATTTGTTGCGGCAGATCGTTAATAAATATATTAAAAAGTGTAGTGCTGAGCACTGTGCCATGTGGTAAGCCACGGTGTACTTATTATTTATTTATGCCAACAAACTTATTGTTGGTGTTGTGGTTTACCAGGAGAAATACGAACTGGTTTGAGAATTTAATGCCATTCTGGCAGTTTGTCACAATAGCTCAGTGGTAGAGCATCTGCCCGGTAAGCGGGAGGTCTGTGGTTCAAATCCCAGCTGTGGCATTGAATTTTTAAGTTCCAGTTCTACCTCACGGTGTACTTGTTTATATTTAGATGTATTTCTTCCTTATGTGGTAGCAATAAGGCGTTGCATTAGAAAATGACATAGCAATGAAAACATTGGACCTTGTATCCCTATTTTTTTTACTTTCTTTAGTAGTCTTGTTCTTATATAGAATCGTATGCACTTTGGAAATCAGTAAAATCTGACACATTATCTTCTTTTCTATTGAAGGAGTCTTTGATTTAATGACTAAGAAGTAAGACTTGTTCATTTGTAGAGTGGAGCTCTCTGAATCCAGCTCGTCATGGGGATATTAAATTTTGTGATTGTAGAAAACAATTTAACCTATTTGACATCACTTTTGCTATTATGCTAGTAAGAGCTATTGGTGAATAATATTTTATTTCTGATACTGTTTTATCTTTCTTCAAGAGTGAGACAATTATTGCTTTTCACCATTAAGTAGGTACAGTGGTTTTCCAGGATAGATTGTAGAGTTTTAGTTGCTGTTTTTCCAGGATTTTGAACTGTGGATGTATGTGATCTGGTCCAGGAGACATTTTGAATTTTAAATTATTAATTGCAATGTTCAGTTCTTGCACATTAAAATTTTGAAAAAAGGTGTATTGAGTGTTAGGATCACATTCTCTTTCTTGTTTCAAATATTTCTTAAATTGTTCCTTTTTATTATTTCTTGTTACTTGAGGTGAATTAGCATAATAATAATGAATGTTTCGGCTATGACTGCATCATTTACTAATATTTTATTGTTGTGTACAGAGGTATTTTTTAGAGGTGGCATGTGTCGTAATGTTGCGCAGTAGTTCATGGTCGAGTCCACTTGTCTATTGCAAGATAAAAGGGGTGTCTGGTTAGTATCTCTTCGACTTCCAGCCTACTAGCCAGCTGGCTGCTGGTGGAAACTTACCCCCACCATCGCTTTGCGTGATGCTCGGATATGCGCGAGTGACAAGGTCACGCGCCACCTCTAAAAAATATCACTGTATGATAGGTGTGCTATTTTCTTTGCTGTCGTTGACATTTTTATGAACTTATGGGCTTTGTTACCATCTGTCCTATAATCCATTTTTTTCTAAGAAATTATTAAAGTGATTCTTTTTAGCTGTATTAATTTCTTTTTTTAGTGAGGCACATTTCTTTCACCATATTTGTGTGTCCAATACGTTTTTTATTTTTTCAGCTGTATTTATAGCTATATTCCTTTGCTTTTTCAGTTCTTCTAACTGGGCATTCCAAAAGCATTTGAAATTTTTTGTTCTTCCACAAGTATATATATATGTGTGTGTGTGTGTGTGTGTGTGTGTGTGTGTGTACGAATAATATATCTATATTATAGTCAAATACAATTTTATTGAGCTCTATTCTTTTTGTTTGGGTGAGCCCACCTGCGTTCTATTGGAGAATTCTGTTAATATAATGTTTTGGTTGTCGAGAAGCAGTCCCTGCCCGGATATCCGAATGGGGGACTATCCAGAAGATTTTACCCCTCAAGTCATATTTCATAAATGTACTGCTCAAGTGGCTGTGGTGGACATTTTCGTCAAGTATCCCCTTATTATTGTGTAGGGTGCCTACATCACTGAATGCAGAACAGCTTCTCCTCCAAGTTTCACTGTTGGGATTTCACAGTCTGGATGCATCTGTTCAGTTGGTGATCGTCTTACACAGGTCAGTCCTCTGTTTTCAAAAAGCTCAAAATTGGATTCATCAGTCCAAAGCACCCTATTCTAGTCACCAATAGACCAATCTTTGTGTTGCAAAGCCCACATTATGTTTGCTCACCTTCCTGAGAAGAGGTTTCTTCACAGCTATTCTCCCTAACAGATTGGCTGCTTTAAGTCTTCTCGTGACAGTACTAACTGATATTTCCTTACCATGACTTAAATGAAATTCAGCTTGAATTTCATCTGCTGTCAGCTTTCTATTTTGCTTGCTTTTTTAGCACTACAGTGTTATCCTCATTTTTATTTGTAACTGCAGGTCTCCCACTTCTTTTTCTGTCCCTATTTGACCCTGTCTCCCTTAATCTCTATGTGGCATCAACAGCTGTTTTCCGGGAAATCTTAAGATTTTTTGATAGTTGTTGAATTGAATTACCTTCATTTAGAAGGGTATTCTCTGTTGATCGATTTTCAATACTTAATGCCTGCTTACACCCCATATTCTGGAATTCAATACATTTATTTTGCTTAATTCTGTGAAATTTTATGAAATGGCTTAAATGTTGAAAATACCTACAATATTGAACTCTATATCAATGTACTATTACAAGCTGCTCTTAGATGGACAAAGGGGTTCACAACAACTGAGAATATGCAACTTAACATGTCAGCAAAATTATTCTCACTCTACACCTGCGGACAAATGACCCAGCTTTAGTGGCATGTAGAACAATAGCATAGAGTGTCAATGGGTGGTATAAATAAAAGCAAGCACTAGCTTTTTTCTCACTAATTCCAAGCAAGAGGTTGGTTTCGTATAAATAAAAATTGTCTCCTTCATCTCCTTGCAAGCTAAAGCTTCCTGACCTTCACAGCGGAGCTACTGCTCACGAAATAGTATAAATAAAAACCTGCCTTCCTCACTCTTACGAAGTTTTTGCTGGCTATTTTCTGAGGTAGCTATGTAGGTACCTCAGCTAGCTCAATCAGTTTGTACCATGGTGGAGTTCATGATGGTGGTTCCTCAGCGTAAAATAAAAGTGTATACAGGACGCAGGGACTCTGATGTGGATAAATACAGTTATATCGGTTTGAGAAAGAAAATGTTGACTGGCTTGCACAACATTTTTTTACTAGAGTCAAGTGAAACACGAGGTGGAGCTCTGAACAATGGTGAAAAAATGTGAAGTTTTTAAGGTATGTAGGAGATCCTGACTTTCAAGCTGGTATTGTGGAGGATCTTGGTGTCACGCAGGCTACGATGTCAAATAGCTTCTGGGAGGTCGTTAATGGTATCAATGCTAAAGAAAGGAATTGGATGCAGTTTGCTACCACTGCTCCTGCTGTTCAGGAAGCCCAGGCGGAGTGGTCAGAACGTTACAATTTCTCTGATGCAATTGGGGCAGTGGATTGTACCCACATTCTAATAAGGAAACCAAATGTACACGGTAACGAGTACATCAACAGAAAAGGAGTTTCCAGTATCAATGTGCAAGTTACATGCAATGCAAAGGAAAGGTTTACAAGTGTTCTTGCAAGATGGCTGGGGTCTGTGCACGATTCCTGGATATGGAAAAGTTCAGGTGCTTACACAGTGATGACAGGTAATGCTACCCATGCACTACTATTAGGGTTATGGTATTCAGGTTATGGTATTGCACCATGGTTGATGACTCCTTATCAAAATCCCACTGCTCCAGGAAACATAGCTTACAATAGGTGTATTACAAGGAGAGGGTAATAATTGAATGATGTTTCAGTCAAGTTAAGCAGCAGTTCCCAATTTTACAAAATATGATAAGATTACCCACCCAAAAAATACCATCAGTAATAATGTGCTGCATGGCTCTACATAATGTGGCTAAACATCTAAAAGAGGATGACTTTGACAAACCTGAACTCCAGGAAAATGATGTAGCAGTAGCAGCTGATGTAGAACCAGAAGCAATCTGTATTAGGGAGAGGACAGCAGAGAAGGAACAACATCACAAGAATACTTTTTTGGCATAACTCTTCACATGACTCTGTATAGACTCAACTTTCACAAAGGTATGCTCACATTAATAAATCCCTTATGTGACCACTGCAGTTCTGTATACTATTTTGTCACTGTTCTTGAGCAATATATGTAGATATCTAGTGGATACAGAAAAGATCAAATGAGAGAGGCAGTGTATAGACAAAACATCTTATGTGTGGCACTCACATGACTTTCTCTACTCTTGCACAAACTATTTGTACAAATTCTTATTCCTATATCTTCTTCGTGTTAGTTGAGATAAACATTTGTACAAATTATCTTATTGCTTCTTTCCTTGTAGGTGCAAGGGGGAATTGAGCAATAGACAAATGTTTTAAAGCTTTGAGATTCTGTTCTCTTTGCGCACTTACCATATAAAGAAAGAACAACAATGTTCCATTTCATGAAAGTTTTAAGTTTTCTGAAACTCACACACACAACAAGGAATACCTCCAAAATGGTTAACCCTGCAAGAAAATTTATTGAGACATAAATTAGCAAGATCTACATTTTTGTACAGTATGATTTGATCTATCTCTAACGGTTTACCAGTTATACAAAAGTCGCCCAGAGTAAATATGACTACAGGGGCTATAGCCAGAAAATTCAAGATATACATTTCATTTATCATAAAAATATCTCAAACGTATGACATTTTAATCAAAATCGTTAGAGCCATTGTCTAGAAAATCAACATTTTTTAAAAATGTTTCATGTAAAGGGTAGTTTATGGTGGGGCCAGTTTCTTCAAAATCTTTGTGTTGCATCCTTGATAGACATTAAACTTAAATACCAACTTTGGTCTTTAACCTACTTTTTGTTTTTGAGTTATGCTGTCCACAAGCTGACAGACACAGACTGGACACAAATACACATGCAAGGACCTTTTTCTAAAACTGCTTTTTTTGGATTCAGGGGGTCTCAAAACATATATTTCCGGTGAAATCTCGACATCAAATTTTTGGGTGGAATACAATACTTCCCCTACTTACCAGTAGAGAAAGTAAAAAAACTACTGATAAACCGTGAACTTGTAAAAATCCTAAAAACTAATCACTAAAACATTTTGAGTTTGCAAATGCTGTAAATAAATACCTAAGTATGCGAGCCCTCAAAATTCCTAAATAACTTATTACCTAAAAGTTAACACAATTTGTTAATTACACAATGAGATCTAAAGACTCTTAAAAATCAGAAGTAAACCTCCTCTGTCTTGTTTTTTCTTTTCTTCATCCAGCAACAATCCTTCTTTGGCAAGCTTTAACACTTCAATTTTTAAAGCTACGTAGGCTTTCACGGCCGGCGTCTAAATTGTAGAAAGAAGTATCTTCCGGGCTGTTATGCCGTGGTCTGCTGGAGATCTGTCTTCCAGACGTTTCGTCTACCGCAGTTGTAGACGAAACGTCTGGAAGACAGATCTCCAGCAGACCACGGCATAGCAGCCCGGAAGATACTTCTTTCTACAACTTCAATTTTTAGTTTTTCCTTTTCTTCTTTAGGTTTGTTTCTTTCTTCTTTCTGTTTTAGCACTTTTAGTTGTTGGAGTAGAACTAACCTCTGCAGTTCTTTATTATTTAATCATGCAGTTTTGTAATTGGGATCAACTAATTTCCTCTTTCCTTTAGATCGAGGTGCTCTGTTGATGGCCAATTTTGCATCATCACTTAATTGCCCACCTCTAACACTTGGAATGTATCTGCCTTTGAGGTTGAAGCCATTGGTTCAAAGCTGATCTCAAGCCCTCCTGAAAAGATTAAAGGATTATAATTTGTTTTTGTAACAAAATACAACTAGATCAATGTTAATAAATCATGAAAATAATGCATTTAGTTCTTCTCTGATTCTTACCTGTCATTTTTGCAATAGATGGATTTGACTCCACCTGAAGAATATCCAGGATTTCCTGTTCTCATTGTGTTAGAACAACTGACTTATTGCCAGTTAGTTTCAAATCACTTTTGGACTTAATTCTTGTTATTAAATTGCTTATTTTTTAGTATTTACATCTCAGTGATGCATGTTTTAAACTCTGCCTCCAATTGTTGCTTTACTGTAGCTACTGCTAAACTTTTCTTGCACTTACTTTCTGGCAACTGTGCTTTTAATAGATTCTCTTGATTTTCCTTTAATGAACAAAACACCTCATAAATACACCGCTTTCTTCAACCATGGTGACTGAAATGTGTGTTGTAAAATATAAAATCTACTCTTGGAGATATTTGCTGCTATATCAGCTCCGATGATGCAAGCACATTTTTCTGAGGTGTTGTGAACTTGCCTGGTTAGAATGCAAGTGATGTAATAGTGATCCATTTTCATTACCAGAAACCTGATAATGGAATCAAAACCATATGAACGTGCTTATACAAATATGCAGCATGTATGAAGAGCATAATGCTTGTGCAAATCAAGGTCGAATTATATCTAAAGAGTTTTCTATAAAATAAGCCTATATGAAACTCTTTCACAAAGTAGGTAGAGCTTTAATTCAGAAAACCCTTTTTAAAATCTTAGAATTGCCTATTTTGATGTTCCATAAATTTTAATTGTCCAGTTCCAGAGGAGATCAATACATGATCCCAAAACATAGTTAAAGTAATCTTTCAGTACATCACTTGTAATAGATGCAGATCATCAAATTATGGGAATCAGGGTTTAACTTTAGAAAAGGACAATCGCCACATGTTGGAAGTTCGGACAAATCTCAAATGCTGTTTCATTTATCCCTGCTCCCCCCCCCCCCCCAAAAAAAAAAATTGACATCAACTGTGTGCTTTAAACTGTATGATTGTTTCGTTATCGGTGGAATGTCAGGCAAATCTTAATTTCTATTTCATTTGCCAAATCCTTTCTTACATTTTCGTTATTTAAAATAAGTATCTCTATCAGGTTTATTAAATGAGGATACATTTAACATGATTAATTATATGAATATATAAACACAGCAAATATTTTAATCCCTTCCAGACAGGAAAAAGGTGCGTTTGTTTATGTGGCGTGGTGAAGGTCACGGAGCTAAAACTTTGTGTTGAAAGCAAGAGCTGGCAGAAGAGGGGAAGTTTTTATTTATACCAAATCACGACCTTTTGCTTGCTTACCAGCTTCAGCTTATAAGCACTAGCTAGGTTTTATTTATACCAACCAATGTCTGTTTGCAAAGTTGACACATGTTTATGAACTTATGATAAGATATACTTGCCTAAGATCTCTAAACAGAGCTTGTTATTCAAGTTAAATGCTGAAGTGCATCACTGAGTGTCTGGAAACATTTGAGCGACACTATATTAGGCAATTAAATCCTCTCCACCTCTCCTGTATACTATGTCCTGAGATACGGCCCAAGCTGATTAGCTGAGTGGTGTGGAGATTACAACTGCTTCATATACCACCCTGGAAACAGCTCTAAATCAAAAAGTTTATTATTGAAAATATTTTATGAAACAGGGTGTTTCTGGAGGAGTTGGTACAACATATTGAGCTGACTCCAAAGGAAGTCATTGCCCGTCTCTGAAAGAATCAACTACATCTTCTTCCCCCTTTCATATGTGACAGAATCCTCAATGCTGGCAACACATATATAACATAAGGATTGCCAAGAGCAGCCTAGTGAAAATTTAGGTAATGTTGATGGATAAACATTGGCTTGTTGAACATGAAAAGAAATAAGGTGTTCTTCTGTTTGTATTTAAATATTTTAAACCATCTCCATTATTCAATAATAATTGTATCCAAGGTTAACCTTTTTAAAAATCTTCATAATCCAATTGAGCAATAAACTAATCAGCCCCTCTGGTTAGTTGACACTTCCATCAGTACGGGGAACTTCAAACCTCTTGTTGATGCACTTCAGAAGTGAAGAGCTGTTAACATTTCAGTGAAAAGCATGCAGTAAAGTGACAGGGCCCTGTGATATCAATATTTATTTTGGGGTTAGGTTACGATGCCTAGGTTAGTGTGTGTGTGTGTGTGTGTGTGTGTGTGTGTGTGTGTGTGTGTGTGTGTGTGTGTGTGTGTGTGCGTGCGTCCATATGACAGTGTGTGTGAACAAGATGAGTGTCCTGTGAGGTTAGATTAAGGTTAGTCATGTTTAGGTTGACAGTTTTTTCTGGGATATGAAGTACCTAGTAAAATAAGTCCTTTGATGACATTCTGTAATGATTTTGCTATGAAAGAGTATTAAAATGGGAGGGAGGATAGCTTCCCAGCTTTCTGAGTGGTCACATAATCTCCTAAACCTTAATTTAGGTATTTTCATTACATTTGTCTCCATTTCTTATAATTTTTTTTTCTGGGGTGGGGGGAGTTGGGTACAGCAGTGTAGTCCAGTTGAGGAGGAGGTTATATCTGGCAACAAAACTACTTCTCAAATATGTGATTTTGGGAATATATGTTTCAGACTGTTGGCTACAATGAGAACTAGATGTACATGGTTCCATGAACATAATGGCAATTAGCTCTGGGTACTGTATGGGCTTCAGTAACTGGATCATGTCATCAGATTATGAGAAGATTGCATGTGTCAGTGGCTTGTCCATACTGGAAGAACATCCTTTATCAATGGATCAGGCAGCACTGGAGAATGCGGATATCCTCATCATGACAAGTATTTTACAGCTCATCACTTGGAGAACTCTGTATGACTGTAGTTAACACACTCCTCACGTGTGGTGTACAACCTGTTTGAATGTTTATTGAGTTGTTTGGACAGCACTGGTATGGAAGAATGACGCTCTGTCAGTCTCAATACTATATTCTTCACAGGTAATATTGATTTGAAGTTGCAGTTTGCTCAGTACTATTTGCAGTTATTCATTAAAGCTGTACTATTTATTTCTTCCTTCTGTAGTTCTGTTGAACCGGTTCAAGTTAACAGGAGAAAATTCACAAATCAGATTTGTTCTTAGATCAAGATGCCATGAACTTAGATTAATAAAACCAAAATCCTAAGTTAATTATGATGACGACGACGATGAGTATAATGATGATGATGACAACGACGACAATGATGATGATGATGATGATGATGATGATGATGATGATCCAATGTCCAGACCAAGGCTTACCACCCAGGCACTGTGTCCACCTCCTCTGCCCACTACAGACGTTAATACTGGGGTGCAGTACTAGAGGGTGCTATGTCTTTTTGGTTTCTTTCTTTTTTTTTTTGTACTGTGTAACACCTACTTTTACTACATAGGGCACCACACACAGTGACACTGATGATACATGGAATGAAGATGGAGCACCAGTGAAATGGGATGGCGGGGGAAACCGGAGAACCAGGAGAAAACCTGCCCCAGTACCGCTTGATCCACCATGAATCCCACATGCAGCTGCCTGGGATCGAGCCCAGGCTGCTTTGGTGAAAAGCGAATGGTCTAACCACTCGGCTGCAATGCGGCCACTAGGGGTGGTATGTGGTCAGTGCCCCAATACCTCCCAGCTGTTATGCAGTCTACACAACCATGGCCACTACTTTGCAATCAAGTAGCTCCTCAATTGGCCCCTCAGGGACCTAACAAGACTGAGTGCACCTGGACCAGGTCTCCCAGTGGAAGAAAATCAAAACACTGGTATTAGGAATCAAACCCGGTCTCTCACCTGGTAAGCAGTAGTGCTACCAGTGAGCTGAGGAGACGATCATATACATACAACGAAACTGCGGTCAGTATTTCAGCTTTTACAGATCTATTTCTACATGATTCTCTACTTTGTATATTAAGCATACATCTCTTCTGCAATATCAATAATCTATTTACATTTGTGATACTCAAGTTTCCCCAAACCTCTATTCTATACTGCAGGTGTGGGTGAATTAGACTATGACATACTGCTTTTAAACATTCTGAGTTTAGATGTTTTGATAAATTTCTTAATAAATATAGATATTTGTTTTAAATATAATCAATATGCAATTTAAATGTCATGTTTTCATCTAAAGTTATTCCCAGATGACAGATAAACTTAAAGTGATAGATGAAAATGTACTTAACAAAAGAATGTAAATCTTTTTAAACATACACTTTATATCAAATAGCTTTTCTTGTGGCATAAACCATTTCCAAGATTATTAATAGTTCAAATTATACACAACTGTCATTTTATTCAAGTCCTGTTGATATTCAGTCATTTCTTGCAATTGCATGGAAAGAGTAATGTAATTTAAGGCCAGCATATAACGTCCAATTGTTAAAACTTCGACTTTCACTATTCCCTTTGTATTTATAATGAAATGTGTAATACAGCTATTTCTGCAGAGGTTAATCTCAATTAAAATGAAGTAGGTAAAAAATAAGCTTCCATTAGAATAATTTGTATACCTAATAATACACCATACAACTTAGAGAATGTAACACATAAGACCACTGCCTCTATAGAGGGTTCAATCCCCGGTACCAGAGTGAGGATTTTCCCCACTGGGAGGTCGGGTCTGGGGTGCACTAAGCCTCGTGATGCCAACTTGAACTCTGTATTCGGGCCACTGGGAACTGCAATGGAGACAATATACTGTTCATCCTTCTGTTCATCCTTCAGCACGTGCAGTACCCATTTTGCTGCAACTTTTCGATAGCCAAGATCATTGCAAATTATGTCGTCTACAGTTCCAAGAGATAAATGCATTATGTCTGCAACTTTTGTAATTGTTATGCGACGATATTCTTGCACAATTGCGACAATTGTGTTAATGTTGACTTCCGTTTTTGCTGTTATGGGTCTTCCAGGGTGCGGAGAACCTTGAAGGTCTTCATGACCCTCTTTGAAACGTTTATACTACTCAAAGACGTGTTTTGCCTAAAGCTTGGTCCTTGTATGCTTGCTGCAATTTCAGTTCCATGGTGTGTGCAGTTAACACGACCTCACATATCTGGCTCTAACTCCCAACTGATTCACTCTGCATGACTGGCACTCACAGCACTGCTAGAGGAAGGATTCACCTTTCCACCACTAGCAGCCATGGCGTTCCAGGGTGGTTTATTTAAATACAATTAAATTACTTCAATTATTTATTGAAGGACTCTGTATATTTAATTTGCCATAAAAATATCTTAAACATATGGCATTTTAATCAAAATCGTTAGAGCCATTTTCAAACAAATCAAAATTTTCCATGCAATGGGTAGTTTTGGGTGGAGGAATTTTCTTCAGAATTTTTGTGCCACATCCTTGGAAGATATTGAAGTTAAATACCAACTTTGATTTTTAACTGACTTTTTGTTTTTGGGTTATGCTGTTCACACACAGACACACTCACACACATTTTTCTACAAATGCTTTCTTTTTTTGGAATAAGGGGACGTCAAAATATATATTTCTGGTGAAACATCGACATCCTATTTTTGGGTGGAATACAATACTTCCCCTACTTATCATGTAGTAGAGAAAGCAAAATATTTAGTTTTCTGTGTCACAGAGATAGTATTTGCACTCCCCCAAACATTCAATATAAAGATTTCACTGGAAATAGAAGTTTTGATATTTCTTGAATTCTCGAATTCTTGTTACAGTAAACAATGTCATAATACAAACTTGAACTTTTATTGGTGGATTTTCAACATTACTGTGACTAATTAACAGTGGCTTGTTTGTTTCAGAACCAGATTTTGCCTATCTGAGGCCCTTGCTCCATTCTAAGTGAAGAAAATGAAAACAGTGTACTAACCTATTAGACACCGGTTTATAATTTACTCAAGCAAATAAACTAATTAAGGAATCTGAAGCCAGGAACTCTGGTTCTACCTGAGTACTGTATACAGCCACCAGTAACAGCTCCATGCCGTTGGGATCTCATGGTTCAGAAGGGAGTGTATCCTCTCATGGTGCTCAAGAGAGATGAGGTTATTAGGCTGCCATTGAAAAGGAAACTGGAGTGTGTGGAAGTTGATCCTGAGTTTGCAGGGTAACTGATACCCAAGAAGCTGGGGAATGGGATGTCACTGCCACAGTACTTGGCTGTTTCTATGTAAAGAGTAACAAATACATCCTTAAGGTATCACATTCTTTAACAAAAGATTATAACTGTCTTGCTTTGAGCTTCTGTATATGGTAGTATTTTTTTTTTTTAGTTTATTTATATTTTCATAGATGTGTCAATAATGGATATAGAAATGGAAACTGTTCCTAAATCTGAACATTTTGAAAATAGTTGTCATACCCAAGGGTGCTGGAATTGGGGGCTGAGGCTCTCCAGGATATTCAGAAGGGGGTCCTAAACACCTTCACACCTTCAGTTGTTCTGTTCTAGTGTCATTCTTTTATTATTTGTTAGTGTGGTGGCACAGACTAGAAATAAAATACATAAATACTCTATGGTTCAAAGAAGTGCTTTAGAACTATTATTTATGCCAACAAGCTTACCATTGGTGTGTTTAAACACACAAGGTGTGTGTGGGCAATGTTTGAGAGGTGAATCAGAACTGAAAAACTCAATGCCACAGCTGGGATTTGAACCACAGACCCTCCACTTACCAGTCAGGTGCTCTAACCATTAAGCTACTGTGACAACCTGGCAGAATTCAGTGTCATTCTAGCAGGTTGTCACAGTAGCTTAATGGTTAGAGCACCCACCTGGTAAGTGGAGGGTCTGTGGTTCAAATCTCAGCTGTGGCATTGAATGTTTCAGTTTCAATTCTGCCTCTCAAACTTTACTAGTCCACTAATATAGCATGGACACATTTAAGGTATATAATAAATAAGCCCACACACAACATATTAGTGTGAAATGTTAAGTGAGAAAACATAATTAAAATTCCAAATCATCTTCTTCTATAGCAGTGTAACCCAAGTCAAGCATTTATTTCCATTGTTCCCTATTTATGGCACTCCTTTCCAAATTCCTACTCTCCAACATGCTTATATTAAATTTTCTTTCTCTTAGTCAACCCTCTGGTCTATTACCATACAATTTTGTCTTTTAGGAATTCAAGGAAATATCTTGTTTCGTCATGCTTAGCACATGACCTGCTTACTGCAACCTTCTTAATTTAACTATTTTTGTTATGGAAGGCTCTTTAATATCTCACATATTTCATTATTACAGTCCCAACAATGGAAATCGTTACATTTTGAATACAAAGAAACTCTTTATATAGACAATACACTCAGTTTACCCTTCTCCCATTACTATACAAAAAAGGTGGGCAGACCTACATATCACATGATTCTCGAGTGCACAACAGCAATTGTTTTACTAGCAGCCCAGATCTCAATCTGGCCCTGGTATTTGTACAGAGAGCTTTGTTTACAGTGTGTAGTCATCTAGATTTTTAATCTGGGTGCTGTTTATAAAGCTATATATTTCTGCTTCTAATAGACAAATAATGGAACACAAGAAGAGTTATACTTTAGTTACCTCTGTAATTTAAGTAGTTACTGATGTAAGGGTTTCAAGACAAGTTATTTATGACCTAAAAAAAGCATAATGAATCTTAATATATACATTCACATTGGCATTTGCATTTGCAAGTATGTATACAAATGCAGTGTTAATTCAAGACAGTCTATTTGTGTGTCCAACAGATGATAACATTTGGAACAGAGACTATCAATAAACTCTGCTGCATGTTGGAAGTATCGATTTGTGGAAACTGTGTTGCATCATGACATGGAACATACAAATATTCTGCTCTCCTAATGTGCTCAATCAGTTTTTCCATGTCTGTACCTTAATATGAGCAGAATTTCATAAGCAGTGCACAGATTAATAGTACTGAAAATTGGATGATGCAATGCAAATGGAAATATCATTTGCTTGAGAAAGAAGCATGTGTATTCATTATATCAATAGCATACTCTATGTTTACACAACCAAGGCTAGAAATGGACCCTGCACATATGTTAAGCTACTGTGACTTTTGGAAATCATATCATGCATTAATCGCAAAACTTTATGCAGTTAAAATCTTATAGAAATCCATGGTGCTCTGTGTGAAGTTGGGGAGACTTAACAATAGACTGTAGTACAGTTTCTCATTGGGCTGATTGTTTTTGTGGGGGCTGTATGAGCACCAGGAAGGTCAAGAACATCAACAAATGAAAGAAGCGTGAAGCTTGTGACATGCTCTTGAAGAAGATTGTTGTGCAACATGTAAAGAACTTTCTAGAGCCATGGGAGTTCTAGCAATGTCAGTGTTGCATATTTTGAAAAATATTTAAAAATAGAAAACTTCCGCTTGATGGGTTCCTTACTGCTTGACTGCTGATCAGAAGCAGAAATGCCTGGACACTTTAACCATACTGAAAAAAATATTTGACATTGAAGATCAAGCATTCTTGCATCATATTGTCACTATTGATGAAACATGGATTAGAGACTTTGAGCTGGAGTTAAAATCACAGACCAATGAGTGAAAAGCTATAGGTTTCCTCAACCAAAAGAAATTTGACAAACCCAACGGAAGATCAAGCAAATGATGTTCTTTACTTTATATCAATTGTGATTTCATGCAAAAAATTTAACATGGAAGTGTGTAGGAACTGACCTCAGTTGTTCATGTCTGGATCACTCATTCTCCATGACAATGCTTGTCCACATGTCATGGAGGTTGTAACCAAAATACTTAAAACTATGGGTGTGAGGTGTTACCTTATATGCCCCCAGACTTTTGACTTATTCTCAAATTTATAAGAAACTATGTATTGGTGATGTTTTTCTCTCTGGAAGAGCCTTCTTCTGATGTTATGTAAGCTATTCGACAGATGAATGAAAGTGGTGTCTGGAATGGAATAATAATGGCACTCAGTCATTGAGAAGCGGGAGGACTATTGAAGGATTGTGAATGTTAATATAGAAATAAAGGTGCAATTGCAAAAAAAAAATTATGTGCATTACTTATGAAATTCCCCTTGTATGTAAAATCTTGAATCATATTTATTCCCATGTGATTTGATTGTTATAAAGAATAACATTAATTCTGATTTCAATCTTTGTATGTTAAATACTGCTTGATTATTTTTGAAAAGACCCAATATTTTGAATTGTGTTACACAATACATATTAGATATATTATAATTTCAATTCTATTTATTGAATCCCAATAGTTTCTTTGTTCCAGCATTTCTGGTCATACCTAAAGTATGACATTTTCCATTTTATTAATTTCTGTCTGTGCTAGCCGTTCAATTCTGTTGCACCATTGTTATGTCTTTTGAGTTAATTTTGAATTTAAGTAAACTTATTTCATATGAATATCTGTTTTTCTATTGCAGCCATTGCAGGTGCAAATGGACTGTGTCACTCAGAAGAGTGCAGACCCTGTGGCAGATATTTTGAACAAGAAACTTACCCGTTACCCTTGTGGCTCCCTCGATGGAGAAGGCTCATCCAGAATCTAATTTTGCAGAGTACAACCAATGTCCATGTTGAGTGGAGTGCTACTAGATTTGGTAAGTTGATCTTGGTAGTGAATAGGACCTAGGCTCTGTCGTTTATTGTGATGATGTTACACTTGTGTGATTTAGAGCATTTCATTCAAGTGTCATGTAATGTTGTTACTTTTCCTCTGTAGCATTACAACCCATGTCAAGCCTTGGCTTCTTTCATATGTTGATTCCATTCTTCCCTATTTGCAATATTCCTTTCCAAATTTCACCTCTCCAACATACTTCTCTCATCTTTATTGTCTCTTAGTCTACCCCTGGTCTATTTCTCACCCCCTTAGGTTAGCACTCTCATCCCCTCATGCACAGTTTATCACCATGGTGTGATTTGCTGACCTCACACCATATTTGTGCTATAAAACAAAACCCTCTAAATAGCGTGTACAGGTGAGTTGCAGGATTCCAAAGTGGTAATATCTCCTCCCTAGGCATTTCCCTATGTAGATAATCTCATTCAGTTTACCCACTTTTTTTACAGCTTACTTTCTCCCACCAGGTAGGAAAGAATGCCTAAAGAAATTGATGTAGTGGCTGCTGTACAGGAATTTGTGTACAACATTTGCTAAGGTGGTACATGTAATGATAGTGATGTGTGTATACCATTCTCAATCCAGATTCTACTCTGGTAAAATATTGACTTTATGTGCATAATTTGTGATGCATTGATGACTGTAAAAGTTTATTTGGAGTTTATCATGGTTATATCTGACTGGCCATGAAGGGCTGGTTTTTTGTCAGTTATTTCCCATTTCATTATGTTGCAACATTAAAACGGAGGAATGGTCTAGATTAGAATATCCATCCAAAGGAAACACTCCATTTTTACCAATGAATGCATCTAATAAAGTTATGGTCTGCCTCTACTCTGTAGCTCTTAATGCTTTAAGCTATTCTATGCCCTAATATTCTCACCAATATTCACAACCAAAAGTACCACTAGAATCAGTTAAATGTATCATTAAGAAGAAAATGAATAACTATATATTAAATACCAAAGGAGAAAAATTCTTAAAAAGCTTGAAACTAACTCTTGAACTATATTACTCGCAAAAGTTAAAGGCATGTGAACGCTGGCCAATGCTCAAGTGGAGCGCTGTTTCCAAGCGTAGTGCGTGTACCGGCAGAGGTTCTGTACATAAGAGAACGTTCAGGCACGTGAGATGCATGTACCACATTTGGCAGTGCTGGTAGGAGGGGCAAGCTTAGGACTCGCTGGAGTCTGCAGTACGGCCCACCTCCATATGCCTTCAACTTTTGCGAAGATTATAACTAGAATAACAGCCATCACCATGTTCAGACTTACCACAGAACATGACTGTCTCAGCAAACACCTGCATAAAATTAGATTGTCTGTTATGTAACAAGGAAGAGGAAATGAATATGGAACATCTATCTGTGAACAACTTAAAAACTATCCATACTTGACTTCAAAATATTGGGAAGCAAGGCTTGAGCTTTGTTACTAAACCCTGAGCATTAGCTACCCACAATATTCTGACCCAAGAAATAGCAAGAGCTCAAAAATCATTGCATTACATATTATAACTATGTTAATTGAAGCAGTTTGAAGAACAATGCAGAAATAAGGGAACAATCAATGGATTTAGTGCAATTAGCACAGTTTCAGGAACATTAGAACACATTAGTTTCATGAATATAAAAGTCTGGGAACTTACGAGGTCAGTGCCAAAGTAGTCATTATGGTGTGGGAGCATTGTCTACATCCCATATTTATGAGGTACCAAGATCAAACCTTATTGGGGGATAGTATTATTCTTTCTCTCTCTTTAAGATGGGGAATGTCGACTAAGCTCAATGGAATTTTAAATCATTGGATGGAGAGAAGAAAAAGAGTTCATAATACTTGAGCATATGTTTCTACTCAGTTGTAAAGCTAGCTTTTCTGCCTTTCATTATTGTCCCTAACCCTTCACTTTCTATCTCTACTTTGTATTTGGCCCAAAATTTAGATGTCAAGATTTCACCCGAAATATATGTTTTGAAACCCCTGAATCCTGATAAAAATAAATTAAAAAAATTTTTATAAAAGGTTCATGTGTTTGTGTGCGTGCATGCGTGAGTGCGCGCGTGTGTGTGTGTACACCAAAAAAGGAGGGTCGGTTAAAAACTAAAGTTGGTATCTCAGTTTAATATCTTTCAAAATTGTGACAAAATTTTGAAGAATATTCCTCCACCCTACTCTTTACATTCCAAATTTTTCAACAATTTTTGATTTTCCCAAAAATGACTCTGCTTTGACAATTTAGATTAAAATTCCATATATTAAAGATATTTTTATGACATTAAATGTATATTTTGATTTTTTCTGGCTATAGCCCATGTAGTCCTGTTTACTCTTGACTTCTGCATAACTGGTAAACCATAAGAGATAGACCAAATCTTACTATACAAATAAATATAGACCTGTTTAAAACACAAGTGATGTCCAAATGCATCTTTTGTGGCACAAGCTGTTTTGCAGATATTCGTTATATGTATGAGTTTTGCAATACTAAACTTTTCTCTAATGGAAGATCATTATTCACTATCTTATCTCTTGGCCATAGGAAGAGAATGAAATTTCAAAGCCTTCATATAGTGGCCAGTACTAAAAGATTTGACTATTGCTCAAAGTCTTCTGTATTTACATATTCCCCTTGCACCTACAAGCAAATATGCAATAAGATATTTTCTGTAAATGTTTATCCAACTATCATGAAGAGGATGTAGGAATAAGAGTTTGTAAGAATGGTTAGTACAAGAGTAAAGAAAGTTATGTGAGTGTAACACAGAGTTTTAAATTTTCTCACACAAAGAAATCCTTCCTAGAGTGAATCTGTGAGTGTGTGATACCAATGCTTATATGTATATAGCTTTCAGTGTATAGATGATTCTTGCACTTGGTATCCTAGTGGATTTTGTCAAAATAAGTAAAAGTCAAGATATTTGTGTTGTTAGCTAATGCTGGATTTCTGACAATGAAGTCATTAACCCTCTTGCTCTGTAATATTTTTCACTGATGGGTGGGGCACTAGAAGTGTCCGGGCATATTTGAAAGTGGTCTCGGTCCATTTCCTCTTGCAGATCACATAGAGGACAGATATAATCACCTGAATTAACAACACAATTTAGTTATAATATACGTGAATAAGTGTAAATAGCATACATATTTTCAACTTTAGAGCAAATTTTAAACTTTCTTAAACCTGGCTCAAACTAATTCAACACAAGGAAGGGTTAAATGTTCCTACTTACCAAAAATCTCTATGAATATTTATAAAGACTTGCATGGTACAAAATTGAATATTTGCTAATGAATCTCAAGTAGGAACAAATTAGAAACTAAAAGCTTCACTTATCTTAGTAATATTACAAGATCTTATGCAGCTAACACATTTCAAGTTGACTCGAACTCATTCTCAAAACTATGAAACAGGTTACCATAGCTACTGATGCTCATTTAATCACCAATCTCTGAAAACAAAAATCTATAAGGCTGGCCCTGTGGCACAGCTGCTTGTTTATATTTAATATTTCTAAAATGATCTTTTAATCTGGTTTCTAAATGAAATTTAGTTTTACCAATATAAACCCTATCACAATACAAACAGCTAAATTGATAAATGCCAGATTTTTTATAATTTTATCCTTTTTAGAAAAATTTAGACAATTTTGTATATTACAATTTATTGCATATTATTTAAAAATTTTGTAAATTTTTAATTGCCCACGAATGGTAAGTCAATGTTTTAAAAATACAATTATCTTTAACTTTTCTGAGGGTAGAAACCTCTTTAATAGCCTTTTGGTACTTAACTTTTTCTATCCTTTTATGTATAAAATCTGCATTAAAACCATTAATTACTGCAGTGTCAATAATGTGTTTATATTCTGTGTCAAATTCTTATCAAGGGGTATATTTATTGACCTATAAATTAAACTATTGAAAACAGCTAATTTATGTGCAAAAGGATTAAAACTTTTATTTTTTATGTAATTATCTGTGTGAGTAGATTTTCTATAAATACCAAAATTCAATTGATTGTTATGTCTTTTAATTTTTAAGTCTAGGAACAGAAGGCATCCATTATTTTCTGTTTCCAAAGTGAATTAAATGGCTTTATCTTGTAAATTTAAAAGTTTTAAAGCATCATTTATCTGTTTTTTAGGGATAACAGCAAAAATTTCATTCACATATCTATACTGTTTTAAAAATTAGGGGGAATGATTTAGTAATTTGAGTTCCAAAAAAGCTCATGAAAAGCTTAGCAACAAATGGCGAAAGTTGACTACCCAGCCTAGCCAGAAGTTTGTTGAAAAAAGGTACCGTTAAAACTAAAGAAATTTTGATCTAAACAAAGATTTGTAGGATTTACAAAATCATCTATTAATTCTTTGTTTAATTCTAAAGAATTTAACCATTTTTTAAAAAAATCAAAAGCTTTTTTCTAGGAATACTAGGAAATAAAGTGGCTACACCAAAAGAAACGAGTTTATCATTATCAGACAATACTATATTACTAATCTTTTCTACTAATTCAAAATAATTTTTAATACTTCAACTTTCAAACTGATCAAAGGTACTGAATTTATTTAACTATTTTGCTAAATTATACATAGGTGAATTTATACAATTTATAATTGCTCTCATTTTATTTCCTGATTTGTGAACTTTAGGAAATGCATACAATCTGGGTAAAACTGGATTATTAACTTTAAAATACTTCTTTCTTTGCTAGGTATCATTTTCACTTCGTTAGGAATTTGAATTTGAAATGAATGATTTTAATGGATCATTTTAAGTAATCTTCACTTTCAACAAGAAGTTATACTCTATTAATATAATCAGATTCATCTAAAATTACGATTTTATTGTCTTTGTCAGTTTTAGTATAAATTATGTCCTTTTCATTCAGTGATTTAATAATCTGATTATTATGATTACTTTGTGGATGTTTTTTACTTATATCTTTCAAAATTTTAGTTCGTTTCATTTTAATCAAAGATTTACTAATTTCATTTAAATCTTTACTGGCAATTTCAATATCTGCGACAAAATCATCTGTGTTTTTCAAAAAATTTACGCAAGTTTTCATACCTATATTTTGGAAATTTCTTTCTTTCCCATTAAAGTTACAATTTGACAAATTAATTACATTATTCATTTGATTATTTGGTTTCTTTATATTCAATTTCTGTTGTTTTTGGCACAATCTATTTAGCTTGTTTTTTAACCTCTTTGTTTTTCTTTTCATGCTAAAATTTAGATATTCAAATAACTTAGATTCCAAATTAACCCAAATTAAGTTACCTAAAATATGTACTAGTTTTAAATGTAAGTCACATGACTTAAGTTCAATATTATTTAATTTTTTAAAATGTTGTTGTTAGCTAATGCTAGATTTCTGACAATGAAGCCATTAATCCTCTTGCTCTACAACATTTTTCACTCATAGAGCAATAGCAGTATAGTAACCGCTTTTAAGAGAGCACCATATTTTTATGTTTTGGCGGTCACATCGCTCTCTCACAACCCCCAGAATGTCTGGAGGACCACACCTGTCGTTGGTTTACGGGTCTCACCGACCTGACCGGGAGAATTATCAAAATAAATTCACCGACCATATCCTCTGATTACCAGTCAGAGTACGTATTACATGCCATGACAGGTCAGCATGTTAGGGGTTAAGATTTTATAGAGAAATGGAGAGATTGGAAAAATAAAGACTCCCTAGCCCTCGGGAACCCTAATAGCATCGGGGTCGGAAGAGAACAAGAGATGACCAAGGTAAGGTCAGATAGAAAAGTTACAGTGAGGAGCAAAACACCAGTAAGTGGAAGTAATGTTCTGCTCAGCTTGGGTACCTTGTGGTCGCCATTCACATATCCCCTAGACGGAGACCCCTGAGTAAATGTAAAATCTCCTAAAATGATTCTTTACATCCATTACATATCATAAGATTATTTTCCCCACAAAAATCTATAAGTTTCCTTCAATATTTGTAACCTTATCTTTGCTATGCCTATTTTCTATTTCACATTCCTTATCATACTCAATTGGGTTGTTCAGTCTAACCTGTTGTTCTCCTACCTTAGCATTAAAATCCCCAACAATTATTATCCCCACTACATATTTAGTTCTATGCTCCTTAACCTCTTGAGCGACAGCCATTTAAAAGCTCCGCAGGCCGAGAACGGATACCCAATATCCAGCGCAGGGCATTTAAATTGTTAAATGCGCTAAAAGTGCTTCCTAAATACACAGCTGCATTTTGCGTAAACTTTAAGTTATTTTAATGAAACAAAAACTGGTATAAAACTCATTATATGCAGTATACATGTACATCATCAGCAATGTTGAGTTGCATTTACAAATCGTTGAAATGGCACTATTTGTTTCACTGTGGTAAAAAGTTAACTTTGCTTTGTCGAAGGTGCCTAATATAATTTCTCGGAAAGAAACAGTAGTGGACCCATTATATGTGTGAGCTATGCGTCAGCAAATCACAGTACAATGTGAAATAGAACACTACTGTATGCGTGGTTTATGAGTCATCAGAATAAAGCAGGTTTGCAATTTTTCCTTACACATGTTTCGTAACTTGGATATAGCTTACAGGCTCCGTTTGTTTCTTTCTTGAAATGCATACATATACTTTCCTGCTTGTAGCTGAAGTGAGAAGCTTTTGAGTGTTACATCTCAGAGCTAAAACATGGCATCAACAAGCAGTGTTGCACAAAGGTTAGCGAGTGGTGGAAGTGTAAGGGCTTTTGAAATTACACACGATAATGTGGAGGACTTCTTGCTGTGTGACAGCGATTTGGATATTGATGGCGAATTTTCCGAATTTGAGGGGTGTGTGGAGGATATAGGTACGAGAAGCAGTGAGGAAGAATGTGACCAACTTCCTTCAGGTGTTCGTGAAGAGTCAGCATTGTGGAGTGCTGAAAACAATTGCAATACAAACAGGCACATCTTCACGAGCACAGGGTCTGGTGTTCAATCCCAGGCTCAGCTGACTTCTGACAGCCAACCAATTGACATTTTTACAAAATTTTTTACTGCTCTCTAAAGGTAAATTAGGGCCTAAGAGCAGAATTCAAAGGTGGACAGAAGTAACACTCAATGAGATTTACAGGCTAATTGGTTTAATTATACTTATGGGTGTTATTCGTAAACCTGCATTATACATGTATTGGTCCACAGATGACATGCTAGCTACTCCTTTTTTTGGAAAATGCATGTCAAATAACAGGTTTACATCAATTTTGCGGTTCCTTCATTTCACCTGCACAGAGAATGTAAATGACAAACTCCACATAATTAGGCCTGTTTTCGATTATATTATTTCAAAATTTAAAGAAAATTATGTGCCTGGTGAAAAGGTTACTGTTGATGAAAGCCTAATGTTTTGGAAGGGCCGCTTAGGTTGGAAGCAATACATCAAAACAAAACGGGCTAAATTTGGCATAAAGAGTTTTGATGTTTGTGAAAGTAAAACGGGATATCTTTACAATAGCTGCATTTACATTGGTCAAGGGACTGACAATACTGGAGACAAAGATTTGGGCTTATCTGGCTCCATAGTAATGCACCTAATGGAACCTGTGCTTGATCAGGGTAGGACTGTGTACTTAGATAACTGGTACAGCTCTCCTAAATTATTCATGGCCTTACACAAAAGAAAGACTAATGCAATTCGAACAGTACGTTCAAATCGTATTGGTTTGCCAAAAGATGTGAATACGAAGGCTCTAAGCAGAGGGGAAATGGAGGTGCGTCAGCTCCCACCTTTGACCTACCTTGCCTGGCAGGACAGGAGGGTAGTTGCGGCATTATCCAATTGCAGCTCTAAGATTTTGATGATTGACACTGGAAAAACAGATGCCCATACCAAAATGTGCATTTTCAAGCCTGACGTTATCCAGGAATACAATATGCACATGGGCGGTGTTGATCTAGTAGATCAGGTATTGCAAATCCCTCTTTACGAAAAACAGTGAAATGGTATAAAAAGGTATTTTTGCACCAGCTGGATATAACCATATACAATTGTTTGGTAATTTGGAGAGCTCTAAACCCACACAAGACAATGTAAACTTCTCTCAACTTCAATAACTTTCATTTAATCATGAACTTAAGTGAAACTTTTAGTTTCTAATTTGTTCTTACTTTAGATTCTTGTTGCTTCACTGTTAATAGCTTCATTATTTCCTTATTTAATTTACTAATGAATTAGTTTAATTCTACAATTTCTAGTATAAGCTGTTATATTTATCAGAAGGGATTGTTTGAAACAGGGACTAACCAATTTTTTATCACCTCATCTTTAGAATTTTGAAATATTGGTTTACTGGAGCCTTTGTTGCTGTTTTCCAGTTAATGAATATTTCTTGCTTCTATTGATTTCCTTGTTACCTTTTCCTCTAACCTGTCTGAAGTAGCCTTAGTAATGTTATAATGTATTTCGAGATAGTTCTCTAAAGATCTAAAGGTTTTTAAAGGGTAATCAGCACATTTTGCTTTCTTTATTAAATTCTCCTCTACTCTCCACACAGAAAGCTAACCAACTGTAACAGTAGCCTGAAAAATTTAGACTTTTTGTTTGTTGCCTGAACTAAATGTGATCGTATATACCTAATGCCAATGTGCTGAATCCAAATTTTCAATCTAATTACTTCTATTACATAAGGTCTTTTTGCCAAGTGACTTTATAGGTATAGTATAGTTACTCAAATTTCATGAACATGTTATTGCACTTTATATTTCAAAGCAAAAAACAGTAGTTAAAAAATGAACCTTAGTGAAATGGCTGTTCATTCATGTGAGTAGCATGTTTTTACTTTGTCTCGTTTACTTCGCTATTAGATGTATAAATTAGCACAATTTATCACACAAAGAATTACACCATTTGTTTCTTAGCTGAGAAAGCTTTCCTGCTATTCTTTCTTATGTTTGTCTTTAAGTATTTCATGCTTTATCATCCAGCAGTAATCAGCATAATCCAGCATCCCTGATACCTCCTTTTGAGCTCCTGCAGATCTTTGCAAAATTAATTGCCTCGCTCTTCAGTTAAAAGTCCTAGATTTTGGGGGAAATAGTCTACATTCAGAAAATGAAACTGAGACTCATGTTATAATCAAGTTCCCAGAATGCCTCAAGCATGTTTATCTTAATGTTTTGATAGTTCAGAATCTTGATTTTACCAAGAAATTTTGAAAGAGCTTCACAGAAAGATAATCATGCCACCTTCTCCTTTTCATCCATACTGTTTTTAAGTGCTGCATCAGACAGTTTACTTCCATCTCCAAATTAGATTCCAAAATAAGGATATGACTTTCACAAAATGTGAAGTACCTATTGTGCCTCTGCTTAAGCAATGTGTATTTACCACTTACATAACAAAAGTGATCTGGATTATTTATACTTTCTTGATTCAACATGGTTAAAACTTTCTCACTGAAGTAAAACCTTTCAACATTCTACTTCACAGCCTTAAACCAATATTGTTTTGCTGCAAAATAAAACACAGAGTAACATGATCTCAGAGAAAGAAGCTACTTGTGATGACCATAGTGAAATGACAGAGTAATTAAATGCTTACAAAGATAAGATACAATGATGCAAGGATAGACTGACATTCCTATCTGCCATAAATAAAGACAGTTGCAGGACCACCTTATTTTGCTCTAACTTCCTTATGAGATCCTACTCTTTATCTGCTAGGAAACATCCGGGGTCCTCAGTTTTTATTATAAACACTTTAAAAATGTTGAATACAGTTGCTTTTTATATTTTAACACACTAAAATTACATATGTTAAATTGTTGCAAATTAAATAAATATGTTTGTAATCTATTATAAGAAAATTTAAAATAAGAAAAAAGTGGTATACGATAGGAACTTTCTGGCTTTGAATTTAATCTTAGCATGCTAAAAATACTCTAAACACAGTCAAACCTCTTAGGCAGAAATTTCATCGCAGTAATTGATTGTAATTGTTCGGTCTAAGTGTAGGCAAACTTTGAAGAATCAGATCTGAAAAATTCAATGCCATAGCAAGGTTTTGAACCACAAATCTTCTGCTCTATGCATGGCGGCTCTTAACCACTGAGCCACTATGGCAACATGCAGGTATGACATTAAATTCTTCAACTGATTTGCATTTTCCCAGTAGACCACAAGGGAATCTCAAATTCAAGAACACATACCCAATAGTAGCTTACAATCATAAGTACTTATCTGCTGGGCTTTAAGTTTTTGCATATCAGGCCAATTAATGATAACTGATTGTTCTAACACAAACTGTATGTAGAACAGAAGATCCGTGGTTCAAGTTCTGGCTATGGCATTGAGTTTTTCAGTTCTGATTCTACTTTTCAAAGTTTACCTACACACATTTATGCCTGTTAAAACACTCAACTATCATTGATTGGCCATGGGGTATGGAATCTTGAATTTAAGATTCCCTTGTGGTCTACTGAGGAAATGCAAATCAGTTGAGGAATTTAATGTTGTACTGGCATGTTACCATGGTAGCTCAGTGGTTAAGAGTAACCATGCATAGAGTGGAAGATCCGTAATTCAAATCCAAGCAATACTTTAATGTTCTAATGTTCTAATTCTATCTTTCTTCACAATCTCTTATTTCTATGTTTGTTGCAGCCAGGCGATGATATACTGACACGAATGAATCACCAACACAGACCATCTGTGGTAAAGATGACCAGCAAAAAAACTCCTGTTGCGCAATAATTTCCTCAAGTGTTTGAGAATCTTTTAGTTTATTTATGTTAATTTAAGTCAGTGGCGGCTCGTGACCTGAACAAGGTTCCTCTTTTGGCAAGGAAATGGCTTTTTACCATGTGGAGATGATACGTTTGTTCGGTATTTAATTAATAAAGTTTAGACAAGTAGTTAACACCCTAGGACCTAGAAGTTTAGAAAATTCTCCAAAAATATGGTAAGGACCTAGCTGATTTTTATTTTGTAATTTGTCTATAGATCGCTTTGATTGTTGTATGGTAAAATTTGGATTAGAAATACTGTCTTTATTGATGACTTTGGTAAATTCTTTCAATTTCTGTTTAATTTGTTTTTCTTCATGTTTTTTGTTTTCTTTTTTTATTTGGAATTTTTTTCTTGTAAAATGTTTGGTGAAGGCTTCACTGATTTGGTGGTCATCAAATATATTTCTATTAAATACCTTGATTGGTACTTTTTGGGGGGTTTTCTTATTATTGTTTAATGTTGAAAAAAAGTTATGCACTTTTGAGTTGTTATTTTTATAATCCAAATTTTACCCACTTTTTGAAGCATTTTTTTGGAATTTATAATTTCCTTTTTCACATGAGCTTGTTTCTTTCTCCAGAGTTAAAAGTCTGTTGCTATGTTGGTTTTTTTCAGCTGTTTTCCTTGCTAAATTTGTATCGATTTTAAGTTCTGCATGTTTACTGGACCAGAATGTTTTATATTTTTATATTTATATATTTTATTTATATATATTTATATATTTTATATATTTATATCATATAATTTTTCATAAAATTTTTATCACAGGTGTTTTCATTAAAATCAAAATTTTGATTGGGTGTAATCAATTTGTTTTTGAACTTGTTCCATTGCAACTTCTTACTACTGAGTAAGTTGTTGCATTGTCGACCTTATGGCATGTTGCTATTCTAGATTATCTTCTAACGTCAAGATCCCAGTGACAGACTTCTCAAGTACATTCGTTCTTCCTGAATGGCCTTCAAGGATTCCTCTAATGTCTGTTTTTTGTTAATGCAATTAGACAAGGCTTCAGATAACAGGCTGTTGTTATTTCCAATGCTTTGGATAAGATATTAATCTTGCTTTTAAGTGTTTCCCTTTTTTTGCAGCGGCATCCGTTGTCTGCTAGGTGGCCCATTAATTTTTGCTCTTAGTTCATCAATGACATCTTTGAACCTCCCCCTCGCTTCTCTTTTTGCCTTTTCTCTCTCTTATGTTTATCTCCAGCTACTCCTGCCTTGACCTTCTTGGACAATAGCTCCTTCACCTTCTGCTGACATTCTTGCTGCTGCAATTGTTTTATCTGTTCAAACTTTAATTTTTTTTTCCAGTATCCTCAGTTCTGGCTTTATATTGTCTGTTTGTTTTTAACATCTTGTTTCTAAATTTTTTAGTTTTTCCTATACTTTTTTTTTTAATTTTTTAAAGGCATATGGGTGGATTGTAAATTTTTTGAATGTAATTTATGTTTCTGCTGCTGGAAGTGGTGTAGTTTCTTTAAGTATTTTTTTGTGTCTGCTCATTTACATTTATATCTATTTCGTTTCTATAATTTTATGTCTATACCTTTTATATCTATTTTATTTGGAGAACCTTTTCTTTTTTTTTTCTTCTGTTTCTTTTTTTGCTATTTTGATTAGAAAGAAGGTAAGAAGCAGAAGTGAGGAGGAGGTTACAAGATGTCATTGATAAACTTAGGGCAAAGATTAATGAACCAACAAGCAAGTAGACAACCATGTAGCTGCAAAAAAAGAGCAATACTTAACAGCAAGATTATATCTTATCCAAAGAATAGGAATTAAGAACAGCCCAGGTATGTGAAGCTGTATCTAATTGACTTTAAGAAAAACAGACATATGGGGAATCTTTGAGGGTTATTGAGGAAGAATTGAATGTACTTAAAAAGTCTGCCACTAAAATCTTGACATTAGAAAACATTCTGGAATAACAACATGGGATAAGGTCGACAAGCCCCTCAAAACCCAACCTCTGTGGTCCACGTCCTGAGGGGTGGGCAACGGGAAGTAGGGGAGTGCCTGATAGGGTGAAGTACGTGGGGACTTTGGTTTGCCCCGGACCGTTACGGCAACCGTGAAAGCCTATTAGGAACCCTGAAAACCGGCTTAAGAGGCTCTGGTGAACCCAAGGCAAGGTGGGTTGCATACGCCAAGGGCTGTATGGCCAAAGGGAAGTTTGGTCTCTAGTATACAAAACTCAAGCCAAGATGGAAACAGCATTTGATGATGGCTGCATGGACACTGGGGGGCTTGGTCACTAATATGTGAACTCCGAATAACAGGCACCCTCTGGTTTCAATTTAGTCTCCTGCAGTTTGGGAAAGTGCAGGTGAAAGAGATAATTCTCAAATTTCTTGTGGGTCAAATTGAAGCAAAAGAATTAAAAATAGGAGATGCACCCTCATTCAAATCAAACTTAGAGTTAGAACCATTGTCTCAGCATGCCAACAAAGAAGAGCTTATAGAAGAGGAGCTGTTAAAAGGTCCATCCAAAGAGCTAACTGGTGAAAACAAATGAAAATTACAGGAGAAGGAAATGTCCACAGGTTTAGAGGACTCTTTGGAAATGCTCCAACTCAAACACAAGAATATAAAACTGGGAGGAACTGCAACAAAGCACTTTAAGTAGCTATTGAAACATGCCAAAATGTAGAGGAAGCCCATATCATGGCTTTGGAGCCGATCAAAGGAAAAGAGGCCAGCACAAAAAGGACTCGATCTGAAGGATCTACACCAGAGGAAAATCCCAAAAAGGCCAAACAAAACAGAGGTGATGGGGAGGCTGGCAGACAGCAGGAGCTGCCTTTGGGCCCTACACTTACCCCTGGATGAACATACAAACAGAGGATATGGTAAGATCTCAGGACAAAGCTCTGATGATACTAAGGAAGGGAAAGCAGGAAAATGAAGCTACGAGCAAATTTTCCAGTATCTTTTAAATGTTATGTCACTTGATCCCAAGAAGCTTTGATGTTATAGCTTCCTGCTTCTCCTTCCCTAGTATTGCCAGAGCTACGTCCTGAGAACTTACCATATCATCAAGAAGATAGTGGAGTTGTGATAAAATGTAGGCACTGGATTTAAAAATAATCAAAATAGCAAAGAAAGAAAAAAAAAAGAAAAGCTTTCCCAAATCAAGAGTAGATATAAAAGTAAACAAGCAGATGCAAAAAGTACTTAAAGGAACTACTCTGATTTTCTATCACATCTGACATAAAAAAAAAAAAAAAAAAAAAAGCAGTCGACTGGTTCACCATCAACATCTATTGGTCTGACAAAATTATAGAATACTGAGATTTTTGTGTATATCTGCAGTATCATCAACTTGATATAATCATCATTGTACTCCAAAATACAGACAATAATCTCATTCTCTACTGTTTTCAAATCCCTAGTGACATACTCTGTGTTTTGTTGCAGCTTGTCAAAATTAATAAAGACAACAGTTCTTTGAAATTTCCCATTTGATGAAGATGAGCTTTCATCATGACCACAAAAAGCAAGCTCTTGTCAGTCCAAATACATTTTCACATTATCATCTTAAAAATTAATTGATTCAGTCTTAAATTTTCATCATACGGAGCAACATTCAACTGGTTATTTTCCTTCAGGGCATTGGCAATGGTGTATTGATTCTTTTTTAGTTTCTTCAATTGGGGCACACACTTGAGATGTTCAGCAGAGCCCAAATGTTTATCTAAGAAAAATTCATGTTTAAAATGTCACAAAAACCAGCATAGTTTCACATTGTCTTTCCTACACCAAGTAATAAGCAAGGCCAACAAAACAGTTTTTCCATACAATAACTACCACACAGCCACTCATTCGTTGTACCATGAGCTTTAAAGTGGTTTTTGTAACTTTTCATACTCTTTTATTCCACTTTTTGTTCTAATAAATAAAGAACAGGAGTTGGACTTCTTGTTTATAGCACATCCCCTTTCTCACAATTAGTCTACCATGAAAATGGTGTGTGTAATGTACTATACACATTACCATTTTACATATTTGTTTCTCCACTAAATTTAACAAAACAAAACAGTAGAAGTTGCAGCAAAGCTAACTTCAGTAAAATAAATAAACACAGTGGGCAACTAGAGTACACAACCGCTTCATGGAAAGAGTATTTTTACACTGTTTAGTTAATTACAACTTGCCGGCTTTGCCAGAACTATCCCTAAGAGAGGGGGATTACTTAGCTTGGCTTTTCATAAGAGCAATAAACTGACAGAGTAGCTTCTACAAGGGACCAAGGTTTGCTAAATTCGTGTACTAATAGCTGCACATTACCCTCAAAGCAGGTCTATTTGGCAACAATGGAACCTTAAATTGTTTTATTGTCATGATAACTGGATATAAACATACAGCTATATATTGGCTGACAGAAATAGCCACACCTATTGTCCCATAAAGTTAACAACTTGTTCAAGGCTAAAGTGCCAACCAGGAGGGAGGAGGCTGGTAGCTTCCACCCTTCCCTTTACCTTCATAGATATATTCCCTCCTGGTTGCTTGGATATTTAAGCGTACAACAAGTTAAACACCAATATCATAATTAATATGACTAAAATTGGTGAATTGGAGCCTCACTAGCCTCATCTGAACAGCCGCCACTGATATAAGTTAAGTTGTGCAAACATTTGCTTTGTGTGAAAACCTGTAAACAAATATTAAAGATTACTAATAAACAAATGCTTTTATTCAGTAATGATTGGAATTTTTTTGAACAAGTGAGGTTAAATATTTAATTGAAGGTCAGTTTTGTTTACACCATACCATCAATCAATATATACCAGACGGAACAATCTCTACATCAATCAGTCGCTTGAAAGCTGAAGATAGAAATGAAGGTTCCTGAAGCATATCTTCATTTTCAAAAGTAAGTGAGGATTAGTGAAAACAAACTGGACCTTAAATTAGATACTTCTATGCTGGTGTGCTAAGGAAAAAGGCAGTACTGTGGTGACTTAAAAACTGAGATAAATGTTCAATCAATTTCTCACTACTTTCTAGTTTATAGCTAATGTTGTAATAGATATCTTAGGCATAAAAATACCAGGAAATTTTATTTGCAGCATCAAAAATTGTTTTTTCTCAAAATATATAATAATAATAGATACTGTCTTTTTATTAAGTGTATGTGAACTTCATTTCGGAGATATTCCTTGTTTTTGTATAAATTTTGTCATATTTTTACTTTCTCTACTAGTAAGTAGGGGAACTATTGTATTCCACCCAAAAATTCAATGTCAGATTTCACCGGAACTATATGTTTTGAGACCCCTTGAATCCAAAAGAAGCATTTTTAGAAAAGGTCTGTGTGTCTGTGTGTCAGTCTGTGGACAGCATAACTCAAAAACGAAAAGTCGGTTAAAAACCAAAGTTGGTGTTTAAGTTTGTCATTCAAGGATGCAACATGAAGATTTTGAAGAAAATAGCCCCACCCTCAACTACCCTTTACATGGAACATTTATCGAAAATTTTGATTTTCTTGAAAATGACTCTTGACAATTTTGATTCAAATGTCATATGTTTGAGATATTTTTATGACAGATGAAATGTATGTTTTGAATTTTCTGGCTATAGCCCCTGTAGTCGTATTTACTCGGGACGACTTTTGCATAACTGGTAAACCGTTAGAGATAGACCAAATCATACTGCACAAAAAATGTAGATCTTGCTAAAATACACAATTTGTGTCTCAATAAATTTTCTTGTAGGGTGAACCATTTCGGAGATATTCCTTGTTAAGTGTGTGAGTTTCGGAAAACTTAGAACTTTCGTGAAATGGGTCATCGTTGTTCATTTTTTTATGTTACGTGTGCAAAGAGAACGGAATCTCAAAGCTTTAAAAGATTTGACTATGGCACAAAGCCTACTGTATTCCAATATTCCCCTTGCACCTACAAGGAAATAAGCAATAAGATAATTTGTACAAATGTTTATTTTAACTAACACGAAGAAGATATAGGAATAAGAGTTTGCAAGAATGGTTAGTACAAAGGTAGAGAAGGTCATGTGAGTGCAACACATCAGATTTTTATTTCTAAAATTAAATTGCAAATTCCAAGGACTTCAGCTATTATCGCATTTGATACAAGTTGTGAGGCTATTTTCTATATAAAGGCAAGAGTCACAGCTAGTAAAGTAAATCCAATCCATAAAATAATTAGTAATGTTAGGGATGAAAGAAGATTAAAGCTGTAAAGCTGAATATACTAAATATATTGTTGTTATTGTTGTTAGCTAATGCTGGATTTCTGACAATGAAGTCATTAATCCTCTTGCTCTCCAATATTTTTCACTGATGGATGGGGCATTAGAAGTGGCCAGGCATATTTGAAGGTGGTCTCGATCCATTTCCTCTTGCAGATCACATAGAGGACAGAGTGGTGAAGAACATATCCCAATTCTGTTTAAATGTTTTGCCAGACAATCATGTCCTGTAATCAACCTGAAGGTTGCAACTGCTGTTGTTCGAGGATACTCAGGAATTACTGTTTGAATGTCTGGTAGTTCCCATCTTTTGTTTTTTGATTTTTCACAGTATTATTTTTCAATAATTTTTTTGAATTCAGAGTTGACTAATCTTTTAGCTGCATAAAATGGTAGATTAACTATTGATTTCTGCACATTGCCGGTATCCTTTTTTGCAAGAAAATCAGCTTTCTCATTACCACTCAGTCCACAGTGAGATTGGAAGACTAGGTGTTTTTGAAGTGCTGTTAGATGGGTAAGGATTTTCCAACATTCTATAATTGTTTGATTTTTTGGTGACAACTTGGAGTAATTGCTATAATTGCTGCCCTGGAATCTGAGAGAATAACTGCTTGCTGAAAATGTGAAATTCTGTACAAAAGATTTTGTAGGGCCATTCGAATTGCTTCAATTTCTCCATCAAAGTTTGTAGTTCCATAACTTAAAGATTTGTAATAGGAAAAGAGGTGACATGTGACTCCAGCACCTGCTCCATCTTGGTTTGATATAAATGATCCATCAGTATAAATATGGAGCCATTCGTGTTCTGGAAATCTAGTACGGATTGTCTCTAATGCCAATAATTTTAGAACACTAGTTGGAGTATCACTTTTCTTAACTTCTTCTGTCAGGTGTAAATAATATGTGATGTCTAATGTTTGTGTCGGATTGACTTTAGATATGAAGTTTTCCTTTGAATTAGGAAGGTCTACATTCTTCTTGATGTCTTGAATTTTGGAAAGAAAGCTCTCCTGTGTCTTTAGTGTATGTGTAAAATTTCTCTTGTGCCATGTATTGAATGGGAGTCTGATCAACTTTTCGTGTTGAATAAGAGCCGCTTTTTCTATTTCATATTCAAAGGGGCATTGGTTGGTTAGTGTTTCCATAGCTGCTATTGGTGTGGTTTTGATAGCACCTGTAATTAATATACTAAATATATTAAATAGATTTAAATAGCAAAAGAAAAAATCAGAATAGCAAATCTTAAAGAATAAGAAGCTAAACAGTTATCTGAAGGACCTTCGTATGCTGCAAGTGAATTCTAAAGCAGTAAATATATGTTGTCATACACTTAAAACTTTAAAGTCATTTTTCTTCACTTTCTATTTTTACATTCTCTACTGGTAAGTACAGGAAATATTGTATTCTACCCAAAAATTAGATGTCAAGATTTCATCAGAAATATATGTTTTGAGATCCCCTGAATCCAAAGAAAAAGCATTTTACATGCTTTATATAAGCTTCACCAATAAGCGTGTATGTGTGTGTGTGTCTGTCTGTGTGTACGTGTGTACGCGTGTACGTATGTACGTATGTGTGTAGGTACATATGCAGGCAGGCAGGGCGCACGTGTGTGTGTGTGTGTATGTGTGTGTGTGTGTGTGTGCGTTATCCATTATAACAGGACTTACAGCTATAACAACTAAACTTCAGGAAATCGCCAGAGAACATATAATATTGAAACAAAACTTTGAGAACAAATTTGACAAACCTGTAGAATATAGGAAATGGTGTCATCCAGCCGACATACCAATAATAAAAGAAATAAATCAGAATAAAACGCATGCACTGGAAATTTATATAGATGGTAGTAAAACAGAAGAAGGAGTTGGTTCTGGAGTAGCAATTTATCATAAGAACAAACTTGAATATCAGCTACAATATAAGTTAGACAAACAGTGCTCCAACAACCAAGCTGAACAATTTGCAGTGTTGAAAGCTTTAGAAACTGTTAAAAATATTCAATTGATTGAAGAAGATAACAAAACTGCAGCGATATACACGGACAGTAGAGTCACATTACAATCATTGCATAACTATAAAATTCACAGTGGCCTAACAGAAGCAATTAGAACAGAGTTAAAAATTTTAGAAGAACAAAATTGGAATATAGAAATTGGGTGGGTCAAAGCACACTTAGGGATACAAGGCAATGAAATTGCACACAGTTTAGCAAAGAAGAGGAATGCTGCTATAATAGACTTCCAAAGAGTACTGTTAGAAAAATGCTAAGACAAGAAATTCTACAATATTGGGAAAGTCAATGGCAAGAAACAACTAGAGGTCAGGAGACAAAGGAATACTTTCCTACTGTAGCAGACAGAATGAAGTTAGGATAAATCTAACGGCTAACCTTACAACACTACTGACAGGACACGAAAGACTCAAAGCATACTACTATAGGTTCCACATCACAGAAGACCCAAGTTGTTCCTGTAATGGAGGAGAGCAAACAACAGACCATATATTATATGACTGCAGAAATCTAGAGGAAAAAAGAAGAATATTCAGAAGAAAAATAATTCAAAGAAGAGGAAAATGTCCACCTACTAAAGCAGAACTTGTTAAAAATTATTTTAAAGATTATGCTCAGTATGCAAATTTAATTGATCTAAGCAAAGATAATTAATTGTATTAATCTATATAATTATTAATGTTAACTGATATTTGATTATAAGTTTACTTTGTGAACACAATTAAGTTACCAAAGCAAATCAAACATGTAGTATTACATATTGTAATGGAACATGTAGAACAATAAAGAATCTAAAAGAAAAAAAATGCATGTGTATGTGTGTGTGTGTGTGTATGTATTTTTTTAAGTTTATTGATAATATACAGCATGACCCATTACTTAGTAATACTACATGCTCTTAGTTACATTTGCATAATTTTAGAAGTTACAATATGTTATTTAACAAAGTTGTAAGCAATTGTTTACAAGCTAAGCTATTTGACTAATTATGTTATTTACAATATTCGTTATAGTTTGTCAAAATCTATATGGTTTATGAAATATATAAATTCCTTAATGTATTTGTTTGCAAGTTCATTGTTTGTTACAGGCCACTGTCCACCTTTGTTTATAATACTTTGTTTTAGTTTTTGTGTTTCAGTATCTAACAGAAAACACTCATATATTAAGTGGTTTACATTTTGGTTCTGATTTTGACACTTACACAAGGCACTTTCCACTATCTTGAACCGATGATAGTATTCTCTTGTTTTTGCATGGCCTGTTAATATTGCTGTAATTTGTCCATTTAGTGGTATCTTCTGTTTTAGGCGTTCTTGTACCGAGGGAAAAAACAGTTTGGTGATTCTTCCTTTGTGGTTGAGTCCCAATATTGTTGCTAAGTATGTAGTGCTCCCTTCCCTGCTTCCTTTATGATGTGGCTTCTGGGGATCTTATTGTAGATAATCTCTCTGTTATCTTCTTGCACTGCTTTCTTTGCTAATTTATCTGCTAGTTCATTACCACGTAGCCCCACGTGGGCCTTTAGCTACCCATTTTATGTGTATTGTCCAACCATTTTCTTGTAGTTGCTTAATTTTAGCCTTTATTTCTTCTATTAATCTCTTCCGGATTTGGCTAGTCTTGAGAAGATCTACTGTAATCTGACTGTCAGTGTACACTACACCTAATTTCTCTCCTACATTGAGTTCAATGTTACCTTGTAACTCTATAAGAGCCTGTAGAATAGCTATCTGTTCAGCTTGATTATTTGAGCAATGGGCGCTAAGTTGATATTTTAATTTTTTAACCAGTTCTCCATTGAGAAAAATGACTGCGGCTGCTCCGATTTTTTCGTTTATCTTGCTCCCGTCAGTGTAAATTTCTGTGCTGTACAGTAAGCTTTGTTGTGCTTCTTGAACACTCATTCTATCTGCAGGATGAGGCCACTCGGTCAGTTTCGGGGCTTCTTCGACTAATGTCGGAATTCCATTTGTGCTCGTCACATGTTTGTTGTCGTAAATGTCTAGAATTTCTTGGATTTTTATATTTATTGGCTTGACTGCCGCTAAAACGCAGGACGCTTCATATGAAACTGTTCGGTAAGCTTTTGCGATTTTTATGTTCATCAATCTTTGTACTCGCTGGTATTTGAGCATATTCTTTATCTTTAGAATAGCTTCCTTCCACACTTGCACTCCGTATAACAGCATCGGAAGTATAGCGCCTTTATATATTGTTCGTAAAGCTTGTTGTCCTAAGCCCCAGTTCAACTTTGCAGACTTCGCTAATGCATTTACCAGTTTTATGCATTTCTCTGAGGCTTGTTTTATATGCATATCAAATGTCATCTTGTTGTCGAACAATATACCTAGGTACTTCAACTGTTCTACTTGCTCTACGATAGTGTTGTTTATATATACTCTTATTTGAATCGTTGCTTCTTTTCTTTTCCTTGTTACAAGAATGGTTTTTGATTTACTTTTGTTGAACTGGAGTTTATATTGTTTTGTCCAATGTTCGATTTGCTGTAGATCGGCATTCGCGAACATTTCTGCTACTTCCTTATTTTCTCCTGATGTGCTCAGTACTAGGTCGTCGGCAAAGGCTACTAATTTACTTCGTTTCGTATAACTTAAACTGAGTAGCGAGTTATATAAGATGTTCCAGAACTCTGGACCGCAGCAGGATCCCTGGGGATAGCTTTTCGTCCCCTCTTTTTCTATTGTGCTGTGTTTGATTGAAAGTTTGGCTAATCTGCCTCCGAAATAATTTTTAGTTAAATAATATAGGTTTTTTGGACATTGTAGATTCCTTAAATTGTGGAGTATGCCAGGCCACCAAGCAGCGTCGAATGCCCCCTTCACATTTAGGCTAGTAATTATTACACTATTTTCCTGGTCTAAATTGGTTGTTATGAACTTTTTGACTACCAGTGCTGCGTCTACGGTGCTTTTTTGAGGGAAAAATCCATATTGGTTCATGTTGACCAAATTGTTGGTGTATATATGATGATTTATTCTATTTATCATCAACTTTTCTCCCTCCGATACTTAATAGACTTATTGGTCTGAACTTTGTAGCAATGTGACTTTCCTCTTTCCCCGGTTTAACAATAGGTACTATTTGTGATAGTTTACATATTTTTGGAAAGTATCCTTGACTCAGACATTTCTTATAAATGGCCGTAAATGATGAAGGGAAACTGTTGAAGTCTCTCAGTATAATATTTTGGGTTATGCCATCTTCTCCTGGTGCTTTTTTGGGGTTAAACGTTTGAATAACATGAAATAGTTCTGCAGTTGTGAATTCTCTGTCGTTCGGTGTATTTATGGGTTCTTCTTGCTGCCTACGCATCTCCCGTTGTTGCACTGAATCACTTTCTGGGTCGTCTTCGGAAGTGAAGTGATCTATCATACACTGAAGTGTTTCTTGGATATCGGCTGTGTAGGTACCATCTGTATTTTGCATAGTTGTTAAGGTAGGTTGAGTCCTTATTTTTCCAGCAGTCAGTTTGTATGCTGCGTGCCATGGGTTGCTTCCATCTTGGATGGTGCAGTATTTTTTCCACGAGTCTAACTTTTGTTTTTGTATTTACAATTGGTATTCGCCTTTCCCTGCAATGTATAGAGTTTTCCTTTCTTCTCTGAGCTGTTGGTTATTTACTGTCCTCTGGTATCTTCTACGTAGAGCGTTAACCCTTTTTCTTAAAATTGTTAGCTGGTCGTTCCACCATGGGACTGATTTCCTATTGGTCGAAATTTTCTTCGAAGTGGACTTACGAAAAGCCCTGTCACATGCTGTTGTAATGCAGGAGTTAAATCTTTGTATTACCTCTTCAGCACTATGATAATCCTTTATAATTTCACAGACTAAATTATCATTTTCCTCCAAGTTGGTTTCACTTGTCCCGCATTTAAACTCCTTATTCAGCATATAGCTTAGGATATTACTGAACAGATTATAGTTTTCTTCTTTATTTACAATGTATGTTTTCCCTGTCAACTTCTCTTTCTTGGGTTGGGTAGTATGTGTGTAGGTTTTAATCGTTCTTAGCACTTTAAATGTGATTATTTTATGGTCTGAACAACTTTCTTGTTCTCCGCACTTCCAGTCAGTTATATTTATAAGCAGGCGATTGTTAGTAAGCGTCAAGTCGATCCACCCCTTTGCTCTGCTGGTTCTGAAGGTTGGTATTCCCGTGTTCTCATTGACAATATGAAGTGTCGAAGCTGTGAGAACTTCTTCAAGGATACAACCTCTTTCATTGTTAGTTTTATCAAACCACAGGTTGCTCCTAGCATCAGTATCTGCCGATATTACTATTCCATGTCCTTTTACGTGATCTAAAATGTTTTCTATCTTCCTTATGTCTATTCCTATGTGTGATTCAATGTCAAAGTACATGCTGGACGTGAAGAATTTACTGTTTCTGTATTGTACTTCCATAACAACATAATCTTCATTTGAGAGTTGAGTTATTAGTGTAGCATCGATATTATAGTTATTGATTATTATGCCTGCTCTTTTTCTTCCATCTCCGCATACATAAGTTCTCATTGACTTCGGAATTCCTGCTAATTTATTATTTACAGTATACGGTTCCTGTATAAATGATATATCTATCCTGGATTCATAAATGAGTTGTACTAAATTACTCGTTGCTATTTTAGAATGTTGTAAATTCACTTGGAAGCAGTTAATACTCTGTTCAGTCGTATTAGTAGTCAATATTCTGTTGGTATCTCCTCAATACTGATTGGTAGCATGGACAATTATTATCAAGTGCCTAGTGGTTAACGTCAATTGCACTACCTGCATTATGTTTAGAAAAATTTATACAATTACTGCATTTAAATTCTTGTGTGCCGACTTTGCAGTCCTTCATCTTGTGACCTCCCGCACACTTCGGGCAGTTTGCTGTCCACGGCGCTTCTCTGCATGGTGATTATATTTATTGCATTTGAAGCAGTGGGTAACTTTGACACAGTCTTTCCAATTACATAGGTTCCAACACAGTTTTATCTTTTTGTCCATGAGTTGCTTTCTGATAGCGGAACTAATTTACACAGCTATTGTGTTATTTTTCTTTTTGTCATGAAACTGGAAAACCGGCTTTATTTCCTCTTTATGCCCCTCTATTTCCTTGTTCTACACCTCAAGAACTTCGGCCACGTTTTTTAGTGTAATCTCCTCAGGAGCATTGAAAATTATGATTCTTGGACTTCTCTTCTCCGGGACCACCGCCTCAAGTTCTTCCCCGCATTTCTCTTTTATGCTGCTGCATATGACACCAATTCGTCTTTCTCTCCGGTCTTAATTAAAACTTTCCCATTTTCCAGTGTATTCAATGCCTTGATACCCACTTTTATTATTACTGGGTTTACCTTTGTCTTACTCAAGGTTCTAATATATGCTGCACTCTGGTTGTTCTTACTTTTAACGAACAAGTTATGTTTTCTTCTCCTGTTCATTTGACCCCTCCGAAGGAGTGTCACCTTGTCGTGGCGGAGGGGCTCAGTACCCGAACCAGACGGCTCACCCACACACACTCTAATACACACACACTCTCATACACACACCCTCTCATACACACACCCTCTCACCCACACACTCTCATACACACACCCTCTCACCCACGAACACTCTCATACACACACCCTCTCACCCACACACTCTCATACACACACCCTCTCACCCACACACACTCTCATACACACACCCTCTCACCCACACACTCTCATACACACACCCTCTCACCCACGAACACTCTCACCCACACATCCTCGCATACACACACCCTCTCACCCACACACACTCACATACACAAACCCTGTCACCCACACACCCTCTCATCCACACACCCTCTCATCCCCACACCCTCTCACCCACACACACTCTCATACACAAACCCTCTAATCCACGAACACTCTCACCCACACACCCTCGCATACACACACCCTCTCACCCACACACCCTCTCATACACACACCCTCTCACGCACACACACTCTCATACACACACCCTCTCACCCACGAACACTCACCCACACACCCTCGCATACACACACCCTCTCACCCACACACCCTCTCATACACACACCCTCTCACCCACGAACACTCTCACCCACACACACTCACATACACAAACCCTCTCACCCACGCACCCTCTCACCCACACACCCTCTCGCCCACACACCCTCTCACCCACACACCCTCTCACCCACACACCCTCTCGCCCACACACCCTCTCACCCACACACACTCTCACCCACACACACTCTCACCCACACACACTCTCATACACACAACCTCTCATCCACGAACCCAGACCGGAACGACCAGACCAACCGACTAGACCGACTGACTCACCAGACCTACCAACAGATAGACCGACCAGACTCACTGACCCACCGACCGAACGACCATACCGACAGACCGACCATATCGACCGAGCAATGAGACCGACCGACCGACCAGGCCGCCCAGACCGACCAACCAGACCGACCGAACAGACCGAACAACCATACCGACCGCCCGAACTGACCGACCAGACCGACCAGACCGACCAGCCATACCAATTGACCGACCAGAACGACCAGACAGAACAACCCGACCGACCAGAGAGACTGACCAAACCGATCCACCTACCGACCGAACAGACCGACTGACCGATCGTATCGAGGGACCAACCAGACCGGCCAACTGTCCAGACCGATCAAACCGACCGACCATCCCGACCACCCTCACAGATCGACCATACCGACATACCAGACCGACCGAACTGACCGACCGAACCGACCACACCGAGCGACTGAGCAACAGATCAGACCGACCGACCAGACCTACAAGAACGACCGACCGACCAAACCGAGCGACCGACCAGACCGACCGACCGAACAGACCGACCAGACTGACCGACCCACCCGACAAACCAGGCCTACCGAGCGACCGACTAGACCGACCGAGCAGACTAGGCGACCAACCGACCGACCGAAACACCGACCAACCGACCACACCGACCGAACGACCAGACCAACCGACCGACCAGACCGATCACACCGACCACACCGACCAACCGACCAGACGGACTGACCCACCACACCGACCACCCCGACCAGAACGATCAACCGACCAACCGACCAACCGACCGACCAACAAACCGACCGACCACACCAACCAACCGACCACACCAACCGACCACCCACACCGACCAGACTGACCGACCAGACTGATCAATCGACCGACCAGACCGACCAGCCCGATCGATCGACCCTACCGACCAGACCAACCGACTGACCGACCGACCCACCGGACCGACCGACCAGACCAACCGACCAGACGGACCGACCAGACCGACCGTCCGTTCAGACCGACCGACCAGACCCAGCGACGGACCAGACCTATCCACCAACCGACCAGGCCAACCGGCCAGACCAATCACACCGACCAAACCAACCACACCGACCAACCGACCGATCACACTGACCAGACCGACCAGACCGACCGTCCGGCCAGCAGACCAAACCGACCAACCGACTAGACCGACCGACCAACAGACCAGACCGACCGACCAACCCACCGACACACTAGACTGACCGACCGACCAGACCGACCGTCCGGCCAGCAGACCAAACCGACCAACCGACTAGACCGACCGACCAACCGACTAAATCGACCGACCAACCGACTAGACCGACCGACCAACCCACCGACACACTAGACTGACCGACCGACCAGACCGACCGTCCGGCCAGCAGACCAAACCGACCAACCGACTAGACCGACGGACGAACAGACCAGACCGACCGACCAGAACGACCGGACCGTCCGACTAGACCGTACAGAACGACCGACCGACCGACCAGACGAACCAGAACGACCAGACCGTCCAGAACGACCAGACCGACCAGAACGACCATAACGACCAGACCGACCAGATAGACCGACCAGACCGACTGACTCACCTGCCAGAACGACCGACCGACCGACCAGACCGACCAGAATGAGCAGACCAACCGACAGATAGACCGTCCAGACCGACTGACCCACCGACCGACCGACCAGATCGACCGACCATATCGACCAACCGACCAGACCAACCGACCGACCAGACAGAACAGACCGACCGACCATACCGACCGCCCTAACAGACCGACCAGACCGACCGACTAGACCCAGCGAACGACCGACTAGACCCAGCGAACGACCGACCAGACCGACCGGCCAGACCAATCACACCTACCAGACCGACCACACCGACCAACCGACCGACCAGACCGACCGGCCAGACCAATCACACCTACCAGACCGACCACACCGACCAACAGACCGATCACACCGACCAGACCGACCAACCAACCCACCGACACACTATACTGACCGACCGACCAGACCGACCGTCCGGCCAACAGACCAGTACGACCAAGCGACTAGACCGACCGAACAACAGACCAGAACGACCAACAAGAACGACCAGACGTACAGAACGACCGACAAACCGACCAGACCAACCAGAACGACCAGGCCGACAAGAATGACCAAACCGACCAGAATGACCAGAACGACCAGATAGACCGACCAGACCGACTGACTCACCTGCCAGAACGACCGAACGACCGACCAGACCGACCAGAATGACCAGACCGACCGACAGATAGACCGTCCAGACCGACTGACCCACCGACCGACCGAGCAGACCGATCGACCATATCGACCAAGCGACCAGACCGACCGACCAGACCGACCAGACCGACCGACCAGACCAACCAGACCGACCGACCATACCAACCGCCCGAACAGACCGACCAGACCAACCAGACTGACCAACCGACCAGTCAGACCAGAATGACCAGGCCGACCAGAATGACCAAACCGACCAGAATGACCAGAACGACCAGATAGACCGACCAGACCGACTGACTCACCTGCCAGAACGACCGAACGACCGACCAGACCGACCAGAATGACCAGACCGACCGACAGATAGACCGTCCAGACCGACTGACCCACCGACCGACCGAGCAGACCGATCGACCATATCGACCAAGCGACCAGACCGACCGACCAGACCGACCAGACCGACCGACCAGACCAACCAGACCGACCAACCATACCAACCGCCCGAACACACCGACCAGACCAACCAGACTGACCAACCGACCAGTCAGACCAGAATGACCAGGCCGACCAGAATGACCAAACCGACCAGAATGACCAGAACGACCAGATAGACCGACCAGGCCGACTGACTCACCTGCCAGAACGACCGAGCGACCAACCAGACCGCCCAGAATGACCAGACCGACCGACAGATAGACCGTCCAGACCGACTGACCCACCGACCGACCGAGCAGACCGACCGACCACATCGACCAAGCGACCAGACCGACCGACCAGACCGACCAGACCGACCGACCAGACCGACCAGACCGACCGACCATACCAACCGCCCGACCAGTCCGACCAGAATGACCAGGCCGACCAGAATGACCAAACCGACCAGAATGACCAGAACGACCAGATAGACCGACCAGGCCGACTGACTCACCTGCCAGAACGACCGAACGACCTACCAGACCGACCAGAATGACCACACCGACCGACAGATAGACCGTCCAGACCGACTGACCCACCGACCGACCGAGCAGACCGACCGACCATATCGACCAAGCGACCAGACCGACCGACCAGACCGACCGACCAGACCGACCAGACCGACCGACCATACCAACCGCCCGAACAGACCGACCAGACCAACCAGACCGACCAGAATGACCAAACCGACCAGAATGACCAGAACGACCAGATAGACCGACCAGGCCGACTGACTCACCTGCCAGAACGACCGAACGACCGACCAGACCGACCAGAATGACCAGACTGACCGACAGAAAGACCGTCCAGACCGACTGACCCACCGACCGACCGACCGACCAGACCGACCGACCATATCGACCAAGCGACCAGACCGACCGACCAGACCGACCGACCATACCAACCGCCCGAACAGACCGACCAGACCAACCAGACCGACCGACCAGTCCGACCAGAACGACCAGAGCGACCGACTGACCAACAGATCAGACCGACCAACCAGAGCGACCAGACGGACCGACCCACCAGACCGACGAGAACGACCGAGCCACCGACCAGACCGACCGACCAGACCGACCGTCCAACTGACCGACCAGACCGACCGACCATACCGACCGCCCTAACAGACCGACCATGCCGACCGACCAGACCGACCGAACTGACCAGACCGACCGACCGAACAGACCTACGAGAACGACCAACCGACCGACCAGACCGACCAACCGACCAGACCGACCAACCGACCAACAGACCTGACCGACCGATCGAGTAGCAGACCAGACCGACGGTCACACCAACAGACGAGACCGACCGACCAACTGACCAGACCGTCGACCGACAAACAGAAGAGACCAGACAGTCCAACAGACTAGACCGACCGACCAACAGACCAGACCGACCGACAGCACCGACCAACCGACCAGACCGACTAGAACGACTGAACGACCGACCGAACCGACAGACCGATTAGACCGACCGACCAGATCGACCGACCCACCGACCGACCGACCATATGGACCGACCGACCAGAGCGACCAACCACACCAACCCATCGACCAGTCCGACCGATCGACCAGACCAACGAGAACGACCGACCGACCAAACGGACCGACCGACCAGAACGACCAAACCGACCGACCATACCTACCGACGAGCCTGACCGAGCAACAGACCAGACTGACCAAGCGAATGACCGACCGTCCGACCAACAGACCAGACTGACCGACCGACTGGACCGACTGACCGACCAACAGACCAGACCGACCGACCGACCGACCGATTGAGCCAACCGACCGAACCGACCAGACCGCCCGACCGACCAACAGACCAGACCGACCGACCTACCGAGCAGACCGACCGACCGACCAGACTGACCGGCCGACCAGACCGATCAGAACGACCAAACCGACCGAACAGACCGACCAACGAGACTGACCGACCAACAGACCAGACTGACCGAGCGGCCACACCGACCGACCAGACCGACCAACAGACCTCCCGACTGGACCGACTAACCGACCAAGAAACCAGACCGACCGATCAATCAGACCCACCGACCGACCAGGCCGACCGATTCAACCAACCGACTGAACCGACCAGACCGACCAACCGGACCGACCGACCGACCGACCGACCATACCGATCGACCGAACCGACCGACTGAACCGACCAGACCGACCAACCGACTAACAGACCCGTCCGACCGACCGACCAGACCGACCAGAACGACAGACAGAACAGACCGACCGACCAGACCGACGGACCGAACTGACCAACCGATCGAACCGACCGACCGAACCGACCGTTGAGACCGACCGAACCGACCGTTCAGACCGACCGACCATATCGACCGACCGACCAGACGGACCAACCGACCCGACCTACCAGGCCGACCGACCGACCAACAGACCAGACCGACCGACCGACCTACTGAGCAGACCGACCGACCAACCAGACTGACCGGCCGACCAGACCAATCAGAACGACCAAACCGACCGAACAGACCGACCAACGAGACTGACCGACCAACAGACCAGACTGACCGAGCGGCCACACCGACCGACCAGACCGACCAACCGACCAACAGACCACCCGACTGGACCGACTAACCGACCAAGAAACCAGACGGACCGACCAATCAGACCCACCGAACGACCAGACCGACCGATTAAACCAACTGACTGAACGGACCAGACCGACCGACCGACCATACCGATCGACCGAACCGACCGACTAAACCGACCAGACCGACCAACCGACTAGCAGACCCGTCCGACCGACCAACCAGACCGACCGACCGACCAGACCGACCAGAACGACTAGACAGACCAGACCGACCGACGAGACCGACGGACCGAACTGACCAACCGATCGAACCGACCGACCGAACCGACCGTTGAGACCGACCAAACCGACCGTTCAGACCGACCGACCGACCAGACGGACCGACCAACAAACCAGACCGACCGACCTACCGAGCAGACCGACCGACCGACCAGACCGACCGGCCGACCAATCCGATCAGAACGACCAAACCGACCGAACAGACCGACCAACGAGACTGACCGACCAACAGACCAGACTGACCGAGCGGCCACACCGACCAACAGACCACCCGACTGGACCGGCTAACCGACCAAGAAACCAGATCGACCGACCAATCAGACCCACCGACCGACCAGACCGACCGATTAAACCAACCGACTGAACCGACCAGTCGACCGACCGACCGGACCGACCGACCGACCGACCATACCGATCGACCGAACCGACCGACTGAACCGACCACACAGACCAACCGACTAACAGACCCGTCCGACCGACCAACCAGACCGACCGACCGACCAGACCGACCAGAACGACTAGACAGACCAGACCGACCGACCAGACCGACGGACCGAACTGACCAACCGATCGAACTGACAGACCGAACTGACCGTTGAGACCGACCGAACCGACCGTTCAGACCAACCGACCATATCGACCGACCGACCAGACGGACCAACCGACCCGACCTACCAGACCGACCGACCGACTAGACCGACGGACCGAAGTGACCGACCTATGGAACCGACTGACCGCAGGTACATCACACACATACTGTGAACGTAGCTGTAAGTGACACTGGTAGGGAGTGATGAAGTGTTGAACGAGGCAGGCACAAGACACACCTACTGGCAACATAGGTATATGTGACACTGATAAGGAGTGATGAAGTGTTGAATGATGCAGGCCCAAGACACGCCTACTAGGAACATTGGTATACGTGACACTAGTGGGGAGTGATGAAGTGTTGAATGAGGCAGGCACAAGACACACCTACTGGGAACATAAGTATTTGTGACACTGGTAGGGAGTGATGAAGTGTTGAATGGGGCAGGCACAAGACACACCTACTAGGAACATAGGTATATGTGACACTGGTAGGGAGCGTTGAAGTGTTGAATATGGCAGGCACAACACACATCTACTGGGAACATAGGTATTTGTGAAACTGATAGGGAGTGATGAAGTGTTGAATTAAGCGGGCACAAGACACACCTACAAGGAACATAGGTATATGTGACACTGAATGGGAGTGATTAAGTGTTGAATGGGGCAAGCACAAGACACATCTACTGGGAACATGGGTATTTGTGACACTGGTAGGGAGTGATGAAGTGTTGAATGGGTCAGCCACAAGACACAGCTACTAGGAACATAGGTATATGTGACGCTGGTAGTGAGTGATGAAATATTGAATGGGCCAGGCACAAGGCACACCTACTGGGAACATAGGTACATGTAACACTGGTAGGGAGTGATGTGGTGTTGAATGGGCCTGGCACAAGGCACACATACTGGGAACATAGGCATATGTGACACTGGTAGTGAGTGGTGAAGTGTTAAATGGGTCAAGCACAAGGCTCACATACTGGGAACAAAGGTATATGTGACACTGGAGTGAAGAAGTGTTGAATGGGCCATGCACAAGGCACACCTACTGGGAACATAGGTATATGCGAAACTGGTAGGGGGTGATGAGGTGTTGAATGGGCCAGGCACAAGGCACACCTACTGGAAACATAGGTATATGTGACACGTGGTGAGTGGTGAAGTGTTAAATGGGCGAAGCACAAGGCACACATACTGGGAACATAGGTATATGTGACACTGGTAGGGTGTGATGAAGTGTTGAATGCGCCAGGCACAAGACACACCTGCTGGGAACATAGGTATTGTGACACTGGTACGGAGTGGTGAAGTGTTGTATGGGGTAGGCACAAGGCACACCTACTGGGAACATAGGTATATGTGACACTGGTAGGGAGTGCTGAAGTGTTGAAGGGGGCAGGCACAAGACACACCTACTGGGAACATAGGTATATTTGTGACACTGGTAGTGAGTGGTGAAGTGTTGAATCGGGTAGGCACAAGACACACCTACTGGGAACATAGGTATATGTGACACTGGTAGGGAGAAATGAAGTCATGAATGGGGCAGGCACAGTATACATCTACTGGGATCATAGGTATATGTGACACTGGTAGGGAGTGGTGAAGTGTTGAATGGGGCAGGCACAAGACATACCTACTGGGAACATAGGTATATGTGACACTGGTAGGGAGAAATGAAGTTATGAATGGGGCAGGCACAGTATATATCTACTGGGAACATAGGTATATGTGACACTGGTAGGGAGTGGTGAAGTGTTGAATGGGGCAGGCACAAGACACACCTACTGGGAACATAGGTATATGTGACACTGGTACGGAGTGAGGAAATCCTGAATATGTAGGCACAAGTTACACTTACCGACCGACCGACCGACCGACCGACCGACCGACCGACCGACCGACCGACCGACCGACCGACCGACCGACCGACCGACCGACCGACCGACCGACCGACCGACCGACCGACCGACCGACCGACCGACCGACCGACCGACCGACCGACCGACCGACCGACCGACCGACCGACCGACCGACCGACCGACCGACCGACCGACCGACCGACCGACCGACCGACCGACCGACCGACCGACCGACCGACCGACCGACCGACCGACCGACCGACCGACCGACCGACCGACCGACCGACCGACCGACCGACCGACCGACCGACCGACCGACCGACCGACCGACCGACCGACCGACCGACCGACCGACCGACCGACCGACCGACCGACCGACCGACCGACCGACCGACCGACCGACCGACCGACCGACCGACCGACCGACCGACCGACCGACCGACCGACCGACCGACCGACCGACCGACCGACCGACCGACCGACCGACCGACCGACCGACCGACCGACCGACCGACCGACCGACCGACCGACCGACCGACCGACCGACCGACCGACCGACCGACCGACCGACCGACCGACCGACCGACCGACCGACCGACCGACCGACCGACCGACCGACCGACCGACCGACCGACCGACCGACCGACCGACCGACCGACCGACCGACCGACCGACCGACCGACCGACCGACCGACCGACCGACCGACCGACCGACCGACCGACCGACCGACCGACCGACCGACCGACCGACCGACCGACCGACCGACCGACCGACCGACCGACCGACCGACCGACCGACCGACCGACCGACCGACCGACCGACCGACCGACCGACCGACCGACCGACCGACCGACCGACCGACCGACCGACCGACCGACCGACCGACCGACCGACCGACCGACCGACCGACCGACCGACCGACCGACCGACCGACCGACCGACCGACCGACCGACCGACCGACCGACCGACCGACCGACCGACCGACCGACCGACCGACCGACCGACCGACCGACCGACCGACCGACCGACCGACCGACCGACCGACCGACCGACCGACCGACCGACCGACCGACCGACCGACCGACCGACCGACCGACCGACCGACCGACCGACCGACCGACCGACCGACCGACCGACCGACCGACCGACCGACCGACCGACCGACCGACCGACCGACCGACCGACCGACCGACCGACCGACCGACCGACCGACCGACCGACCGACCGACCGACCGACCGACCGACCGACCGACCGACCGACCGACCGACCGACCGACCGACCGACCGACCGACCGACCGACCGACCGACCGACCGACCGACCGACCGACCGACCGACCGACCGACCGACCGACCGACCGACCGACCGACCGACCGACCGACCGACCGACCGACCGACCGACCGACCGACCGACCGACCGACCGACCGACCGACCGACCGACCGACCGACCGACCGACCGACCGACCGACCGACCGACCGACCGACCGACCGACCGACCGACCGACCGACCGACCGACCGACCGACCGACCGACCGACCGACCGACCGACCGACCGACCGACCGACCGACCGACCGACCGACCGACCGACCGACCGACCGACCGACCGACCGACCGACCGACCGACCGACCGACCGACCGACCGACCGACCGACCGACCGACCGACCGACCGACCGACCGACCGACCGACCGACCGACCGACCGACCGACCGACCGACCGACCGACCGACCGACCGACCGACCGACCGACCGACCGACCGACCGACCGACCGACCGACCGACCGACCGACCGACCGACCGACCGACCGACCGACCGACCGACCGACCGACCGACCGACCGACCGACCGACCGACCGACCGACCGACCGACCGACCGACCGACCGACCGACCGACCGACCGACCGACCGACCGACCGACCGACCGACCGACCGACCGACCGACCGACCGACCGACCGACCGACCGACCGACCGACCGACCGACCGACCGACCGACCGACCGACCGACCGACCGACCGACCGACCGACCGACCGACCGACCGACCGACCGACCGACCGACCGACCGACCGACCGACCGACCGACCGACCGACCGACCGACCGACCGACCGACCGACCGACCGACCGACCGACCGACCGACCGACCGACCGACCGACCGACCGACCGACAGACAGACAGACAGACAGACAGACAGACAGACCTGGTTCTGTCCTAGTAGGTGTGTAGTGGTGCCCGCCTTATTTAGGATCTCGTCACTCCCTAACAGTGTCGGTTCAGACATTCACAAAGAATGACCGTGTTGCCGGCTCAGTTACCTTCTTTCCAAATCTTGAGGTCTCCAAATCATGAGGATTTCAGTTCCTTAAATTTCACAGGTCTATCTGTATCACTTCCAAGTGTTCGTATAAGCTGTTTTCTGATGTTCCTTCAAAATTGCAAAAGTTGCATTTAAATTTTTTTGGGAGAGGTGCAATGACATTCACTATCTCCGGGCTAACTTTGGAAACGTGACGCCACAAATGCCTATGTTTATATCCACTCCCACACTCAGAGCACATAAATTTTTTATTATGGCTCATATCCATATTGCACACTATACTTACAAATCACTACTGGCACGTATTTACTCACCTTTCCTGCTCAACTTTGTAATTGGTCACGTGGTGCTTGTCGCGTGACTACCAGCCATGTCAGTCACGTGACTCCAACACTTCGGCTGTCTTCGCCGCAGGGACGTGGTGTGTACTGTAACGTTAAGTGCATAACGTGGCATTACACTGGATGGTGGACTATATGAACGTAATACGTGTTTTGGATGGAGTGAATAGAGTATACTATACTATAGAGTGCAACATTTCCAATGCACCAGAGCTCGTAAGAGGTGGTAGTTGCAAGCATCGTTTTTTTTATAGTGGTTTCCCCTGGTAGGCCTAATCCACTCTTCACACTTCTAGGGCCTGACCGGTTTTATTGTCCAAATTTTTTTTAATAGAATGAATATAATGTGTTGTGAGTACTTATACATACATATATATATATGTATGTACATATATATATATATATATATATATATATATATATATATATATATATACATACATACACAATTTGAAATTTGTTACTAATTTGAACTATATTTTTTTAGATATTTAAAATGTGAAATACATATTTTCAATATGGATATTCTGAATGTTGACGTTGACAGTTTTTTTACCGCTTTTCTTCTTTGATTTCTTCACGCTGTAAGGGGAGCGTTTTGTGCCAACACCGTCGGGCCTTTTATGCCTATCGGCATTTTTCATTGCTTCCGACGGTGCTTCTATTTCAAATGTGTTTGTGAATTCAGAAATTTCTTCATACTCCTCTGTGGAGTATGAAGCCACTGAGGCTGTGGATAGGGCTGTTTCTAATAAAAGCCTTGGAGGTACTTGCAACCTTTCAGTTCTTAAGGGTTGTTTTAAATTCTCGAACGCGCCGTGGTGTCTTTCTGGAGAGGGGTTCATACTATAATTTCGGGCCCTCATTGAAGTGCCTGTTGTTCCAGATATTGGATCTACATCTCTGTTTACGTAATACCTCCTTGGCTCAAATAAATCCATATCCAACGAGTATGGATAAGAGTTGTGTAATTTTGGTGTGGCCCGTTTATCGAGAAAGCGGTTATCCATACCTGCAAACAAACAAGCACAACATTAGGGATGAGCGGCCTAGCAGCTGGTGTCCCATTCCCCTCCCACTTCCCCTTCCCTGCATATACATATGTAAAACTAAAGTTCATATTTCCGGATGGATTACAATGTTAGATTGTTGTGGTTAGCTTGCTAACATGTGGAAGAGCTGAGCTCATGTAGGTACGTATAGTTGCAACATGGGGTACAAATATTCCACATCAGATTAAGGGTCTCGACTATTTGGTCATCAGTGCCCTTATAAAACCGATCATATCAAAAGCCAGAGATAAATTTCAATGTAAAATAAAACTCTTAGTAAATAAGTTGTTGTTAGCTAATGCTGAATTTCTGACAATGAAGTCATTAATCCTCTTGCTCTCCAATATTTTTCACCGATATTGAAGAGAGCAATAGCAGTAATAGTAACTGCTTTTTAGAGAGCACCATATTTTTATGTTTTGGCGGTCACATCGCTCTCTCATAACCCCCAGAGTGTCTGGAGGACCACACCTGTCGTTGGTTTACGGGTCTCACCGACCTGACCGGGAGAGTTATCAAAATAAATTCACCGACCATATCCTCTGATTACCAATCAGTGGACATATTACATGCCATGACAGGTCAGCATGTTAGGGGTTAAGATTTTATAGAGAAATTAGAGAAATAGAGAGATTGGAAAAATAAAGACTCCCTAGCCCTCAGGAACCTTAATAGCATCGGAGTCGGAAGAGAACAAGAGATGACCCAGGTAAGGTCAGATAGAAAAGCTAGAGTGAGGAGCAAAACACCAGTAAGTGGAAGTAATGTTATGCTCAGCTTGGGTACCTTGTGGTTGCTATTCACATATCCCCTAGATGGAGACCCCTGAGTCAGCATTTAAATTGTTAAATGCGCTAAAAGTGCTTTGTATATACACATTAGTAAATAAGTAAATATGCATAAATGAGTCAAAAAGTGAAAATTCCCATAACTAAAGTTTTAAATTCTCAGGTTCATGTTTACCTTTGCTGAAAACTTAAAAATGTTTTCGGCCACTTGTTTATCGTCCTCCAGGATCTTTGCAGGTCTAACAGGACACTGCAAGGTACACCAGGGAAGCACACTGTTGCAACACATGGCGGACCGACAAAGGTTTGTTGTACAGTAGATAAAGAGCAGGGTCCCGTTTGAAAAGGTAACCATACGTAAAATTGCGTAACTGAGCCAATATCATCTCCTGATGAGATATGCGAGAAGAAGTTACTCAGTTTATCGGAAGGTCCGTCACTTCTCTAAGCTTATTACCGTGAAGAGCTAACCACTCTTCGCGCCAGCACGACAGCACCGCTCTCCGCACTTCAAGCCTTAAGTCTTCCAAAGTAACACGTGAGATGGTAGTACTGGGTTCTGTAGCTGCCGGTTTTGCTGCCAAATATGCCATTTCATTCCCAGGCAAACCTACGTAACCAGGAATCCATGCACACACCACGTCAACGCCAGAAGTGTGTAAAACATGGAGGGCATCCTGTATACGTTGTGCAATAGGGTGGAGGTTGTACAGCTCATGAAGGCTCTGAAGTGCGCTAAGGGAATCGCTCAAAATCAGGCAGTTACCTAATTTACGATGGCGCACATACAAAACAGCTCGGTGTATTGCATACAGCTCTGCAGCATAAATGGGGGTACTTTTATGAAAACCAAATGTATGTGGTTTGGTTTCATAATCATAAGGACCTCCAGCACTGCTGGCGTCCTTAATTCATCTGTGTAAATCAAACGTTGGCCAATCTAAAAAGCAAGTGCGGATACCAGGGATGGCCATCGTGGACTTCCGGTGTGCCGCCATCCCAAGATATACATGGGACATGCCCCTTAACCAAGTGGGGTAGAACCTCTCCCCCTTGGAAAACATGTTAGGCATTTAAATAGCGAGCTTCTTAAGAAGCTCTCGGAAGTGACAACCTGCTCGCTTAGGACCAAGGGTGCTCTTCCTACATTATTCGCATAGCAAACGTTGGGTGCTTAGGCAGACATCTAATCGCACAAGCATAATTTCCTAAGAGGATGTTACGGCAATGTTGCAGAGAGGTTCTGCCGATTCAGTGTAAAGGCTCACAACTGGGCTTGTTGGAAAAGCTCCTATTGCTGTGCAAATGCCTCCATTATGAACTGTGTTAATCTTCGCTGCACAGTCGGACATGCCCGCCTCGGTAGCGTGATGGTTAGCGTGTCTGCCTCACATTCAAGAGGTCGCGAGTTCGAATCTCGCTTAGGGTAAGTTATCCGGGTAAGGTTTTTTTCCTAGGTTTTCCCCACCCTGAGAAGACGAATGTCGGCTCATTTGAGCATCATTTCACCCATTTCGTTTCATTCATTCGTCCGATATGACACAATGTTGGAGGAAGTTAATTTAAAAAAAAAAAAAAGAAAGAAACAGTCGGTCATGCTGAAGAATAAACGATACACCAATAGTCTAGTTTGGATCGTGCGTGTGTGAAAGTGTGCGTGCGGGGGAGCTTGTGCGCGTGTTCGTGTGCTTGTGCGTTTACCATTTTATCAGCTAAAAGATTATTCAACTCTGAATTCAAACAAATTATTGCAAAATATTACAATGAAAAATCAAAATATAAAAGATGGGAACTGCCAAACATTCAAACAGCAATTCCTGAATATCCTCAAAAAACGGCAGTTGCAACCTTCAGGTTGATTACAGGACATGTTTGTCTGGCAAAACATTTGAACAGAATTGGGATATATTCTTCACCACTCTGTCCTCTATGTGATCTGCAAGAGGAAAATGAACCAAGACCACCTTCAAATATGCCCGACCACTTCTAGTGCCCCATCCATCAGTGAGAAATATTGGAGAGCAAGAGGATTAATGAGTTATTGTCAGAAATTCAGCATTAGCCAATAACAACATATATAACCATTAATCTCAAAAACTTCTTGACCAATCGCCACGAAGTTCAGCACATATATTATGTACTTTTTCATGGAGAAGGCTTTATGTCTACTTTACATGTTTTCTCGTATTAGTTTTATCTCGTGGGAGCTTTTCACGTTACTTTTATCATAACTTTACTTTTATAAATAGCTACCAATGTAACTACTTATAGCATTGGATATCTGACACCCCACGCATTTTTACAATAAAATTTGTTATTTTGTTAATATAAATTAGTTTTTATTTTGAACTTGTTACATTTTGAAATATAAAGAACTAGTTGACTTTATATCGATATAGAACAAACTCTTCATGCTTAAAATTACTTTCCACTTCTTAGTTTGGTTTGTTATAAAAGCGTGTCTTTTTAGTCTTTTTAAACTATAATTTATTTTCCACTTTTTAGGTTGGCTTGTTAGAAAAGCGTGTTTTTAATTTGTTTAAACTGTGATTTAGGAAGCTATACATTATTTTAAACTATATTTTATTTTCCACTATTTAGTTCGGTTTGTTAAAAAAGTGCATGTTTTTAGTTTTTTTAACTGTAATTTGTTTTATACTTTTTAGTTTGGTTTGTTATAAAAGCATGGTTTTAGTCTTTTCAATCATAATTTATTAAACTATAATTTATTTTGTACTTTTAGTTCGGTTTGTTATAAAAGCGTGTTTTTAGTTTTTTTAAACTATAATTTATTTTCTTATTTTTTAGTCTTAAATGTGTTCTGAAAGTACTGGTCAGTATACGTATTAGGACAAATTCAAGATATTATGGTATTGTCATCGATTCTTGACACGTGTGCAAATTTTCATGTCAATCAGATGAATCTAACTTGGTGAAAAATGTTGCATTGATAAATTTAACCACGTCCATTTTGAACCTGATGATCCTGGTCATGACATTAGGACAGTCATGATATTATTGTATTGTCTTTGGTCCTTGATCTATGCGTAGATTTTCAAGTCTATGAAATGACTCAAGTTTATGAAAATTACGTTAGATTATAAATTTAGCTAAGTCACGTTTTTATCCTGACGATCCTCTTCAAGACATTAGGACAAAGTCATGACATTGTTTGTCATCGGTACTTGACAGGTGTGCAAATTTTAAAAGTCAACCAGGCGGCTTAGTTGGTGAAGATTATGTTACATTGGTAAAGTTAGCCAAGCCACTTTTTTATCCTGATGATCCTGGCCAGGACATTAGGACAAGGTTATGGTACTGTATTGCCATCTATCCTTGACAAGTGTACAAATTTTCAAGTCAATCAGATGATTGTATGCTGATGAAGATTACGTCGACAAATCACGTTACATTGATAAATGTAGCTAATTAATATTTTTATCCTTATGATCCAGGCCAGGACCTTAGTATAAAGTTACAATATTATTATATCGTCTATGTTTCTTGACACATGTACCAATTTTCAGGTCAATCAGATGACTAAGTTGTTGAAAATTACGTTATGCTGATAAATTTAGCTAAGTCACTTGTTTGTCCTGTAGATTCTGCTCAGGATATTAGGACAAGGTCATGATGTTATTGTATTGTCATCGGTCCTTGACATTTTCAGGTCAGTCAGACGAATCAAGTTGTTGAAAATTACGTTGCATTTTTAAATTTAGCCAAATAAATTGTTTATCTTGATAATGCTGGTTAGGACAGTAGGACAAAGTCATGATATTATTGTATTACCATCGGTCCTTGATATGTTTGCAAAATTTTAAGCCAACCAGACAACTCAAGTTGGCGAAAATTATGTTACATTGTTAAATTTAGCCGAGTCACTTTTTCATCCCGATGGTCCTGGACCGGACAAAAGGACAAAGTCATGATATTGTTACACTGTCATCAGTCCTTGACATTTGTGCAAATTCTCAAGTTAATCAGACGACTCAAGTAGCTGAAAATTACATTACTTTGATAAATTTAGCTAAGTCTCTTTTTATCTTGATGATCCTGGTACTGTTATCATACTGTCATTGGTCCTGGACATGTGTGCACATTTTCATGTCAATCAGATGAATGTAAGTTAGTGAAAATTACGTCGAAAAATTCCATTCCATTGATAAATTTAGCTAATTAATATTGTTTTTCCTGATGACCCTAGTAAGCACCTTAGGATAAAGTTATAATACTATTGTATTGTCGTTGGTCCTTGACAAGTGTGCAAATTTTCAATCAGATGACTGTAAGGTAGTGAAAATTGCATCGAAAGATTCCGTTACATCGATAAATTTAGCTAACTAATTTTGTCTACCCTGATGATCCTGGTCAGAATCTTAGCTAAAATTATGTTATTATTGTATTATCATACATGCTTGATATGTGTGCAAAATTTCAAGTCAATCAGACGACTCTAAGTGGGTAAAACTTACGTCGAATGATTCCGTTACATTGATAAATTTAGCAAATTAATTTTGTTCATCCTGATCATTCTGGTCAGGATCTTAGGATAAAGTTATGATATTACAGTATTGTCATGAGTGCTTGACATGTGTGCAAAATGTGAAGTCAATTATATGACCCTAAGTGGGTGAAACTTCCGTCGAATGATTGCGTTACATTACATTACATTGCGTTGCGTTGTGTTGCACTGCAGTGCATTGCATACCGCAGCATTGCACTGTACTGCATTGTATTGCATTACATTACATTACATTACATATTTTGTATTATGTATTGAAAGAAGGTAATATTACCTCTGTAATGGGGCATGCTGCTATTTGTCAATAAAAAAATTAGATACACGCGCGCGCACACACACAGACAGACAGACGGACAGACAGACACATGCGCGCGCATACGCGTATGCACACCCACACACAGGTGAAGCTAATATAGAGCGTGTAAAAGGAAAGTGTAGTTCAAAAAACTAAAATAACATGCTTTTATAACAAACCGAACTAAAAATAGAAATACTTTTAAGTATTAAGAATTTGTTCTATAGCGATATAAAGTCAACTAGTTGATTATATATCAAAATTTTGTAACGAGTGTAAAATAAACACTAATTTATATTAACAAAATAAAAAACTTTATTGTAGAAAGTGTGGGGTGTTTGACATCAAATGTTGTAAATAGTTCATTGGTAGCTATTTATAAAAGTAAATATATGATAAAATATTTAAAAAGCACCCCACGATTTTTTACAATAAACTTTATTATTTTGTTAATACAACTTACTTTTGCATGGTTAACGTACAAAACAATGAATAACCTTTTGATGGAAGTGTGCTTTACAAAACTCACACAAATAAAAAGGAATATCTCGGAAATCATTCACTCCACCAAAAAAAAAAAAAAAGAAGCTTTAGGCATGAATTGTGTTTTAGCAAGATCTACATTTTTGGTACAGTAAGATTTGGTCTATCTCTAACGGTTTACCAGTCATGTGAAAGTCATCCAGAGTCATAAAATATCTTAAACATATCTCATTTTAATCAAAATTGTTAGAGCCATTTTCAAGACAATCAAAATTTTCGAAAACTTTTCCATGTAAAGGGTAGTTTAGAGTGGAGCAATTTTCTCAAAATCACTGTGTCGCATTCTTGTAAGAGATTAAACTTAACTACCAACTTTGGTTTCCAACCAACTTTTCGTTTTTGAGTTATGCTGCCTACAGACACACACACACACACACACACACACACACACACACACACACACACACACACACACACACACACACATTATTCAAGAAGCTAATACAGGCATCGGCAAACATGTACTCAATGAGGGGTGAGTATGACGTCTCTACATGCAACCCGCAACTCACATGACGTAATGTAGAACAGGGGATGGCATTGACCTTCGTTCAGTGTCAGTGCTGGACTCACTCACTACAGAGCACATTAAGGAATGGTACATATACTTGAATCCAGCTATTTTGGTCTACGATACTTTAGATATGTGAGCAATATATTTCAATTCTCTTCTGTTTGCAATGTACCATGAAAATCTAGTGATGTATCCATTCTAGTGATGTAGCCATTCTCAGGATAGCACGTAAATTATCATCTGTTAATCGCGATACAAGATTCTTTTAGATTTAGTTTCTTTTGTTCTACACATTTCTTAAATGCTTGAAATAATTCTGCCCCTGTTGTATGTTCCCTAAGTGGAATGACTGCAAGCATATATTCTTGTATCGAGAGGTTGTAAGTAATGGTGCTTCATAATATTCATAAAGTTGAAGGGCTGTAAAATATAGTCCTAATATAATACCAACTGTGCTGTGTCAACGTTGTCAATGCTTTCATCCAATGCGAGAGAAACGGCTATAAATTCATAGACCTCGGTTTGTAGTCTTTTTTCGGTCACTAAAACACCTCAGTGACTGAGCAAACTCCAAAGCAACAGCATAGCTGGCGTGAAGTTGTCTATCAGTTATAATATTTGAATTAATATTAGGTGTATTATCTGAATATTGCTCTTTGAGCTGTTGCTGTTGGTTAGTCCGATCTGGACCTGAAAAAAAAATGAATAAAGGGCACTACATCAGTGTTATGCTACTTTAAATCGTGGTGTAAATTTATGAATACATGCTTTTCTATAATTGTATGGTGATCTTATGACGTATCATAATGCCGCTTGATGTTCCATTGATGAGTGCCTTTTTGAACTTTAAAGCACAACAAACACCTCACGTTCCTTACATGATTAGAGAAGAAATCATCAAAGAAAGTACTATTCTAGATACCAAACTTAATAGACCGGGAATAATTAGATGCACTTTAATTCTACGAATATACTAAGACTATAAGTTAAATAAACTAATATCCTTCAATGTTATAAATAAAAAAAATGTATCTTTGAATCTTAGTATTAGTCTTTGACAGACATGTTTAGAAGTAGAGGTAAATACGACAGCACGGTCCGCCCGTGATCTGTGTGTATGCAGTGCCAGTTAAGTTTGCGAGAGTGGGGGAGACAGAGTAAGCGCTACCCCTGAATCGTCATAGTTGAGAGGCCTCATTGAGTACATGTTTGCCGATGCCTGAGCTAATATATTGAAAGACCAACTGAAATACTATCCAATTTCTGGTTTCAACATTCATAATATCCTCAAATTACACCAAAGGAATTCTTACAGGTGTCAAACAAACACATTATCCAATGGTAATTATTATTATTTATTTATGCCAACAAAATTACTGTTGGTGTTTTTTTTAAACACACAAGCCAGCTGTGGCATTGTAAGTTCCAGCTCTATCTCTCAAACATTATCAAAATTTAAAGTTAAAATGCTACAAGAAGACAAAGTAGAAATTATCCAAATTGAAATCTGGAAAGAAAATTCACATAATATACAATCCACCAAATAACACCGTCCGATATGACATTAGGTTGGAGAATGTTAATAAAAAAAAACCTGATGTGTTGTACTCACATGACTTTCTCTACTCTTATACTAACCATTCTAACAAACTCTTATTCCAATATTTCCATGTTAGTTAAGATAAACGTTCGTACAAATTATCTTATTGCTTACGCCCTTGTAGGTGCCAGGGGGATATTAGAATACAAAAGGCTTTGTGCGACAGTCAAATCTTTTTGAACTTTGAGATTCCGTTCTCTTTACACGATTAGCATATAAAAAAATGAACAACGTTGTTGCATTTCGCTAAAGTTCTAAGTTTTCCGAAACTCACACATATAACAAGGAATATCTCCGAAATGGTTCACCCTACAAGAAAATTTATTGAGGCATAAATTGTGTATTTTACCAAGATCTACATTTTTAGTATGTGGTAGTAAGGGGTAGTGATGCGCCTCCTATAGCCTCTCCTACCCAATTCCCATCCTCATCCTGCCCGTGGTGCACCCTGCTTTTAACAGATGAGGCTCTGGGGACCGAATCACAGCGGTATAACTGTTTCATCTAAAATGGAGGAAATGTCATTTACATATGTGCTGGCCTATCACAGCACAACAGCGTCCCTCAGAGGCACATAGGGGAAGGTCGGTGGATCTAAATACCACCTACTTAGTCCTCCCAGCTAGGTCCGATGGACCCGTTGACCAACGATAGGTGTGGTCCCCCTTGCAAAATGGGGGTTTAAGTCGGGTGATGTAACTGCCACATTGTAAAACTGGTGCCCATTAAGAAAACAGTTACATGAAAGCCACATACATGAATATGAGTCCTAAAGATAAACATTCCGGAGTTAAAACTGTCCCCCAATCGGATCTCCGGGTGGGGACATCTTTAGGCAAATTTCATCACAACAATTCCAATACTTTAAGAATTCTACAATGGAATGCAGGAGGCATGTCCCAGCCTAAAAAACAAGAGCTAATGAAAATATTAATATACCTGTGAAGCATTAAGATCAGAAGAAACTACAGTTCAAAAGTATTGGAAAGCGCGAATGCTAATGGCTTCATTGCCAGATGCAAGGCACTAGAAAACAACAACATTTTTAGTATAGCATAATTTGGTCTATCTCTAACGGTTTACGAGTTATGCAAAAGTCGTCCAGAGTAAATACGACTACAGGGGCTATAGCCAGAAAATTCAAGATATACATTTCATATGTCATAAAAATATCTCAAACATATGATATTTTAATCAAAATCGTTAGTCATTTTCAAGAAAATCAAATTTCGAAAAATTTTCCATGTAAAGGGTAGTTTAGGGTGGGGCTATTTTCTTCAAAATCTTCGTGTCACATCCTTGAACGACATTAAACTTAAATACCAACTTTGATTTTTAACCTAATTTTCGTTTTTGAGTTATGCTGTCCACAGACTGACAGACAGACTGACAAACACACAGACACACACACGGACTTTTTATTAAAAATTCTTTTTTTGGATTCAGGGGGCCTCGAAACATACGTATATTTCGGGTGAAATCTCGACATCGAATTTTTGGGTGGAATACAATGCTTCCCCTACTTACCAGTAGAGAAAGTAAAAAAACGAAAAACAACCCTTATCCAAACACACATCAAAAATCAATTTTGATCGGTGATTTCAACAGTCCTTCACCAAGTTGGGAATACAAAGACTATAATGCTTGTGGCAAACAGTGGCGGCTCGTGACTTTTCGCAGTGGGTGTGCAGTAGGTTTAATATTATCGGGAGGGGGGGGGGATTTCCCTTCCCGTTAAATAATTTCCCTAGCTTGTCGAAGAAGAATTCCTTCCCTGGTAAGAGACACGACTTTATTTTTTCACTTTCACAGATACTATGGTACTACAGCGCATTGTTCCCACACAGGAAGAGAGCGTTCGCACCTTGTCCATCTGGATTTAGAAATGCCCAGAATCTTTCCACTGACTTGCCATTTTGTAACAGATAACGAAACACAATTACCATTTGAATTGGCCATTACAGCAATGTACTCTGGTTTTAGTTTCGCAACGTCATTAATTTCCACAATTGCACACATTGAAATGTACTGCCAAGGACACACACATGCATTAGGCTCGCTACCAGAAACACAAACCTAACAAATAAAAAATATAAACACAGTAACAAAGCAATTATCCTAAACTGAAGCATTGGCCTTAGTAAATTGTAAAGATCAATTGTATGCATTTATAATGGTTTAATAAAAATATATACAATGCGTTTGCAACATTAACATAACTGTCAAGCTAATACAGAAAATGGCTACATTATATTTAGAAACGTAAAGTTGGCTATACCGGTGGCAGGCTGATCCCAACTTCTGCGAAGCGAGAGGGAGGGAAATGGTCGTTCAGGAAGGAAATGAATATGACTTGCACGTGAACGCAGTACGGATGCGCGGTAAGTATCGCATCGCTCGGGTTTGTCGATTGTAGCGCATTAACTCACCGTGCTCCTAAATACAAGCTACTCCTCTCCCCCCTGCGCCCTCTCGCCTAGAAACTTCCTTAGCCAGTCGCAGAATCTGGTTTATGCGTCTCTACGGTGTTGACCGAATGCACTAGCCTCGCGAAAGAAGGCGCGGGAAGATTAAACGAGCAAGTTTATATAGAAGAAAGCTGGACATTTTACCTTCTCGTATACATACTTATAGAACTAAATACACGTTCATATACAGGAAAAATTAGTGGGTGTGCACTTGCGAGCATGCAATCACCCAGGAGCCGCCACTGGTGGCAAAACTGTTGAAAATTTATTGAATTAAAAAACTTGAGATCTTATCTACAAAAACCATGATTGCCCTACATATTGACCTTAAAATGGCCGCTGTACAAATCCAGACTTACTATTAGTATCATCAGATTTGAAAGATAAGACTACGCGTGAAATCATTGAACACATAGGATCTGATTATAGAGCAGCTGTTGCATCCACAATACTTCAGGACAAACAAAATGATAAACCAAAAACAAAAATACTCTTGGAATTTTAGAAAATCTAATTAAACAAAATTTACTGAGGAAACCAAATAAAATCAACCCTCCATTCAGTATGAAGTATCAACAGACAAACTCAATATTACAACCTTAAACATAGTCTTGAAGTAGCAAAAAATGGGACACCAAGAGGAAAAGATAATAATTACAAATGCTTTTGGAATACATGCCTATCTGAGTTAAAAGATGAAAGGAAGATAGCAAGAAAAAAAAGCAGAATTGTGCAACAACCTAACAAATATGCAAGAATGGTGAAGAACGACAGCAAAGCTTAAAAAAGAAATACACGTAGCAATAAAAATGCATTCAGTGAATTTATTGAAAAAGCTGATTATAGAAAAGATGCAGAAAAAGTATATAGATATGTAAGTCTATCTACAAAAAAAAAAAAAAAAAAAAAAAATCACTTTCCCAAGATGTTAAAGAGTCTTTCAACAAAAATCAAGATGTGCTATCAGTTTTCTTTGGTTTAGAAAAGGCATATGGTTCAGTATGGAGGAAAACCTCACAAAACTAGGTATTCAAAATAACATGCTAAACTGGATTACCCACTTCCTTTCTCAGCATTTCTGTGCTACAAAATATAATGACAGTTTATCCAAATTTCAACAAATAAAAATGGATCCCCACAAGGTGTAGTTGTTCGTTTTGTTGTTTTGTGGGTTTAAGGGTGCTCAAGTTCTTGGTCATCAGCGCCCTTAAAAAATTCATGGCAATAGCCAGATATAAATTTGAAACAAAAATAAAATTACTAGCAACAAAGAAAGTATACACATTAACATAAAAACAGTGGCAATAGCCAGATATAAAACAAGGTAATAAAAATGCCAAAAAACATAAACAAATATCTAAAATTTTAGATCCTGAAATTTATTTTACAATCCGCTAAAAACTTAAAAACTCTATCAACTGCTGTTTTGTCGTCCGCTAAGACCTCTGCAAGTCTGGCAGGCAGCTGCAGAGAATCTCGAAAGTGCACTAGAGACGAACACTAGCAGCACATGACGGACAGACAAAAGGTTGTCACACAGTGGACATAAAGGAGCAAGGTCCCTTTTAAATAGGTAACCATGTAAAAAAATTGCAGTGCCCTATTCTCAATCGAGCCAAACTAACCTCCTCGCGGCGAGATGTGCGACAGGAAGTAACTCAGTTTATCGAAAGTTCTTTCACTTCTCTAAGCTTATTACCACGGAAAGCTGACCACTCTTCGTGCCAGGACGTCAGCACCGCTCTCCGCACTTCAAGCCTAAAGTTTTCCGAAGAAACACGTGAGATGGTAATAATGGGTTCTGTAGTTGCCGTCTTTGCTGTCAAATCTGCCATTTCATTCCCCGGCAAACCTACGTGACCAGGAATCCATGCACATACCACGTCAACGCCAGAAGCGTGTAAAACATGGAAGGCATCCTGGATACGTTATTCAATTGGGTGAGGGTTGTACAGCTAACAAAGGCTCTGAAGTGCACTAAAGGAATCGCTCAAAATTAGGCCGTCACCTAATTTACGACGGCGCACATACAAAACGGCTCAGTAGATTGCATACAGCTCTGCAGTAAAAACGGAAGTGCTATTTGGAAAACCAAATGTATATGGTTCGGTTCCATAAACATAAGCACATCCAACATGGTTGGCATGGGCGTCGCGAAGGGGGTGGCAAGGGGGGGGGCCACAGCCCCCCCCCCTGGAAGTTGGTCAACTTAATGCGCAATCAATTACTGACTGTTAAACTAGTATTTTAAAAGATCAATTTTTATTTAGCTCAAATTAATATGGTTATATGCAACAAACATTATAAATTTTGACAATAAAATAATGAATTAATATTATCTGATTGCAAATTTCAAACATGTTGCGCTCCCCCTGGAAAAATGTCTACCGACGCTTATGATCCTTGGTGCTCTTTGGTGTAAATACATCGACGGTCAGTGTAGTCTGACAAAAATTCTAAAAACCACGTGGGAATACTTGAAATAGGCATCGTGGACTTCTGATGTACTGTCATGCCAAGATCTACATGGAGTGTGCCAGATATCCAAGGGGGGTAAAGCTTCTCGCCCTTGGCGAACATCTTAGGCAGTTCCATTTCATGCTTCTCTAGAAGATCTTGGAATCGAAACCCCGCTGGCTTAGGATTAAGGGTGCTATTTGTATACCGTTCTCTTAGCGTGGTGGTGTAAAAAGAAGTGAACGTTGGGTGCTTAGGCATAGCCATAATTTGCCAAGAGAATCTCACGCCGATATTGCAGATGAGGTTCTGTGGACTCGCGTAAAGGCTTACCACTGGGCTTGTTGGAAAAGCTCCTATTGCCATGCGGATGCCCCTATTGTGGACCGCGTCTAATCTTCTCAGCGCAGATGGTCGTGCTGACGATAAACAATACACCCATAGTCTAGTATGGATCGCATCAGTGCGCGATACATTCGCAACAAAATTGTCCGATCCGCTCCCCACAATTTGCTATTTAGAACTCGCATGATATTTAGGGAACGGTAACGTCGTGCTTTTAGCTGTGCAATATGCGACGACCAACTAAGCTTCCTGTCCAAGGTCAAACACAGGAAGCTCGTCTCATCTGCGGAGGGAAGTAAATCTGGACCGAAACGGAGTGAAGGTGGTAATCGTCTCCTACTGTGCCATAAATTAAGGCAGATTGACTTCTCGGTTGATAAATGGAAGCCGTTTTCTGAGTTCCATGCTCTAAGGTTGTCCAAACATAGCTGCAGGCGCCGTTCTAAGAACGCCGTGCGCTGAGAAGTGCAATACACAGCGAAGTCTTCTGCGAAGAGGCATGACGAAACTCCAGGTGGAACACATTTCCAGATGGAGTTAATTGCTATAGCAAAGAACGTGACACTTTGTGCTAATCCCTGAGGTACTCTCTCCTTCTGAACAAAAGAATTAAAAAAACCGAGCCGACCCTTACTTGGAAAAAGCGGTTCTTCATAAACTCCTGAATGAACAGCAGTAGGCGTCCACGTATGTTCCAGGTATACAGGGAACGTAGAACCCCTTCTCGCCAGCACGTATTATAAGTCTCTTCGACATCGAAAAACATGACAAACTGTTTGACAGTTCCTCATAAATCTGTCCATTATCTGTGCCGATATTGACACAAGATGGTCTAGAGTTGAACGCCGTCGTCGAAAACCACACTGGATGTTAGTCAGTAGGTTACGACTCTCTATCCACCATACCAAACGTCCATTGATCATGCGTTCCATCACCTTGCAAACGCAACTGTTTAGGTAAATAGAACAATAGCTGGAGGCAAGAATACGGTTCTTTCCAGCCTTCAAGATGGGAATAACGGTGGCCTCCCGCCAATTTTCTGGGAGTATACTGCCAACCCAAACACGATTATAGACCTCGAGCAGGAATGCCTTACCTTCAGGTTAGAGCTGTTGTAACATTTGTACATGAATACCGTCAGGTCCTGGTGCTGATAATCGCGGAGATTTAAGAGAATGTTCTAGCTCCGCTATGCTGAAAAAGCGACTGTAATCTTCTACGTTTCTTAAGCGAAACGCGAAGCCTTGAGATTCCACCTGAGTTTTAATTGGAAGGAACTCAGGGATCTAGTTTTCCGAGCTAGACACTTGAGCGAAAGCACTGCCAAACGTGTGGGTCATTTCAAATGAATCAACAGCAGCACCTGTGACTGTTTTCAGTCCCGCAATTGGTATATGGGTCCATCGACCTGCAACACGTATTAGCATATCCCAAGCAACCGAGGAAAGTGTTTGTCGGTTAAATGAAGCTACAAATTTGCTCCAAGATGACCTTTTGCTATCCTTAATTACTTTTCTGGACCTGGCGCGCGTTTTCTTGTATTGGATTAGGTTATCCAAAGTAGGGTGACGTTGGAAAACCCAAAGAGCTTGCCTTCGAGCATGAATGGCATTCCGGCATTTTTCCATCCAGTAGGAGACGGAAAATCGACGGGGGTGTGAATTTGACTGCGGAATGGATTGTTCAGCAGCAGAGAGAATCGTCTCCTTGAGATGCTGAGCCAAATCATTCACTGAGTCGTGCTCGTTGTACGTAAAGACAGCCAACTGGGTGTAAAGGTTCCAGTTGGCATGGCCCAAACGCCATTTGAGCATACGTGCGGAACATGTATCTTGCGTTAAGAGACCAATAAGAAATGGGAGGTGGTCACTAGAGTGTAAATCAGAGATGACATTCCATTGTAGGGAGACTGCCAACTGAGGTGAACAAACTGGAAGATCAAGGTGCGAAAAACTATTGAAAGAGTCAGACATGAATTTAGGCTCTCCGGTGTTGAGGAGAGCTAGGTTGTAACTATCCAGGAAGTCAGCGAGGAGGTTGCCTCTCGCACAAGTGCGACTTGAGCCCCAAAGTGGGTGGTGCGCATTGAAGTCTCCCACCAACAGAAACGGTGTTGGTAACTGGGAAACTAGATCTTCTAAATCAATATGCGAGAAGTCATGGGACGGAGGCAAATATAAATTGCAAATGGTGAATAGATGTCTCGCAGTAGGATCCTTATGGCAACTGATTGTATATCAGAGTCTAATGGTAAAGATTGCATATATATGTCATCTCTGACAAACATCATAGCGCCGCCATGTGCCGGAACACCCTCTTCTGCTGTAACATCACACTGTATTGGGTGTATCGCCTTAGATGGAAAGTGTCTTGAGGACGCAGCTTAGTCTCTTGCAAACATGCGACCAAGGGTTCGTTCTCTTTGAGCAAAAATTCAAGTTCTGGTCGTTGAGTTCTAATACCACATAGGATAGCCATATTGCTATCTGTATGGGACAGGTATTCCAAAGTAACTCTCCATTACTTTGGAGTAGGTGGTTGTCGAAATAATTTTGCCCTTTTCTTCCGTCTTGGGCTGACAGTTTTATCCGAGACTTTTTCACGCCTCTTTTCCACAGGGAGTCTCCCACTGTGGGCAGATTGCTCTAGCTCCATGTCTTTTGCCGAGGACGTCCGTGTTCCCATAGTGAATTTTGGTTTGAGAGCTTCGAACCGATTCGACACGGAGACCGACGAATATGACATTCGCGGGTGTGTAGCCACCCCAGAGGATTCCTCTGAAGAGGATCTCCTAGGAGATGTCTTTGGGCTTTTCTTTGCTTTTGATCCCTTGGGAGAAACTTTGCTCTCTTTGAGGAAATCGGATCTGTTATACTGGGCCTTAAACTTAATCGGTGAAGCATCGTATACTATCGGTCTACTTGTCGAGGTCGGCTTCTTTGTTGGCGACCTTCCTGATCTACTGGACTGTACTGCGGTGCTTGTAGATGCTGTCACGGACTTAGGTGATGTCAAACGCTTTGGATGTGACTTAGCTACGAAAATTTTGTTTGAAACTCTTGCCCCGTTTATATCACTAGTTTGAGTTGCGATTTCCCGACGTGGTACCGGCTGGCGCAGACGTAAGTTTCCGGGCTTCTGAGATGGACACCTTCCCTCTAACCCGGGTCCCCTGGATGGCCCTTTCCTCCATATAACGGGGGCATTCTCGGGAGTTTGCTGGATGTTCTCCCTGCAGTTAACACATCTGCGAGGTGATGTACATTCATCGTCATGAGCGATGCCTCCACAGTTCACGCAGGTAGCTCTACTACTGCACATGTCACTTGTATGACCAAAGCGCTGGCATTTGTAACATCTAAGCAGGTTCGGGATACATACTTCAATGGCCTCATACCCAGCCTCCTCATATCCTCTTTGCGGGAGATCTACCCGATTAAAGGTAAGGAAAAGTGTATGGGTAGGCAGATATTCGCCTCCATTTTTTCTCTGAACCCGATAAACAGATATCACACCTTGATCTACTAGGTTCTCCTTAATTTCATCATTGGACATATCGTCCAATGTGCGGGTGTTCACAACACCGCGAGAGTTCAGCGTTCTGTGCATCTCTACACGCACCGGATAGCTGGTTAACATGTTGGCTGTTAAAATAGTAGCTGCCTGGGCTGCTGAATTAGATTCAACCAGCAGCGTGCCGTTGCGAGATCTTGTGCAGTTTTTAACTGGGGCAGCTATCTTATCCAGACCCTTCTGTATCACGAATGGATTCACCGACTTAAATGTTTTACCTTCCTCTGTTCTTGTTATGACTAAGTAGCGAGGACCACTCAACTCTGCTACTTCCTTTTCACTAACTTTGTTGTATTTGTTTTTATTTTGAGTTTTAGAAGAACTCATGGCGATGATATCCTCCACCATTACAAATGTCTTTGATGGTCTGCTCACTTCCTGGGCACCACCTCTGCTTAGGTAAGAGTCCTGGCCTGGAACTTGTTCACCCTAAGGTCTCACCTCCCAAAGTATGGACAGAGGGACCAAATTGCATTCAGGAGTGCATCAGCTCATGCAGTGGCCCCTCCCCGGGACTGACCTTTATCAGCGGATACGCACACAGATCCTACATGATAACCCTGGGCTAGGAATTACGCGGTTCCCCAGTCACCCCTTGCATCTCCCCATCTTCCTACAACCTGCGTGTAGGTTATCCATCAGACTATGTACAGGGAGGTATCAGGTGGGAGGTCAAACACAAAAGTGCACCAAAGTTGAATGGGCATTTGGCATGTGCCCTCTCAACCCTTAGAGGAACCCAATCGAGAGTATGGCTCAAGGCCCCTGGTATGCCAAACCCATACCTACCAAGGTAGGACCCCCTGGGGGAGTGTGATTTCAGAGTCCTCTTTTCCTAGATGAGTCATCGACCAAGATTACCAAGCTTCATCTACCCGCGGTGGAATGTTTTTGCTTTCCTTCACCTCTTGCCTACCAGTAGTCAAAAATGACTTACTTGGTAGACCGTCTGGATCATTGAGTACTGAGCCCCTCCACCACATCAAGGCGACATTCCCCGGAGTGGGGAGGGGGGTGCAGTACTGAGGCCAACCTTGTCAAATATCTACAACAGTGATCTTCCCTCGGCCGTGTCAAGCTCAAATTAAAGACAGCTCCTTTTGCACATGATATGATCATGTGGACTTCTTCCCCACAAATAGTCAAATCCAAAGCTTCAACAAAAAAGAATCTGACCCTATTAGAAAAGTGAACCGACATCAATTTGATGAAACTAAATATTGATAAAACAACATTCCAAACATTTAGCCAAAAACACAAAATTCCTAAACTAAATCTGCAGTTCAAAAAAAAAAAACCTAAGACAGACATATGAAATGAAATATTTAGGAACAATTTTTTATTCAAAATTATCATGGAAAGATCATATTGAAGCAGTGGTATCCAAGCCAACGAAAAAGTTTTCAATCTTAAAGAGATTAGCTGCTGTCAAGTGGGTTAGTAATCGGCCAACTCTGAACACCACATACAAACCATTCATCAAGCTAATGCTCCTCTAGAATGCAGAGGTAATAGCTAATAATTTTAGCCTAAATCGCCTAGAAGTATGCCAAAATCAGGCCTTACTACTAATAACTGGTGCAGCAAAATCAACTCTAACTGCAGCAATGCAAGCCTTAACCTAGAACCTTTGATATGTCTAAATTTAAGCACTAATACAGCATGGTTAACAACAACACATATAACATCCCTGCATGTAGATACACTATCAGAAAACAGCAACAATATCAGTACTAGTTTTACACACTGTCACAACACAGTAAATGCAGCAAATGACTTGCCACTACTAAAATTTGACCAAACTATAACCCTGTACAACGCCTGGCTAACTTAAATGTGTATAAAAGTGCATTCCAGAAGTTTTACGTTTGATAGTTGTAAAACATACTGTTGATTGCAATACTCTTGACTGGCTAATGCTTATACCAGAAGTAAATATCAGCTTTGATGTGTATAGACAGATGCTTTTGAGAAAGTTCTGGGGTAACTCAATCCTACATAAGATCCAAGCTTCACTAAGTTATGGAGGCACGTAAAGGTATTTCAACAGCAGCATATGCTTTGAGATTCTCAAGCCAAATGAGAAACATGAGACCACTCATGCTAATACAGGACTTGTTAGCACTCATCACCAAACATTTTCCCATTTGCGTACAACACTACATACTCATTGCAAGGCCCAGCACCACAATGGAGCTAACAGATCTGGTAACTTTACAAGGGAGAAATCAAGGATGAATATGAGAATAGAAACTTCAGTCCATGTAGGCACAGACAGCTTGATTTCATTCTGCAAACAAACAATACCTTCAGAGGGAGATATAGGCAAACAGATCACTACAACCATGCAGATCATTACAATCCACAAATAAACAACCGCAATGATAGGTTCCACTATGAAATACAAGCACAGAGGCAACAGCATGTAAACTATTCATATGAGAACAAATGAAGATATATGTACAGGCCAGAGGCCACTGAATCCAAACTATAACCGAAACCACAACACAAGGTGGACAAATATGAGTGACTACACTGGACCCTATAATAATGATAGTCATCACGAGTCACAACAAAGTAGTACACAGTATGGTAACACCAATAAAGTAACAACTTTCGGCAGAGTCAACATGATGAATCTGAAATCATGGTAGCAGCAGTAAGCAATGGACAGCCATCATAAACAATGAATCTAACCAGGAAAACTACTAAATGGCAACTATGTAGGTTCGTCAGCTGTCCACCGCATGTCAATTATGCACATCGGACAAGATTGTATACTTACTTTAACTGCAATAAATGAAGTATACATAGAAATCTAGGAGGTACATATAATGAAACACCAAGCATCAAAGGGAAAACAGCTCATAAGGAAATATTACTAAAAGTTGATACTGGATCTACATCAACCATCTGTAGCCAACAGCTGTATGAACAATTGTACAATGATGGAGTGAAGCTTATGGTTATGCCTTACACCAATGCTGTGTGCTATCTTGGGATAGATAAAAATGCACAGTAAAACAGGTTATGTTGTCTACAAAAATACATTGGGTGATGTGCCTTGTAAGAAATCTAGCTGTTGAATGTCTATTAGCATGTGATGTTATGGAAGAATATGCAGCAGTAACAAATTCTGAGAAAAATATAATTTTTTTAAAGAAGGTGATTATGAGATACATGCACCATTCGATGAGTACAGCCAGAAATACAGCACACTCCTGAGGACGAGAATAAGAGACACAGAGATACATATTTGTTAAATTCAGCAAGGAAACAGAAATGAAAAACTTAAGTGAGAAAGAAGACAAAACTGGTAGCCAAGTCATGAAACATCATGGCACATCAACAGAAGTAAATAAAACCCACAAAAATGAACAATGAAGCTATACTAGAGATCCAGTCATCCAAGATAGATGTATAGAATATATTTGAACCTGCAATACAATATTTTCCCTATGTCCTCATATTACAGGTAGTAAATTTAAAAGTGATACATCTGAATACACAGTGAAGAAACAGAACTGACTAAAATATAACACATTATTTCAGAAATCACATACATTGATGAGCTGGGAATGTCTCCACTTTGTAGTACATCACACGAAAGACCTAGATTCTGCAAAAATAGTATTTCCAGTGTGTGAACACTTGTACTTAAGAGTGCGATAAAAGGATGGCACAAACTTGCAACAGCACAGGTCATTTTAGGGGTGCCAGAAATGAGCCCTTCCCTTTCCATATAGCCAAAGTTGGTCAACCAATGATCCATTTTTGACTCCCTTGTACAAGGCCCAATGTGTAGCTAAGGTTTTGGGAGCCCCTAAAGGTCGGGGACCCCCGAATACAGAGACAGTTACAATGGCGTGTTGTAAGTGCTCCAAGATGAACCAAACACTTCCCAGAAACACCAGAAAATAAGTTTGTTGTTCCAGAGACATCTTATGAACTTAAATGTACATGAAGTTGCTCTACATTTACAAACATACTGGAAATATTGAGAGTTTGAATTTGTAATTTCTATTTTAGGTTTAAATCTAATCTCTGAAGCAAAATGTACTGATTTGCAACTCCTTAGATCATTTTTTGGACCAGAGGGAACATGCTTCATTGATACACTTCCTCCTTATTAATTGAGAGGTCTAATAATGCTGTTTGTTATTGTTTGTTAAAAGTGACATTCCCCTATTTATTTTCGTGACAAATGCGTATTTACTTCATGTCCCACTATTTTTTCAGTTGTTAACATTAAGCCTAAATTTTCATTATTATCTATCTGCAATACCGATACATTTGGTTAACCTTAAATAATATAATAATTTATGCACATGTATTATTATAGACAACATTAAAGTTTGAGACCTTCAGATTGACTTATCTCAGTGTGTAGAAAATAAGACATTCCCCCTTTTCCCCTGTACCCTTCATATGTCATTTCATTCTTTAAATATTAATTTAGAGTGATGCTCCATATCCTATGGCTGTGATTAGTTCCACATTTGCATTGTAGGTGGTGCTTGATCCTATTCACAGATTATAATTCAGAAACAAATGTGGTAGATGTTTTTTCCTAACTCTGTTCGGATTGGTGGCACTCTCCTGAAAAATTTGAACGGTAGCAAAGCCATGACCCTACAAATTTTGTGAATCAAGGGCAATTGAAGCTACAGCGCAACTGCTTCACTGCTCTTTTTGGCAATGCTCAGGGCTTAGAGGGTGGGGGGATGGGTTTTTGATGCAGAAAAAGGAAAAACAAAAATTGACTAAATAACACATTAAACAGAAAAGAGACTGATTTAAATGGCAAAGCCCTTTAAAATGGCATCCAAATATGTTTTAACTGCCATAAGGGATTAAAACTCCGCAGATGTATATAAATTTTTTTAAGTCTGGTCCATTTTTTCCACCAAAAACGTTAACGTTTTTAAATAAATTAAATATAGCACTACAACAATTACTACAGTTAAATACAGCTTTGATGGAAAATTTTTCTTTTTATAGCAATATAAAATATGTGATCAAAGGCTCGTTCTCAGAACTACTAAATTATTTAAAATGTATAATTTTTAAAACTACTAATATTTTAAAAATTAGTGTCGCTTGTAACAGAAGCATCCACATTAAGATATAAGTGCATATTTTAACTCTTATGGTCAAATAAAGTAAGTACGGACAAGGTCCTATAACATTCGCGTATTATTTTAACAATAAGTAAGAAAACTTATCCTTTTTAAAATTATTTCTGCTATTTGTAAGTTATCTATTATAAATATGGTTAAAGAAATACTTTTTATTCAGTAGAAACTTACCGAAATATGTATAATTTAATAGTTACCACCCTCTCTCTAGCTGACCACGGCTCGATATTTCGACGGTTGCTACAGAGTTGTTAATTTTCTAACATAGCTATGGAAATAAATACCCTTGCCTCCTGGATAATGGCCTACGTGATTTCACTGTTTAACATAATGCTGTTCCACTTTTACCTTGCAAATTTATAATTTCTATAATACGTATAGTAAATAGAGGAAGTATTGTGTCCCACCGAAAACTTATATGTTGACTTTTTATTAAAAATATATGCCTTTCAAGCTTCCTGATCCCAAAAGTAAATTATGTTAAGAAAAGGGTAGGTACCTGTGTGTGTGTCTGTGTACATGATTACGCATTTCCGCTTCCGTTTATGGTTCTCAAAAATTCATATTTGTCTTCAAAAACAGTTTAAATAACACAAATAAAACTGTAGGTACAATCTTCCATCACAAGTGCATTAACAAAGCACGTCACTATCCTTCATATGGAAGGTTTCATTTCTTTAGAAACTGGCTCTAACGATTTTCATTCAAATACCGTAAGTACCTACTACATATGTACATATATGTATGTGTTCACGAGGAATAAAATGCAGAAGTTGGCGTTTCTGGGAATAACCTCATACCTAGTACCTATTCAAGTTGAAACATGTTTTAAGGATACGATACGAAACTTGCCCAACCGTAACCTACCCTTGCAAGCTCTTGGTGCACAATAACGACATTGGCAGTAAATACTGGTATGTTGAAGAGATTTACATAGGTTAAAAAGCACTACAGTTGAAGATATTGGCCCCCAAATTGTGCGAGGTCCCTTACCAATACTACACAGCCACTTATACAGTGCAAATATGTAACTTTACATTTCAATAAAGTCGAAAACCTAGAGGATAGCTGTGCCACATTACATCTGTTCATAAAATATATGTGTGCACTGAGTAGCGCTCCCCCCCCCCCAAAAAAAAAAAATCCACTTAAAAAAGACATTGCTTCGTATCCTTTTAGAACCTAGTAGATAGAAGGAAAACTGTTTCCTTCGTTAAACTGATAGCAGGCTGTACCTTCTGTAATCCTAATTTATGGGCAACTATCCTCATAGATTTTATCTCTGGAACACTTTTAGAGAAATTCGATTTCCTCAAGAATGGCTCTTAACTATCCCTCCGTGGTGTAGGATTAACATGCTAGCCTCTGGTTCCCGGGGCGCGGGTTCAAACCCAGCGGAGGGCCTAGATTGCTTAACATGGCTTTCTTCAGGAGGAAAGTAAAGTAGGTGGTCCCATGTCTTAGATTTACACCACGTAAAAGAACCACAAGCTTGGTAAGGAGCCTCTGAGCAAAATTAATCGGTCTTTCACTCCCAATATAGAATGTGCACTGAGAGCCATAACAACTAAAGGGGGTCCTTAAATAAAAGCTCAGTTTCTTTATTTCAGTTTAAGGTATTTTCGTGACAAATGAAGAGTATATCTTGCAGTTTATGGGAATATTTTCTGAAGTCCTCATCATTCTGGACGACTTTTGCTAAATCGATAAACCTCAAGAGACAGACAAAATCCTATAGAAAAATGTAGATCTCGTTTAAGTACACAACTTATGTGAAATATGTAATTTTTTACTTTTCCTACCATGCCCATAATAGGTGTTGCATTCAACCAAACATTCTATATCGAAATTTGAGTAGAAATACACGTTTTGAGGTACCCTAAATCCACTAAAACAATTATTAAAAAAGATACACGCGCGTATGTGTGTGTGTGTGTGTGTGTGTGTGTGTGTGTGTGTGTGTGTGTGTGTGTGTGTGTGTGTGTGTGTGCACGCGCGCCCACCTGTGAACGTTATAACTCAGACACGAAATTATAAGATTAAGTATGTTCCGGGCTCTTTTGCCGTGGTCTGCTGGAGATTGGTGTTCCAGACGTTTCGTCTACAGCTACGGTAGACATCCTCAGAGAAGGTATCGCTGTCATCAGACACAGACACGTCATGTCGAAACAAGGGTAAATGGATAACAGCAGGGGGCGTGGCTTGGTAGCGAGCCGTTGTGTAACAGAGTGGACGGGCTTGAAACTACGATGTGGGGTGGCGGTGGTGGTGGTGGCGGTGGCGGTGACAGTAACGGTGGTGGTTTAGGCGGCGGCGGCGGTGGTGGTGGCGGCGATAGTGGTGGTTTAGGCGGTGGTGGCGGTGGCGGTGGTGGTGTTGGTGGTCCTGGTGGTGGTGGCGGTAATGATGGTGTAGGCGGTGGTGGTGGCGGCGGTGGTGGCGATAATGATGGTGTAGGCGGTGGTGGGTTGGTGGTGGCAGTGGTGATGTTGGCGGTGGTGTTGGCGGTGGTGGTCATGGTGGCACTGGTGGTGCTGGTTAAGGCGGTTGTGGCGGTGGTGGTCATGATGGCGCTGGTGGTGCTGGTTAAGGCGGTTGTGGTGGTGGTGTTGGTGTTTTCTTTTAGTCAACGTTCTCCAACATTGTGTCATCGGACGGTGAATGAATGAAATGGGTGAAATGATGCTCAATGAGCTTGAGGTCCATGGAGCTTTAAGTTACCCGACATTCGTCTTCTCAGGATAAGGGAAAACCTCGGAAAAAACCTTACCCGGATAACTTCCCTAAGCTAGCTTCGAACTACGACCTCTTGAACGAGAGGCAGACACGCTAAGCATCACGCTACCGAGGCGGGCGGTGGCGGTGGTGGTGGAGGCGGCGGTGGCAGTGGTGGTGGTGGTGGTGGTTGTGGCGGTGGTGGTGGCGGTGGTGGTGATGGTGGTGATGGTGATGGTGTTGGCGATGGTGGTGGTGGTGGAGGCGGCTGTGGCGGTGGTGGTGGTTGTGGCGGTGGTGGTGGTGGGTGGTGGTGGAGGCGGCGGTGGCGGTGGTGGTGGGTGGTGGTGGTGGTGGTGGTGGTGGTGGCAGTGGTGGGGGTGGTGGTGATGGTGATGGCGGTGGTGGTAGTGATGTAGGTTTATGAGTGCTCAATCATTTGGTCACCCTTATAAAATGGATCATGGCAAAATTCAGAGATAAATTTCAATACAAAATAAAACAACTAGTGAAAGTAAAAATATAGATATATTAAGCAAACGAGGCAAACATAAAAATTAAATTGAAGTTATAAAAGGGTCCGAAAGGAATAAAATCTTGATAACTAAAATTCTAAACCCTTAGATTTATATTAATCATTCCTAAAAATTTAAAAACTGTTTCTATTGCTTGTTTATTGTCCACCAGGCAGTTACAGATATTCTCGAAGGTGCAGTAGGGAAACACTGGAGCAGCATGTGAGGGACCAATAAAGGTTTGTTGCACAATGTACAAAGAGGAGCAGGGTCCCTTTTACCGGGGTGCTGATGACTGAGTAATTGTGCATCCTTAACCATTTACCATCATCTCCAAACTGTGTACTGTGTTCCAAACAGAAATGAACGTAGAACATCTTCAAAATGTTGACTCTGTTGTGCACATGCACACGCACACACTTTTTTGTTAAATACTGGAATCTGATATAATGAGCTATCAGTGTTGATGATAGCATGACTGCGATAGAATTCTTGTCCCGTGTTAAATGGTGCTTTTGCTGGTTGTCATGGCACGGCATGGTACTTGGATTTTCAGTGTGATAACCTTGGTTCCTTTTTATATATGCTTCTTATACATTCCAAAATGTTTTGAACTCTAGAAGGTTCTGAGCCTTGGATGAAGTTAGAGATTGATTGGAAGTCTTTGGGAAAGTCTCTGTGTACACTTTCATTGGAACAGCAATTTTAATAAGCTCAGCACAGCAAGCTACTAAAATCTTTAAAATTGAAACTACATATATAAGATCACTGTTGCCCAAAACTTCTAGCACATGAACACAAGCATTTCTGAAACTGCATTCTGAATACAATTAAATGGAGTAGAAGGACCAAATTTAATAATCCTTACTGACAAAGCAAGGTTTCATTTAAATGGATGTATTTTTGCAAAGAGTAACAGGTCTTGGAGCTTAGAGAAATACCATTACATGATGAGGTCATGACAGACCTGGAGAGCTTGCTCTAATCAGAGCCCAAACATTGTTACCCCTTCCTTACCCACTCCACTCTACCTCCTGAGCTCTGTACACGATGAATTACAACAGACAGCAGGCAGTGAGCGATGTTTCATTGAGGATGGTCCTGGGAACGCTAAACACAAATTTCATATAGACTGGGAAATTGATTATTTCTATCTTCAGGATGGCAAAAAGGCTGAATGTTTGTGTTATAAACCTGGGATCAACAGGTTATGTGGTCTGTGATGTCATTTCACTGAGCAGTGCCTCTCTTTTCTCAGTAGAGCTGCTTCTAAGAGCACTGGGAGTGATACTTGCACACAGCAATGGCAGCCTGTGCATTGCAAATGACTGCATTTAGTTGATAAACAGTAGCACAACCAGTGCTTGTTATGTTTGTTGAGAAACTTAAAATTGCTTAATTAATTTATTTATGCCAATGGTGTCTTCTATTCTGCCATCCAAAACACAACAGGCATGCAAATATTACAACATACAATAATATAACACAAGCTCATTAAAGGTGCTCAATAAACATAGTATAGTAGGTCCTCTCTAAGACTCAGGAAAGATTTAACAGCACCACTGGACAGTACCCCTTGCTGCACCACTGGACCAATCCTTAATAAATGTGCTGAGCCATATTATTAACAAAAGTAGGTAATTTGTATCCTAATTCATCAGAAACTGGGATCTGAATCATCTGAATTAGAGATTACTCTTAGTGATAAAGTAACTGACTTTTATAAGTAAGTCTAATTTACAGTAATATGAAGCAAATATAACAAAACTTTCCACCTACAATTTAGGTAGAACTACCCTGATTGGTAAATGGCAAATGAAGTACTGTGAATGCAATATATAACATAGGTTTTACATAAACACAGTTCATCACATACAGTATATACCATAAATAAAGCTTTCAGTCAAATATTTATTCAGTTTGACATGCACTGCTCGTGACTACTACTCCTCATGCAGTGCTCTGTTGGTGTTCGCCTACCCCGACGCCATTAGACCAACACTTATCAAACCCTGTTCTAAACAGCTGTGCCATATAACATCTGAGAACATTTTTATTTTGCACATGCTAATCAGCATGGAAAAGCTAAATTTTCAGGTAGTATTATAAAATATGTTATAGCAGTATATTGGTAACAACAATACAAATATTATGTGGTTTATGTGAAACACATAAAACATACTCCCTTTATATGCTGGATTAATATTGTTTGTTTTCTTTTGTTAAGCAGCAGAAGAGAGGAAAGAACCTTTGATGCTCTAAAGCAACAAAGATCCTCTCAAAGCAATAAATTAGTTAATGCAAGACATTTACAAGGGTGGATCAAATATAAACACAACTTTTATTCCAAACTATTTTATATGATGTAAAACACCTACAAACTACACATCACCATTCAACATAATCTCCTCCTTTCGAAATACACTCGACCGCCAGTGTAATGTCAGCTTCTTGATGTCATCATTATAAAAAGAGCAGAGTTATAACAACCGCCAGTTGTACACTTAGCCCAGTGTAATGTCAGCTTCTTGATGTCATCAGCATAAACAGAGAAGAGTTGTAACAACAGCCAGTTGGACACTTAGCCCAGTGTAATGTCAGCATCTTGATGTCAGTATAAAAAGAGCAGAGTTGTAACAACAGCCAGTTGTACACTTAGCCCAGTGTAATGTCAGCTTCTTGATGTCAGTATAAAGAGAGCAGAGTTGTAACAACAGCCAGTTGTACACTTAGCCCAGTGTAATGTCAGCATCTTTATGTCAGTATAAAGAGAGCAGAGTTGTAACAACAGCCAGTTGTACACTTAGCCCAGTGTAATGTCAGCTTCTTGATGTCAGTATAAAAAGAGCAGAGCTGTAACAACAGCCAGTTGTACACTTAGCCCAGTGTAATGTCAGCTTCTTGATGTCAGTATAAAAAGAGCAGAGCTGTAACAACAGCCAGTTGTACACTTAGCCCAGTGTAATGTCAGCTTCTTGATGTCAGTATAAAAAGAGCAGAGCTGTAACAACAGCCAGTTGTACACTTAGCCCAGTGTAATGTCAGCATCTTTATGTCAGTATAAAGAGAGCAGAGTTGTAACAACAGCCAGTTGTACACTTAGCCCAGTGTAATGTCAGCATCTTTATGTCAGTATAAAGAGAGCAGAGTTGTAACAACAGCCAGTTGTACACTTAGCCCAGTGTAATGTCAGCTTCTTGATGTCAGTATAAAAAGAGCAGAGCTGTAACAACAGCCAGTTGTACACTTAGCCCAGTGTAATGTCAGCTTCTTGATGTCAGTATAAAAAGAGCAGAGCTGTAACAACAGCCAGTTGTACACTTAGCCCAGTGTAATGTCAGCTTCTTGATGTCAGTATAAAAAGAGCAGAGCTGTAACAACAGCCAGTTGTACACTTAGCCCAGTGTAATGTCAGCATCTTTATGTCAGTATAAAGAGAGCAGAGTTGTAACAACAGCCAGTTGTACACTTAGCCCAGTGTAATGTCAGCTTCTTGATGTCAGTATAAAAAGAGCAGAGCTGTAACAACAGCCAGTTGTACACTTAGCCCAGTGTAATGTCAGCATCTTGATGTCAGTATAAAAAGAGCAGAGCTGTAACAACAGCCAGTTGTACACTTAGCCCAGTGTAATGTCAGCATCTTGATGTCAGTATAAAAAGAGCAGAGCTGTAACAACAGCCAGTTGTACACTTAGCCCAGTGTAATGTCAGCTTCTTGATGTCAGTATAAAGAGAGCAGAGTTGTAACAACAGCCAGTTGTACACTTAGCCCAGTGTAATGTCAGCATCTTGATGTCAGTATAAAGACAGCAGAGTTGTAACAACAGCCAGTTGTACACTTAGCCCTGTGTAATGTCAGCTTCTTGATGTCATCAGTATAAAAAGAGCAGAGTTATAACAACAGCCAGTTGTACACTTAGCCCAGTGTAATGTCAGCTTCTTGATGTCATCAGTATAAAAAGAGCAGAGATATAACAACAGCCAGTTGTACACTTAGCCCAGTGTAACGTCAGCTTCTTGATGTCATCAGTAATAAAAAGAGCAGAGCTGTAACATCATACATTTACAAAAGGATGAAATTCGTTCGTGAAAGCATAACGAATCGGTAAAAGGGGTCTACATGCTCATTAAATGTATCGAACATGTTAACGACGCGAGAACACCGCAAAATCAGGACAAACCTTCAAAAATTCCCAAAAAATCCCTAGAATGTCGCAAAAGTGGCTAAAATACCTACCAAAGTCCTAAATAGTAATAAAATACCGTGCAATGATAAAAATTTCTTAGGGTTCGCACGTCAGGGGTCTAATAGCTTCAAAGTGTCTAAAGTTGTAGAAAAACGTCTGCAAAAGAAAGTGAAATATTTAACCCTGAAAAAGCATGGTGTAAAGCTCAGAATAGGTTATAGTAGAATAGAATACTCGAGTAAAATGGGATGAGATAGGTTAGGTTGCGTCAGATTAAAATGTTTTAATAAAATATATGAGGGTTTGTGCTCCTTTAGGCTAAGTAATGTTAGGTTAGGTTAAACGAGTAGAAGTATGAGGCTTAGGCTATGTTAAATTATGAAAGACCAGAGTAAAAGGAGTGGGAGCTAGGTTATGTGAGCTTAGGGTAGACGAGTACAAGTATGAGGCTTAGGTTAGGTTAAATTATGAAAGACCAGAGTCAAAAGAGTGGGAGCTAGGTTATGTGAGCTTAGGGTAGACGAGTACAAGTATGAGGCTTAGGTTAGGTTAAATTATGAAAGACCAGAGTAAAAAGAGTGGGAGCTAGGTTAGGTAGCTTAGGTTAGACGAGTACAAGTATGAGGCTTAGGTTAGGTTAAATTATGAAAGACCAGAGTAAAAAGAGTGGAAACTAGGTTAGGTAGCTTAGGTTAGACGAGTACAAGTATGAGGCTTAGGTTAGGTTAAATTATGAAAGACCAGAGTAAAAAGAGTGGGAGCTAGGTTAGGTGAGCTTAGGTTAGACGAGTACAAGTATGAGGCTTAGGTTAGGTTATATTATGAAAGACCAGAGTAAAAAGAGTGGGAGCTAGGTTAGGTAGCTTAGGTTAGACGAGTACAAGTATGAGGCTTAGGTTAGGTTAAATTATGAAAGAGCAGAGTAAAAAGAGTGGGAGCTAGGTTAGGTGAGCTTAGGTTAGACGAGTACAAGTATGGGGCTTAGGTTAGGTTATATTATGAAAGAGCAGAGTAAAAAGAGTGGGAGCTAGGTTAGGTGAGCTTAGGTTAGACGAGTACAAGTATGGGGCTTAGGTTCGGTTAAATTATGAAAGAGCAGAGTAAAAAGAGTGGGAGCTAGGTTAGGTGAGCTTAGGTTAGACGAGTACAAGTATGGGGCTTAGGTTCGGTTAAATTATGAAAGAGCAGAGTAAAAAGAGTGGGAGCTAGGTTATGTGAGCTTAGGGTAGACGAGTACAAGTATGAGGCTTAGGTTAGGTTAAATTATGAAAGAGCAGAGTAAAAAGAGTGGGAGCTAGGTTAGGTGAGCTTAGGTTAGACGAGTACAAGTATGGGGCTTAGGTTATGTTAAATTATGAAAGAGCAGAGTAAAAAGAGTGGGAGCTAGGTTAGGTGAGCTTAGGTTAGACGAGTACAAGTATGAGGCTTAGGTTAGGTTATATTATGAAAGACCAGAGTAGAAAGAGTGGGAGCTAGGTTAGGTAGCTTAGGTTAGACGAGTACAAGTATGAGGCTTAGGTTAGGTTAAATTATGAAAGAGCAGAGTAAAAAGAGTGGGAGCTAGGTTAGGTGAGCTTAGGTTAGACGAGTACAAGTATGGGGTTTAGGTTAGGTTATATTATGAAAAATCAGGGCAAAAAGAGTGGGATCTAGGTTAGGTAGCTTAGGTGAGGTTAGGTTAGGTTAGCGTGGCGATGTGGGGCGAGGTGTCATTATGTTGGGGTATCATATTCAATCAAGATAGAAAGCTCTTGCGTTAGGCGGTTTGCATCGATATAGTGAACGACATACTGAACTATCATGAACGCTCATAAACATACATACATACTATAGGCCTTAAAAGTTATCCCTAGAGATTGCTTCAAACACCTACTACTAATCAATATCGTGAAAGCAGAAGAACCCCAAAAAATGCTATTAAGGCAGCAAAAAAGACCGCATGGGAGCAACTATGTACAGAAATTGAGAATGACACTTGGGGGAAGGGATATCAGATAGTTACAGGAAAATTTGGATTCCGATCTCCAGTAGGACTAAAAGACGAAGACCAACCAAAGATAGGGAAAACTTTATTTCCAGAACATAAAATGAATATATGGCCAGAAATAAAGGTGAACAGAGAGGAAATACCTCTGTGTCAAAAAATATTATAGAAGCCGGTAGACGAATAAAAGGAGGAAAGGCAGCAGGACCTGATGGAATCCCACCAGAGGTATTAAAGATTATTGCAACACAGAAAACTAATGTTCTAGAAGAAATAATAAATGAAAAAATAATTAAAGGGATTTTCCCCCAAAGAATGGAAAATAGCTAGACTAATATTAATTGAAAAACCCAGGAAAGGAGTTGGAGGTATTACGTATACACCATTGTGTTTGATAAAGGTTATTGGGAAACTTTTTGAGCAAATAATAAATAAAAGACTTGTACAGGAGATCAAAACCAAAGAGGGATTCTCAGAAAGACAATTCGGTTTTAGAAAAGGTTTCTCAACACTAGATGCCCTTGAGACCATAAAGAGTCATATAAACTCAGAACTAGAAGAAAAGAAGAACAAATATGCCATTATGGTCACGCTCGATGTAAAAATTGCTTTCAACTCAGCACCATGGCTGGGCATAATAAACTAATTAAAAAGTAGGAAAATAGCCCCGTATTTAATTGAACTTATATGCAGTTATTTGGAGGATAGAAAAATTCACGTAGGGGAAAAACTGCGCCTGGACATGAGTTGTGGCGTCCCACAAGGATCCATACTAGGACCAACTTTATGGAACGTATGATGATGATGATGATGATGATGATGATGATGATGATGATGATGATGATGTATTAAAACTGGACTTACCAATAGGAGTCAAAGCCATAGGATATGCAGATGATCTGGCTATGGTAATACTGGGTAAATTAAAAAGGGGAGGTGGAAGAAAAAATTTGGTGGTGCATGAAGTAAATGGATATATGGATGCTCCAGAAAGAACTGCGATTAGCACCAGAGAAGACAGAAATTGTCAT
>CM060964.1:232831740-232934240 GCA_030765045.1 Tenodera sinensis
ACACATGGAATGAAGATGGAGCACCGGTGGAATGAGATGGCGGGGGAAACCGGAGCACCCGGAGAAAACCCGCCCTGACGCCGCTTCGTCCACCACGAATACCACATGCGGGTCCCTGGGATCGAACCCGGGCCGCCTAGGTGGTAGGCGAGCGCGCTAACCGCTCGGCCACGGCGCCGCCCTCCAACCCTTGAGATAATCCTTATATAAGGGAGGAAGATTTACAGGAATTTAGCGCAATGTGATTTGTATATTTAGAGTACTAACCAGCGTATAAATATTGCAAAATGTGCGTGCAAGTGAGTTTTGCGATGCCAATACATTGCAATATGTTAAGTAACCTCATTAAAGATTATTAACACAATATTTTGTCTCATAAGTATTCATGTGCATAAACAAAGTTCTAAACATTCTTACTCTTCATATAACATTCACTGAATATTTATCTTATAAAGGAAACAAGTCCTGAATATAAAAATTAGTCTGTAAATCAATGAAATGCAAAATTGTGGTCCCTGAATAACCCAAAAAATCAATAATGTGTAGACCTGCAGGTTACCTATGGAGCATAAATTTCCAAGATGCCAATTTTGAATGCTCTTAAGTTTTATTGGTTTTCTCAAAACGATGGTTGTAGCACTTGTTTCCCTTTTCTCATCACCGATTCACTTCAATTCTAGTAATACTTTTACAATATAGCACTTTATTAAGTACATAACAAAGAGATGCTGTGCAGTTTGAAAATTTACTAGGTTTGAAGGCTAAGAAGTTAGAACTGTATACTGCATTCATTGTTGATAAGCTTCCTAAAGAGGAGTGATTGCATGACTGGAGATTAAACGGTTTTAGAAATGGTATATCTCTTACGTAGCAATAAGGAGCAGGATATTGAGTATCATATACTTGAATGTAGAGGACGAACATGTAAAGCAGAATGGTTTAAAGTTAGCAGAAACTGAGCTCCAGAACCTCTAAAGGTAAGTTAATAGTAGTAGTAGTAGTAGTAGTAGTAGTAGTAGTAGTAGTAGTAGTAGTAGTAGTAGTAGTAGTAGTAGTAGTAGTAGTAGTAGTAGTAGTAGTAGTAATAATAATAATAATAATAATAATAATGATAATAATAATGATAATAATAATGATAGTAATAATGATAATAATAATGATAATAATAATGATAATAATCTAATGATAATGATAATAATAATGATAATGATAATAATTAATGATAATGATAATGATAATGAATAATAATAATGATAATGATAATAATGATAATAATAATGGTAATAATAATAATGATAATAATAACAATAATAATAATAATAAGAATAACAATAATAATGATAATTAATAATATATAATAATGATGATAATAATAATGATAATAATAATGGTAGTAATAATGATAATAATAATGATAATAATAATGATGATGATAATAATAATGATAATAATAATAATAATAATAATAATAATAATAATAATAATAATAATAATAATAATAATAATAATAATAATAATAATAATAATAATAATAATAACAATAACAATAATAACAATAATAATAATAATAATAATAATAATAATAATAATAATAATAATAATAATAATAATAATAATAATAATAATAATAATAATAATAATAATAATAATAATAATAATAATAATAATAATAATAATAATAATAATAATAATAATAATAATAATAATAATAATAATAATAATAATAATAATAATAATAATAATAATAATAATAATAATAATAATAATAATAATAATAATAATGATTATACCATTGTTATTATTGTTGATGTTTTGCAAAGGACTACCCGAGCGAGCAATCGGAGGATTATTTCTTATGAGTAATGAATAAGTATTCCTTAATGAATTAACATGGCAGGATTACACTACTGTGTTTGTACTGACGGAACGGATCTATGACAGGCTAAGTGAAAGGATTCGAGGGTCAAATCCTAACTTAGGCACTGACCACTCTGGTTGACCGCAAAGCCAGTGATGTTAACTCTTTGCTATCTCCTCTGAAGATTGTCATGGACCAAGTAAGAAACGTCGTGAACCTCATCATATCGCGTCCCCTAAATATGCGTATTTTAATATCTTGTGTCAAGAAACGGATCGAGCACACTATAATTCCGATACATACAGACGTACGATACTTATCTTAATGTACAGCGTTAACGCGAAGGTTTGAACGTAAAAAAGGGGATACACAGAGCTTTTACCACTGACGGGTATGAGTATGCCAGTGGCGGCTCGCAGTCAAAATTTTAGGGTAGGCAAAGTGTAACAGTAACAACAAACAACAACAACAACAATAATAATAATAATATTAATAATAATAATAATAATAATAATAATAATAATAATAATAATAATAATAATAATAATAATAATAATAATAATAATAATAATAATAATAATAATAATAATAATAATAATAATAATAATAATAATAATAATAATAATACCCCGTTTATCCGAAATATAGGGGGCGAAGTCATTGTGGATAACGCAAACAATATATTGTTTGGTTGTTTAATAAGAGCAGAGTGAATGAGTGTGACTTACGGACGAATTACCGCCAAAACTAAAATCACGAGTGTCGGCAGACTTTTTTCCAGGGGGAGGGGGGCACATGTTGGAAATTTGCAATCATATAATATTAAATCGTTATTTTACTGTCAAAATTTATAGTATTTGTTGCAGATAACCGTATTAATTTGTGCTAAAAAATTGTTCTTTACATCAAAATTAAAATAATAGTTTAAAAGTCAGTAACTGACTGCACATTAAGTTCACCAACTTCCAAGGGGGGGGCCGTGGCCCCCCTTGCCCCCGTTTCGCGACGCCCATGACTAAAATAGATTAAGAAATTGAAAAATTGTCTGACTGCAGCTTTGTGTTAAATAGCTAAAACATTCCTCTTTTCAATGTCAGTGCGCCGCGAAAGCGAAATTTGTAATAGTTCACTAATTAAGTCGGTCATACTGGTATTACACAGAGATAACGAGAGATGAGATCTCTGAGATCTTCGTATGGCTGTTCGGAAAATGTCGCATAATTTCGGATTTGGGCCGGCAAGCGTTCGGACTGCTGGCAGACGCGTCTACGCATGCTCGGGGTGCATATACAGACCGAATGTTTCCTTATCCCTATTCAAGGGCCTCGTACTGAGGAAATGGGGCCGGGCAGGCAGAGGTTAAGCTAGCCTGCTCTCCACTACCCAGGTTCCATGCGTATCATTTCTGCCGCGGGTTTCAAACACGCAGCGCAGTTTTGATGAATCGGAATTGAGATTAAAGGATTTGACCATGCGCTGGTCATTATAACCGAGAAAACTTTTCTTGAACTGCAATTTAGGGGAAAATGACGGTTCAAATGATAAAATGCAGAATCATAGTTAAACATTATTTGTTGATGTATTACGATAGGGTAGGCAGTGCCTACCCTGCCTACCCTGAGGAGCCGCGCCTGGAGTATGCGGATTTATTTTCAGATGATTAATGGGATTCTAAACTGCTATGGGTAACTTTCTTATATTTTCGTTCACCTGAATGAACTAAACAGAAAACTACAAGGTACAAACGAAAATACACGTGACTGGTATGGATAAGGATCAACGACTTATTAATAAGTTAATTTTGTCGATACAGACAGTTGAAAATGGATCGCATGGGATGTTCCCAAATGTATCGAACATTGCTGACGGTCAATTGGTTAGACGCTGGTCTACTGATCCCAAGGTCGCGAGTTAACACCTGGCCCAGATCGGTGGTCTTTAAGTGTGCTTAAAAGCAACAGCTCCATGTCAGTAGATTTACTGGCATGTAAAAGAACCTCTGCGGGATGAAATTCCGCCACACCGGCGACACAGATATGATCCTATCAATTGACAGCGTCGTTAAACAACAAAATAATTTAATTTATGTGCCGATAATAAAGTTGATGGACTTAATTAAAGGACATCTATTATCGCTGGAGCAAAATTTCAAAAAAAAATATTTTGGACAGGGTGTTGAGGATTTTGACTGAATTCGTTATCCATTCATGGATTCGACACATCTTCTGAATAATTTAAGGCTTACAAGAGAAGATAGCTGATGTGAAAGCAGACTGAACGTTGAAATTAAAAATGTTCAAAGTGGCTTTGGAAACATTCTGGTTCTCAATAAGCAGTAAATACGCGGCTCCCCAAGATGGCAGTTAATATGCTATTTCCATTTTCAACTGCATATTTATGTGAACTGGGCTTCTTGTCGTTGGCTGAAATGTAACAGAGAGAGAGAGAGAGAGAGAGAGAGAGAGAGAGAGAGAGAGAGAAGGATTCAGGTCCATCGATGAAGAAAGGAGACGGTTCCGCCACGAGTAAGTCATCTGTGTTCAGTTAAGTGGGTTCAGAAATCATATTGAAGGTATTAGTAGACTTATTTACAGATACAAGGGGATACAAGGTCCAAAATTTTCATGGCTGTTATTTCCTAACGCAACACTTTATTGCTACCAGTTATGGAAGGAATATATCTAAATATAAACTAGTACACTGTGGCTTAGCACAAGGTGCACTGCTCAGCAGACTTTTTAATATATCTATTAATGATCTGCCACAAGAAATACAAGAATCAAGTATGAAGTGTGCACTATTTGCTGATGACTTAGTAATGTGGACTTCAAAACCAAAAAACAAAAGTACAGAACTAGAAAAAACCATGTACAATCCCTAACCAACCCACAGAGTTGGGCAAAGAAAAGTTAATGAGCGTAACACAAGAAAACGAAACAACCAAATCTTTCACCAAGGAAAAAACCATTAAAAGTATAACTAAATTTTGAGGGTTAACAATTACCAGAGACAAAGGAAGCAAAGTATTTGGGAGTTATATTTGATACCAAACTTTCATGGACTAAACAAATAGAAAATATAATGCAACGAGCAGAAAGGCGCGTTTCACTGTTAAAAGTTGTGGGGATGTTACAGAGCAACTCTTAACACGACATACAATGTATAATATAAAGCCAATATTTACTTACTGCAGCGAAGTTCTTGTAACAGCAAATACAAAAAAGTGAAAACCTTCAAAACCGAAGTCTGAAACTAATTACAGGTGCCATCAAACCACACCAATACCAGCTTTGGAAATACTAACCAACCAGTACCCCATTGAATATGAAATATAAAAAGCAGCTCTTATTCAGCACGAAAAGTTGATCAGACTCCCATTCAATACATGGAACAAGAGAAATTTTACACATACACTGACGACTCAGGAGAGCATTCTTTCCAAAATCCAAGACATCAAGACGAATGTAGACCTTCCTAATTAAAAGGAAAACTTCATATATATAGTTAATCCGACACAAACATTAGACTTCACGTATTATTTATGTCTGACAGAACAAGTTAAGAAAAGTGATACTACAACTAGTGTTCTAACATTATTGGGATTAGAGACAATTCATACCAGATTTCCGGAACATGAATGGCTCCATATTTATACTGATGGATCATTGATATCAAACCGACATGTAGCAGGGGTTGGAGTCACGTGTTACCTCTTTTTCCTATTACGTATCTTTTAAGTTATAGGACGACAAACTTCGATGGAGAAATTGAAGCAATTCGAATGACCCTACAAAATCTTTTGTATAGAATCTCACATTTTCATCAGGCAGCTATTTTCTCAAATACTCCAGGGCGGCAACTGTAGCAATTACTTCCAAGTTGTCACCAAAAAAAGAAAACTATTAAGGAATGTTGGAAAATCCTCATCCATCTAAATGCAATTCAAAAACACCTATTCTTCCAATGGATACCAGTTCACTGTGGGCTGAGTGCTAATGACAGAGCTGGCTTTCTTGAGAAAAGGGTACCAGCAGTGTGCAGAAGTCTATAGTTAATCTATCATTTTATGCAGCTATAAAGGATTAGTCAACTCTGAATTAAAAAAAAATTGCAAAATATTACTATGGAAATAAACAAAATAAAAGATGGGAGCTACCAAACATTTCAACAGTAATTCCTGAGTATCCTCGAAAAGCGGCAGTTGCAACCTTCAGGCTGATTACGGGACATGGTTGTCTGGCAAAACATTTAAACAGAATTGGCATATATTCTTCACCACTCTGTCCTCTATGTGATCTGCAATAGGAAATGGACCAAGACCACCTTCAAATATGCCCGGCCACTTGTAGCGCCCCATCCATCAGTGAAAGACACTGGAGAGCAAGAGGATTAACTACTTCATTGTCTGAAATCCAGCATTACCCAACAACAATGTTCATTTTATATGTTTAGACTGTATGACTTGTATGTTGAAGAGCGAGTAGAGAAGAACATATGAATATGCTACGTAAAAGTGAGCTGAGCAACACATGTGAATGTAACCAGCTCTAACACGAGGTCCTAATCTGCAAGGTGTGCGTGAGTTGTGGTAGGAATGGAAGCAAACGAAGAGTTAACAAACATTTGACTTTATTTGCAAATTTGTAGAGAACTGCCGACGATATCTAAATAGAATATAACTTTCTAACTTCAACTGCAACGTCATAATACTTGAACTTTGTCACCCTTTAGCAACCGCCGAATTATGTATACGTGCTAGCTTACAGACAAATCACAAAGTTGCACGTGCTCTGTCTGCTCGGTTCAAGACGAATGTGTGTTGTGTTGCATGTGTTTTGCGTGGGCGACACGAAGGAAGCGATTTCCATTGGTCAACTTTTGAGCACGTCATGGCAAGATACGAATCAGCCCGCGGATTCTTCGGGCTTTGCTCGTACAACAATTTGTAATCTTATCACTCATCTAATCTGCCTAGGCTTCCATTCTTGAGACTTTAATATATATTCAGCTTTATTACGTTCTCCCCTTAACTATCGATTAGAATCTCCTTTTACTTCTTTCTATTATTAATTACTTATATTCACATTATAATTTCGGTTTCAATATTGCGGGGCGAGCAGAAAAGAGCATATGAATGTGATACGTAGAAGAAAAGCGAGTGACGAAAACCATATGAATGGAATGGAACCCGTTGCATGATAAAATGGATAGCATAAAAACTCCTATGGAAAACACTTAAATGAGCCAACTTTTATGGCGATCGGTCAACCGGTGTTGAGTTTTTCAACTTCATACATACTAACATCCGTTTTATACTTACGTATAGATTGTGAATTGTATATTGAAGAGTGAGTAGAGAAGAACATAAGAATGTTTTATGTACAATAAAAGTGAGTAGAGGAAATCGTGTGAATTTAAGACGTATTTTCATTTCAATCATAGAAATGTATATGAACTGTATATTGAAGGGCGAGTAGAGAAAGAAATGTGATCGTGTTCCGTAAAAGAAAAGAGAGTATAGAAAGCATACGTTACATTTCGGTTTCAATTATACCAGGTTCAACTTGTAAGAGAAGAAAGCGGCAGAGGGAATGCCCAGTCTTCAACTGGCTTGTGTAGCGCGTGATAACAGAGCAGAACAGTCTTGGAATATTTTCCACTTCACCTACAAGACTTTATTTTCCAGGGAATTTAGCTCACTCCTTGTCTAACATTAGAGATTACATATTGCAAATTGCCTTAACTAAATCCATGCAACAATGGTGGCGCGAAATGTTTGATTGGCATTTTTGTTTCTTATTAATGTTATTGTTGAATTTTATTATTTCTAGTTATTTTTATTATTGCTATTGCTATTATCTTTATTATTTTATTCTCATTAGTTTATTATTGTTAATAATTATCATTATTATTACCACATTATCAGTATCATCACTATTATTATTATCATCATAATCAGAATCATTAGTATCCCCATTATTATTTTAGCCCTATTATTATTGTTAATTTTTCTAGTCATTACTATTACCATCAGAGCCACTATTATTTGTATCGTAATTATTAGTTTTATTTGAATTAGTTTTAGTATTATCATTTTCATTACTATATTAATATTTTTGTTATTGTTATGGTTTATTATTATTCTATTATGCTCATCCTTATTATCATCAGAGGCTACTGCTCTGGTTACTTCATTCATAGAATAGGTGTTCAAAATGATGCCTTGGTGGTTGATACTATGTTCCAAACGTCCCCTTGTATCTATATGGAAGTTTCTGAGAACTGCGACTGTGACATGCATATGCGTTAACGATCCTTTGAGGCGGCTTGTTGAAAACGCAATATTGCTGAATGTCTCTAAAAGGAATAATCCAATGAGGTTAGTTCAGCAGATCTTGAGGCCAACGTATTGGGCCACGTAGACCCAAGCAGTGTCCAGGATACAACTAGTTGAAATGGACCTTCACAGATTCATAATGGTAAGACGGTGCATCATCTCGTTTGAACCAGTGCGCAGTGTTATTCGGCCATAGTACAGGAACCTCATCAAGAAAATCCTGAGCTCACCTTGCAGGAATTCCAGATACCATGGTCCTCTAAGTCTGGCTGGGAGAACGACACCACCCACACCACCACCAGCACCACCACCATCACCACCACCACCTCGACCACCAGCACCACCACCACCTCGACCACCACCACCTCGACCACCAGCACCACCACCACCGCCACCTCGACCACCACCACCACCGCCACCACCACCACCACCTCGACCACCACCACCGCCACCACCACCAGCACCACCACCACCACCTCGACCACCAGCACCACCACCACCGCCACCACCACCTCGACCACCTCGACCACCAGCACCAGCACCACCGCCACCACCACCTCGACCACCTCGACCACCAGCACCACCACCACCTCGACCACCAGCACCACCACCACCGCCACCTCGACCACCACCACCACCGCCACCACCACCTCGACCACCTCGACCACCAGCACCACCACCACCGCCACCACCACCACCAGCACCACCACCTCGACCACCACCACCGCCACCACCACCAGCACCACCACCACCACCTCGACCACCAGCACCACCACCGCCACCACCACCGCCACCACCACCAGCACCACCACCACCACCACCTCGACCACCACCACCACCACCTCGACCACCACCACCGCCACCACCACCACCTCGACCACCATCACCACCACCACCACCTCGACCACCACCACCTCGATCACCACCAGCACCACCACCACCACCACCTCGACCACCACCACCACCACCTCGACCACCACCACCGCCACCACCACCACCTCGACCACCATCACCACCACCACCACCTCGTCCACCACCACCACCAGCACCACCACCACCACCACCTCGACCACAACCACCACCACTTCGACTACCACCACCACCACCTCGACCACAACCACCACCACTTCGACCACCAGCACCACCACCACCACCTCGACCACCACCACCACCACCACCTCGACCACCACCACCGCCACCAGCACCACCACCACCTCGACCACCACCACCACCTCGACCACCAGCACCACCACCACCTCGACCACCCCCACCACCACCTCGACCACAACCACCACCACTTCGACCACCAGCACCACCACCACCTCGACCACCACCATCAACACCACCACCACCACTAATAATAATAATAATAATAATAATAATAATAATAATAATAATAATAATAATAATAATAATAATAATAATAATAATAATAATAATAATAATAATAATAATAATAATAATAATAATAATAATAATAATAATAATAATAATAATAATAATAATAATAATAATAATAATAATAATAATAATAATAATTCCAAGGGCTATTGAGAGCAACCCGGACGAGACACACACTGGGGGAAAATTCTCACTCCGGACCTGGGGATTGAACCGGAGTACCCCGTGGCAGAGGCAGGCGTGGTAATACTACTATAGGGTGGCAGTAATAAAGTTCACCACACCTGTAAAGGGAATTTGTGAACCGGTTTCATAAGTTGTGCTTTCCCCTCTTCTCCAATTTAGGTGAACAACTACATAGCAATATAAAAGATTTACACTTGAAACACTTCAATGTCCTTGTCGTAGACTTATTGCACGTAAAGGAATCTCAAGCTGATACAAGGACATTTGAGCAAACATTAAGTGGTCCTTACGTCCATTATTGTATGTGCTGCTGAGACCCATTGCCGCTAATCCTAGCATTACCAGGCCTTATTCCACGACCTAGATTACCAAGAGAGGGGGGGAGGGAGGGTGCATTCAGCGACCACCACTAGTAACAAAATCTCTGAGCAATTTTCAATGTAAATTTGTTTTAAAAACGGAGGTGATCACCACTGGTAAAATATTTCAGCAGTTTTTACAACAAATTTGCTTTAAAATTGGGTGTTATGTCTTGTCATGTTTATAAAGGTAATATTTAATATTGTTTAACTATTCCTTTCCACCTTTTTAAATGAATCACATTACACCGACAGGACAGTACTTTATGACTTCCTTGACATCTCATTATTTCTCAAACTGACCAACTACGAAACATTTGAAACAAATACGCAATTCAGTAGCAGAAACAGAGATTGACAATAACTTAACTGCATGTATTTAGTCAACAAATTAAAAGGAAAAATTTGAAAAATTACAGAAGGTGGGCATGATGTAATGCGAGGGTAAAAGCATCCAGAAATAAAGCCCAAATTTTTCTCGGGTCACTACTGTAGCAATGGTGCAAGCAGGCGTATATGTGATTAAAACTGCTGCCAAACCATAAACTAATGAGCGAAGGCAAGAATGGATCAAAGCTGCAAGTGATAAAGGATAAACAGTAAACGAGTGATTCAATTTTCCCTCCGATAAAGCCCTTTAAATTTTAGAATGCAGGCTACCGCAAGGATATGGACACGACTAGAGGAATTATGACGCTGTTTCATCTAGCTCAGCTATGCAACACCTTGGCTCTTATGTTCTAATGACGTCACCTTTTTGCTGTGATTTACCTGCTTCCATTTGTGCATCAAGCAGTGGCGTAGCTAAGGTTTTGTGAGCCCCCAGCAAATAAATATTGGGGCCGTATTTATTTATAAAGCTTAAAAATGGAGAGATTAAAATATTAGATATTTACTCACATAGAATGGGTGTTAAAATAAAACTCCCTGATTATCAAAACTAATGATTATTTTTCCAAATAAACAATATACACTTGCTAAACGCATATGCCTATAGGTGGCACAAAATCGTCACCTGTCAATATTCTGGATAACTTGAGTATTAACACAAGTAAACTTCTATTTGTGGTACCTCACATATCGTTCACAAGCAATAACACTGAGCAACTTGTTAGAACAACATATATTGCTTAATGGTGATACCTTATTACCAAATTCTAAAATAATTCAATTTATTTGCCAATCGGCTTCATTTTCGCATAGGTACTAGTCGTGCTTACTATGTAGTTCGTTCGGCTTTTATAACAACTATTGAATAAAATTCCGTGCTTTAATGAATGTGTCTGTATGATTGTGAATGGAGAGCATACACACTTGGAAGTAAGCTTGTTTTACACTTTTAAGCAAGAAAGCATAGGGGATGCTCACATGGTAGACCTCTGTTTACAGTATGTCATCAATGAACTGCATCTGTTCCAGCGTTTCTTCCTAGCGATTTTTTGCATTGTTGAATTGAATATAAAATATAATTTTTAAGAAAACTATTTAGAGCAGTCTGGAAGCCCCTAAAGTTCGGGGGCCCCCGCGCTGCGGGGTCGTTATTTACCCCACTGGCATCAAGCCATTTCCCTTCACACACTGAGGCAACCAAGCATTAGAGAACTTTGATTTTGAGCCTCATGATTGGGTCATAACTCGGCAAAAGCTGCGTGGAGGAAAATTTGCCCTCTCTTCCTTCCCATAAGGTTGGCTACACTGGTATGCAACTTCTTTAGAAAAATAGGATGAATGCTCTTTGGCCTACTGTATACTCTGTGGTATTCTGGAAGTCTCAGTACCCCATAGCAACGTATTGTTGTTCGTCTTTCATTAAATAATCAGAATACAATTTTGACAGTCTAATGAGAAAAAATATTTAACTCAGGACGTAATTTAAACTGTCATACAGCAACCCTCTAATAAGCGAAACAATTTGTGGTATTCTTTCGTATACTGATAAACAAGCCGTTAATTATAATGGAAGAAGAAGAAGGTGAACGCATCAAAACTATGATTGAAAGTGATGATGGTAGCTTCAATACGAGCTCGCAAGTTATTAAGTTGCTATCCACCTTGGCAGAGATAAAAAGGCTGGTAAGGAACAATATAACTGTGGAAGTGAGAAGATCAAGAACGCTTATTCCGCCCAACAGGTTAAGCATGAGGAAACATATTAATCACTGTAAGGTACTCAGCATGAATGTAAACCTCTTGGTGAAGAAAGTTGAGCTTTTAGAGTTGGTGCTGGGCAATTTAGACATGCTGGCCGTTATAGTTCAGCAACAGAAGTATTGCCTGTTGCTGCAGGAATACCTGAATGAGATATCAATTTGGATGCGGGACATATTTTGTGCAGCGAACTGTCATGGTAGAATGTCGAGCGAAATGGAACATCTTGCTAAGGTCAACTATGATCTTACAGACGTGGTTAGAATACTCACCATTCATGATGTCAAACAACTTGGCTTTGCCACACAACACGAGTCTGAAGGTAAGAGGCACATAAGTTGCAATATGAACAATTTGTAGTTTTGAGTTATAGATTATAGTTGATGCCGTATCTTCTTGCTCTTATTTGAATATGTGTGAGTGTGCTTGACTCTAAAGGTTTCGGGATTTTGTATCAATAGAATATCTGGGATTAATTCCTGTGCTGTATATTTGTTCTTTATGTTTCTTAATCCCGACGTCACGTGTTTACTTTCCGCATATATCTGTGAAATTTACAATGTGTCTTTTCTCTACAATCTTTTACTTTCTCTTAGACACACTTACAGAAAATAGAAAGTATTGAATTTCACCTAAAAGTTCGATACGAGATGTCATCCGTAATACGTGTTTTGAGAATTCCTGAATACAAAGTTTTAAAACATTTATCTGTGTGATCGTGTGAGTGGTAAGTGTGGCAGTGTTTGCGTACGAGTGTGTGTGTTTGCGTGTGTTTGTGTGTTTGTGTGTGTGTGTGTGTGTGGGTGTGTGTGCGCGTGCGAGTATGAATCTATAAACCGTATAATTAAAAAAAGGGAGCTTGGCTAAAGTGGCATTTGACATTTAAGTTCAACATCTTCCGAGAATGCTACTCGATGGCTTCCAAGAAAATCCCTCCACCTCAAACGAAACTTTACGCTCAACACGTTTCGAAAATTTTGATTTTCTCAAACACGACAAGAACGAATTTGATTGAAATTCCGTAAGTTTGAGATATTTTCATGAAAACTGTGGAATGTCTCCAGAAATCGCTTCCTTTCCGAACGGTTGTTGCAGAACTGACAAACTGTAAGTGACAGACAATATCATACTCCACAAAAGTGTAGATCTCGATAAAACACAGAATATATGTGAAATACATATTTGTGAAGTGAACCATTTCCAAGATATTCCTTTTTATTTGTTTGAATTGTATAATAAATATACATATATCTAAATACAATTCCAGCATTCCAGCGTTCGAGAACCGTACAGATCCTGTACGGTATGTTTATATGCACAGCACCTAGCCGCTTAATGCGACTTTATCTGTGCAGTATATAAGGTGTTCAAGTTTTCTTTTCAAGCTTTTGCGTCTGTTGCATGGTTTCTTCCTGCATACCTAAGTTTGGATGCAGGAAGGGGGGCAGGGATAGATGTTGGGGGAGTAAGTGTTAGAAGATGGGAGAGGCATTACCGTTACCCAGGACGGTAACGGTAGGCGGTAACTTTTGCTTCTACGGGGTACTCTGTGGTCGTATTGACCTAGTGCCCGTACCAGTTGGTTGGTGTGGAAACTCAGTTTGGTGTGCATGGTTCGGGATTGCTCCCTCACCAAGTCCATGATGTAGGGTAGTCCGGAGTGGTTGTGAAGGATATAAGACGGGAGTCTACGCTTGGTATCATATATTGTTCTTAACGCCCTATTCTGTACTGTCTGCAGTTTACGTATAGTGGAGGGTACCGCCACACCCCAGGCTTCGCAGCCATACAAGGTCAATGGCGGAATGATTGCCTGGTAAATGCGTAGTGTTAGGTAAGTGGGCATGGTGGAACGGAGGATAGGGTAAAGCTGTCTGAGTGCAGCGTGGCCGAGTCCAGCCTTTGCGCGGACGTGTGGAGCGTATGTTAGTCCGCGGTCGAGGAGAGCGCCTAAGTATTTGGCGGAGGTTACCCATGGGATATTTCTCCGCTTTAGCCGAAGTGACCGTTCCGGCCACCATTGGTGAACCTTACCAGGGAGGAGTGCGAAGCTTTTCCCCGGACTAATAGCCAATGTCCACTTCTCACTCCTGCGGCCAACGATATTGAGTTGTCGTTGAAGGGGAGGGGGGCAATATCGCACATTCTTATTTTGTACCATGATGAGGACATCGTCCGCATACTGGCATGTCGCTGTATGATGTTCCTGGGGAAGTCGGACATGTATGCTGCGAAGAGTAGCGGGGAGAGTACACTGCCCTCTGGGACTCCTGCCGCTATACTTCTTAGTGTAGACAGTCTTCGTACCACTCTCACTCTGAAAGTGCGGTCCTGCAGGAAGCAGCTAATCAGCGCGAGGTATGGGGGAGAGATGTTCGCCTGCTTTAGTTTGTACAGTAGGCCTTTGTGCCAGGTTGTGGCAAAGGTCTTTTCCACGTCCAGCAGAACCGCTATGGCCTTAAAGATTTTCTGGAACCCCAGGGCAACCTTCTGGGCCACACGCCGTAATTACATGGTCGTGGAGTGACCCCGACGAAAACCAAACTGATCATCCGGTAGCAGTTGCCTTTCCTCAAAAAGAGGCGTTAAGCGGGTGAGGAGCAACTGCTCAAAAACTTTTGAAACGGTTGGGAGAATGCTGATGGAGTGCTAGTTGTTAGGGAAGACTGGGTTCTTGCCGGGTTTCGAAATGCACACAACCCTTGCCTCCTTCCAGCATGCTGGAAAGTGACGGAGACGTAGGCATGCATTGAAAATCCACATCAAGCGAACGACAGCCCTTTTGGGTAGGTGCTGAAGCATAAGAGCCGTAACGCCGTGGGATTTTTTGGGGTTTAGGCTTTGGACTTTGGAGAGATCACCGCTTTCAGGGTCATTATGGGCATTTGGACCTCCTCGTGTAGCTGACATTGTTCCTCACAGAGGTAATCCACGGTAACTTCCGCAATTTCCGTAAAGTCTTCGTCTTGTGGGTCCTCCCGGGGTTTGAACTGTACCTCAAGATGGTCCGCAAACAGTGGTTTTCTCGTCTGGCTCGAACGCGGGGCCACCCACTGGTGCCATGTAAGGAATGCTGGTATTGGGTCCTGTCCTTCCTCAATGCTCTTATAATCCGCCATGGTTTTTTTCTTGAAGGTTTACATTCTGAAGAGTTTTTTCCCAGGCTGTAGTTCTATGCGCACGGAGCAGTCGCCTTGCCAAGGTTTTGAACCTCTGGTATACTGCGCCTATCCTAGGATGGCGGAAGCGCTGCCATAGCTTCCGAACAATTACCTTGGCTTTTAGCAACTGCCGGTGTTCTACAGGTATGTTCTCGGGTCAGGGCTGTTGGTGGGAATGCAGTGAGTGTCTGCGCGTACCGCAAATAGGACCTGGTGGGAAGCATCCGCCGCTACCGCTTCCAACGCTTCGAGATCATCGATGCGTGGTCGAGGGTCGACGGATCAGTTAAGTTCTAGGACTGCTGCATCCCAGTCGGTCTCATGTGTCCAGTCTGAGTTTAAGAGAGCTGGCATGGCTACTGCGGAAACCACCACGACTGAGTCGTGATCGGAATCCAGCTCATTTACTGCCGAGAGGTCAAAATGCAGTGGCATGTGTTCAGTGATCATGATATACAGGACGTCAGGCCTGCCGAGGGCCGGATGGAATGTTGGACCTCTCGGCCCATGCGCGACGAGGCTTGGGTCTCCACTGATGATTCGGTGCAGCCCGCGCACCCTCTGGTTGCTAGTGCGACTGCACCAGAGCCAATGCTTCGCGTTAAGATCCCCTGCGATGCAGACCAGGGTTGCCAACCCGTACGGTAACTATGGGGGTGTAAGATAATTTCGATACGGGCGAAATATCATTTTTACTGGTTCGTTACACCAGCGAAATGAAATTAGTTACAAATAGCGACACCACTTTTGCCCTCATGGCCCGTCTCTACCCTTCTAAGGCAACAATTTCACTCCTTCTGTCCTTTATCCTCTTGTTGCTAGTGTGCCCTGATCTGGTAATCTCAATGAAGAAGGCATTGTTCAGAAAATTTATGATTAAAACTCGGAACCTGTGATATTCCGTGTGAAACAAAGAACATGCCTGCACCTGGCAGTTTCGGGAGTGTTGTTAAACACATGTCACCTTGGTGGAAATACTGATTTCAAAGAACTGGTGGAGGTTGCATTACCAGTGATTTTATTGCGCAACAGATACACTTCTTGTGAAAGTATTTTTTTCCAAACTAGGTTTAATAAAAACCAAAATTAGAAAAAGATTGACGCAAGATACGGTAAATGGAGTTATTCCGTCGTCTCAGCTTATGAAAGAATGTGGTAGGTCCGGAAATCTGCAAGCCACCAAGATGTTAAAATGTATCTCAACAACAAATGTGTATAATGCTGCAGCAGTTGAGGAAGATGATGAACTTTCATAAGAATAGTGCGAGAAACATAAGTACTAAAGTTGTAATACTGATTGAGGTCATCAATCTTGTAAGTGAATACCATAAAAATCAATACTATTGGACTTTCGTAAGTGTTATGCAGATACATTTATTATTGTAGCATTTGGTTCATGATGCACGATAATTTCTTATCCAAATCTATAATTTTGAGTAGCCGGTACGATAATTTTACTTTTAAACATTGGCAGCCCTGATGCAGACTACTGGGTGTAGGTTGAGGAGAGTGGTATAATCTTCCTAGAAGCGATGATCAGGTGGGTTATATGCCGTAATCAACAAAGTGCCCATACCGGCAATGGCAAGCCTGATGGCAAACCTGATGGCGATAGCTAACACGTGCTGAAGGGCAGGGAGGGGAAAAGGTGTGTGGATGATGTATATGATGAAGATAGTTGTACCGCCACCCTGTCGGTCGATACGATATGACTGATGGGCGACGTAACTAGGCAGGGAGAAGTTTATACCACCATGCAGGTATGTTTCGGTAACCATGAGGATTTCAATCCCATAGGACTGTACAAACTCGAGAATTCCGGGGCGTTGTTCCCTTACGGCATTAGCATTCCAGAACGCAGCACGCAATGGTCTACGGACAATTTGGTAGGCCATTACGGGGAGGATTTAGGGAACAGCTGCTCTAAGGTCTCTAGCAGGACTTGATGTTTTGCTAGGACGTCAATGTTGTCGTCCGTGAACTGCTGCATACACCTCCGCAGTACGGGAAGTGTCCGCCTTATCATATCCCCGAACCAGTTGGACAGGGTCCTAAACTCCTCCAGGTCTGCCGAGGACATAGCTCCTACGAGTGGTGTCAATGGGGCTTTCGGAGTGGTGTGTGCCGGTTGGGGATTTTGGATTTGGATTTGGGCCGGAATGTGCACCTCGGCAGGTTGGGGCTCTACACTGGACACGGCCTTTCGCTCTACTGGAGCCGGCCGCTGTCTCTCAGCCCTTCTGACCCTTTTCTCGCGAGAGGGACGTGGCAATGCTGCTCTTCTCCCCTCCGCGCTAGTGGCTGGTGCAGGTTGCACAGCTTCTGCCTGAGCTGGCGCAGTTTGTGCAGTTTCAGCCTGCTGCACCATGTTTTCAGCCTCGCTTAGGGCGGTGGCGAATCTCACCCTTGTGCGGACTGGTGCTACATTTGCAGGACCGCGGCTGCGGCTGTCTATTATTTTCCGCCGCACTTCGCACCCCTTGTAAACACTTACATGGGGCTTGTGGCAGTTGACGCACTCTTTCTAGTCTGTATTCTTGTCACAGTCAGCAACAAGGTGTTCCCTGCACAGAGCAGGCATGCGAGCTTTCGCTCACTGGCCTGACTGGAATGGTGGAAACCCATGCACTTGCGACATTGGGCTGGACCATCTTGCCCATAGAATCGCTCCACCTTGACCACAGTGTGGAACAAAGTGCGTATAGCATCTATGGGCTGCACTGCCTGGCCTGGGACTTTGTTCACCACAACCACGTATAGCGGCATTGGCACCTTTTGGATCCCCCCTCGGTCCAAATAGTCTTTCTCAGGTGCGCCACAGCTGAAACTGTAATGCCATGTTCTTTCTGCAGCGCCTCTTTTATATCTTCTGGTGTACACTCAGAGGCGAGAGCCCGTATGATGCGCCTTTCTGCGTTGGGTCGCTGGAGGGAGTATGAGAAGAAATGAATCTTCTACTCCCTCAGTATTTCTTTGGCCCTCTCAAAGCCCTCGGGCATCTAGGTTCGAAGATGAACCTTTCTAGGTTTCATCTGTGCCTCGAAGCCCTTGGCCAACTTGGCCGCTAGGAGCTTCATGACGGCGATATGGTTGGGAAAGTAGTCCGCTATTATGGGCGCAATCTTTGTGCCCCCCTTGTTTAGGGGTCTTTGTTCAGTCCCTTGTGGGGGCTGCAGCGAGCTCTGTGATGGTCTCCTTTTCCTTATCCGCTCTACGACAGTGAAACCGTCGTCTTGAGCGGTGTCGTCCTCCGCAGATTCTGTCTCAGAGAGCGGGAGTTCGGAATTGGTGGCTTCAGAGGACGTTTGTACGGGTAGCACTCGTTGAGGAGCCATGGCCTTCCTCTTCGAGCCCTTGTGCCTCTTGGCAGCGGGTTCTGCCACTTCAGGTGGTGTATGTTGGGAACTAGTCCCTGGAATTTGCCCGTCTTCATCGGGTGTCTTCGTGGTTGCCATCCGGCTGTCCGCAGAGGACCGGATCGCCTCCTTGGAGGAGACGCCTGTAGGAGCCATATCGGCTCCGGGTACTGGACTAGAAGTCCTGACCCTTGGCTTTGGCTTTGCGGACCCGTTGGCACGTGGTCTGTCGGTCAGTGTGAAGTCTCGTTGGAAGATAGATGATGGTGAGAAGGAGAAGAAACCGGGTTACCTGCTCTCGATTCTATTTGCTCTCACACCTGCTCCGAAGATGGGACGGCTCACACCACTACCGGGAAAGCAGATTCGGCGTTGGGTGTACCCTAAAGCTTGCTTACCAAGCCTCTTATAGAGTACACCTGGACTCTGTGCCGTTGTCTGGCTCAGATGGTCGAGTAGCTCCACCACAGTCGTTGCGAAATTCCTCCTGCTGCTCCCTGGTGAGATACACTGGAAACTGCTTTTCCACCAGTCACGAAGCGTCATGATCACGTGTGCATCCAACACAAGTATCTCGTCGGAATGACCACAATTTAAATACAATGCAAATATTCCTATTCTTTTATGTCCTGGCCATGCGCAGAAAATAGAATTACAAAGGCACCACATAGCGACCAGCAATGCTCTTAAAGGCTTTGATACACCGTTAAAGCCTCCTGTATTTTTCATAATCTCTTCCCCTACAAGAAAATACGCAATAACTTAATTTCTGTAAATGCTTCTCTCGATTAATATGGTGTAAATAGAGAAATAACGTTTGGGAGAATAGTTGCACACTCGTAGGGGAAATCCCGTGAGTGGCACGTCATAATTTTTGTTTAATGTTTATAGCCATTAGCAGGGAAACTAAACCAAATGAAATCCAAAGCATTGTCCAGAACATTATTGATGTATTTATAGGCTCAAAATCGAAACTAATGTGTTAAGTTTCCCATTCAAGAGGCCGAGGTTTCGATCTCATGTAGAATATCCGAAATCTTAGGTTCCTTTACTAAGCATTAATTAAGCTAAATTACTTTCAATTATCTGCAAGTTGACTGAAATATAATTTCAGTTTTACTTCTCAATTACTGCCATGAATTGAGACTTCCTAAATGAATTCAAGTCTATCGATACATACATGTCGTTCTCCAATCGCCCAAAAAACACTAAACACACACAATTTCCTATGACTGAAATAGAAATGCAAAGTATTACATTCACATGATTTTTTTCTACTCAATTCGCTTGACCTACCTTTATTTACTCGCCCTTCAACACCCAATTCATACAGCATATATATATATATATATATATAAATCGCGTTCCACCCTTAGAAGACAGTACACGTTAAATGGAGAGCAGTGTTGCAACATGTACTAGTTGCGAATCTTTCTCCGCGCGCGATCCCGAGGTGGCCGAGTACCGTACTTAGTCCTTCAATTGCTGCTTGACGGACACTTTTAACTTTAGTATCCCTCCATGCCTTTGTTACTGTATGACCTAAATTTAGAAATGACTCGTCTGTATAAACAATTGATTTCCCCTGGTCCCTAAACCTTTTTGCGTCTTTTAGATATTTATGTCGCCATCTGATGATATCGATATCGTCTCTTTCTACTAATATGTGCTTGTTGCCCCTTCTTTCATATTGGGACCCCAAATCATGTAAGAACCGACTAAGAGTGGCCCTTGAGAAATTTGGTAGGGTCTCATCACTGTTGACCCGTTGACAGCGTGGGTGGAATATTTGCAAACAGTAAAGAATGAACAATTCGCCGCACTCCACATTGCACTAATCAATCATATTGCGTTAACCTAGCGTTTTGTGTAGTCCCACCCTTTTTGCTTTCTTTTTCGATTGTGTTCTTAGAGGTCCTTTCATTACTTCCTTTTTAATCCTACACACTACTGCTTCTGAACACCCGATAGCCTTAGCTGTTTCTTTTACCGCCTTACTTACACGCATTTCATTTCAAAAATAATCTAACACCTTCATAATTATTTGGCGTTCCTTACTTCTTAATTTACCAATATATCGTCTCTTCCTAAGGCGCGTTCCACCCTTAGATGACAATACACTTTAAATGGAGAGCAGTGTTGCAACATGTACTAGTTGCGAATCTTTCTCCGGGCGCGATCCCGAGGTGGCCGAGTACCGTACTTACTCCTTCAATTGCTGCTTGATGGACACTTTTAACTTTGATATCCCTCCACCCCTTTGTCACTGTATGACCTAAATTTAGAAATGACTCGTCTGTATAAACAATTGATTTCCCCTGGTCCCTACACCTTTTTAGGTCTTTTAGATATTTATGTCATCTGATGATATCGATATCGTCTCTTTCTATTAATATGCACTTGTTAACCCTTCTTTCATATTGGGACCCCAAATCATGTAAGAACCGACTAAGAGTGGCCCTTGAGAAATTTGGTAGGGTCTCATCACTGTTGAATAGTGACAAAATTATATTTAGCATGGGTGGAATATTTGCAGACTGTAAAGAATGAACAATTCGCCGCAATCCACATTGCACTATTCATTATATACTTCTTTTTTTGCCCCGCCCTTTTTGCTTTCTTTTTCGATGGCGTTCCTAGAGGTCCTTTTATTACTTCCTTTTTAATCCTATACACTACTGCTTCTGAACACCCGATAGCCTTAGCTGTTTCTTTTACTGCCTTACTTACACGCATTTTACTTGAAAAATAATCTAACACATTCATAATTATTTGGCGTTCCTTACTTCTTAATTTACCAATATATAGTCTCTTCCTAGCTTCCCCTTCCATAACTACAAATATTTACGAAACTATTAAACAAATAACGCAATAACAGCTCATAGATTCCACACAGTTACACACCGACTTCTTTCGAACTAATGCTAGTACTGCTCCTTATACTATCTTCTCTGTCAGACCTGGTGCGAGAATACACTGAATAGATGAATACCTTTTGTTTGCCCTACTCGATGAACGAAAGAAGTTACAGCCTTTTGGTTTATTTTAAAAACTTTCTCCAACCCTCGTCAACCTTTGTTCTCCCTGGTTCCCTGATGTAAACTCCATAACAAAACAGTTTCACACTGCGTAACTTTTGCAGTGCACAGGTATACAATTTTCCGAAAACATTTAATTTAAAAAATTGTAACACTTAACTGAGTAAACATAGAGAATTCAAAGTGGGCAGGTAGTAGCACTATAGTTTACTCTACCTAAGAACAAAATATAGACGCATTGTAGCAGTTAGTTTGTTAGTGAGTGATGAGTACAGAAACAGCACATATCGGACTTCTGTTGAAAAATATGTTTTTTTGAAGAAATATGGGCCTATAGAAATGTATAATGACTCTATAAAGGATATAAACTAATAGAGAAAAAAATTCTGCGTAGGATAATGTGTTCAAACCTGAAATTTATAACAACTGAACATTTATACCATGCTATTAGGAACTGGCAACAGCGTGAAGGTAGAAAAGGACGAGGCTAATGGCAACTTGTATGAGCTAGATAGAGACATATATATCCCATTTAACTTCATACTGTCATCCAAGAGTGGAACAAGGTATAGCTTTCCCTTCCATAACTACAAATATTTACGAAACTATTAAATAAATATCGCGATAATAGCTCATAGATTACGCACAGTTATCTACAGTTCTACACACACAACTTCTTTCGAACAAATGCTAGTGCTGCTCCTTATACTATCTACTGTGTCTGGCCTGGCGTAAGAATACGCTGAATAGATGAATACCTTTTGTTTGCCCTACTCGACGAAAGAAAGAAGTTACAGCCTTTTGGTTTATTTTAAAAAGTTCTCCAACCCTGGTCAACATTTGTTCTCGCTGGTTCCCTGATGTAAACTATATAACAAAACAGTTTCACACTGCGTAACTTTTGCAGTGCACAGGTATGAAATTTTCCGAAAACAATTAATTTAAACAATTGTAACACTTAACTGAGTAAACATAGAGAATTCAAAGTGGGCAGGTAGTAGCACTATAGTTTATTATACCTAAGAACAAAATATAGACGCATTCTAGCAGTTACTTTGTTAGTTAGTGAATGCTGAGTATAGAAACAGCACACATCGGACTTCTATTGAAAACAATGTTTTTTTAAAGAAATATGGGCCTATAGAAATGTATAATGACTCTAAAAAGGATATAAACTATTAGAAAAAAAATTCTGCGTAGGATAATGTGATCAAACTTGAAATTTATAACAACTGAATATTTATACCATGCTATTAGGAATCTGGCAACAGCGTGAAGGTAGAAAAGGACGAGGCTAATGGCAACTTGTATGCCCTAGATAGAGACAGATACATCCCATTTAACTCCATACTGTCATCTAAGAGTGGAATATATATATCTGTGTGTGTTTGTGTGTGTGTGTGTAGACGTTGTTCTGTTCAATAGCTTTATATCCAAAAATTACAAAATGTTGTAAATAAACTGTAAATTGTTTCGAATATTTTGATGAAAAAGCATGTAAAAAAAGTATTTTAGAATACATGATGCCACCACCAATTATCATCATCATCATCATCGTCGTCGTCATCATCATCATCATCATCACCACCACCACCATCATCATCATCATCATCATCATCATCATCATCATCATCATCATCATCATCATCATCATCATCATCATCATCATCAACATTATTATTACTATTATTATTATTATTATTATTATTATTATTATTATTATTATTATTATTATTATTATTATTATTATTATTATTATTATTATTATTATTAATTATCATGATCATCATTGTCATCATTATCATCATTAATGTTAATATTATTATTATTATTATTATTATTATTATTATTATTATTATTATTATTATTATTATTATTATTATTATTATTATTATTATTATTATTATTATTATTATTATTATTATTATTATTATTATTATTATTATTATTATTATTATTATTATTATTATTATTATTATTATTATTATTATTATTATTATTATTTTTATTATAATTATTAACCAATTGCGGGACTGAAAACAGCCACAGGACCTGTTGATTCATTTGAAGTGGCCAACACGTTTGGCACTGCTTTCGTTCAAGTGTCTAGCTCGGAAAACTACTCCCCTGAGTTCCTTCCAATTCAAACTCAGGTGTAATCTCAAGGCTTCCGTTGCGTTCTAGAAACGTAGAAGATTACAATCACCTTTTCACCTTGGTGGAGTTAGAGCATTCTCTTAGATCTTCGCGATTATCAGCACCAGTAGCACAGGGTATTCATGTACACATTTTAGAACTCTCTTCTGAAGGCCAGGCATTCCTTTTCAGGTCTATAAAAGTGTTTGGCGGGAAATCACCGTTATTCCCATCTTGAAGGCTGGAAAGGACCGTCATCTTTCCTCCAGCTATCGTCCTATTTCCCTCACCGTTTGCTTTTCCAAGGTGATGGAACGTATGATGAATGGACGATTGGTATGGTGGTTAGAAAGTCGTAACCTACTAACATCCAGTATGGTTTTCTACGACGCCGTTCAAGTGTAGAACATCCATTGTCAATATCGACACAGATAATGGACGGATTTATGAAGAACTGTCAAACCGTTGGCATATTCTTTTATCTTGAGAAGGCTTATGGTACGTGCTGGCGAGTAGGCATTCTGCGTTCCATGCATACCTGGGCGCCTACCGCTGTTCATTCAGGAGTTTATGAAAGACCGCTTTCTCCGAGTAAGGGTTGACTCGGTTTTTTCTAATTCTTTTGTTCAGGTGGAGGGAGTACCGCAGGGTTCGCTACTAAGTGTCACGCTCCTTGTTATAGCACTTAACTCCATCTGGAAATGTCTTCCACCTGGTGTTTCGTCATGCCTATTCATACATGACTTCGCTATCTGTTGCACTTCTCAGCGCACGGCGTTCCTACAACGGCGCCTGCAGCAATGTTTGGACAACCTTGGAGAATGGAGTTCCAAAAACGGCTTCCGTTTTTCAACTGAGAAGTCAATCTGCGTTAATTTCTGGCACCGTAGGAGACGTTTACCACCTTCGCTCCGTTTCGTAAGGGATTTACTTCCCCTCGCAGATCAGACGCGCTTCCTGGAGTTGATCTTGGACAGGAAGCTTAGTTGGTCGTCGCACATTGTACAGCTAAGAGCACGATGTGACCGTTCCGTAAATATCATGCGAACACTAAATGGCAAATCGTGGGGTGCGGATCGGACAATTTTGTTGCGAATCTATCGCGCACTGATCCGATCCACACTAGACTATGGGTCTATTGTTTATTGGTCAGCACGACCATCTGTGCTGAGAAGATTAGACGTGATGCTCAATAGGTGCATCCGCATTGCAATAGGAGCTTTACCAACAAGCCCAGTGGTGAGCCTTTACGCCGAGTCCGCAGAACCTCCTCTGCAATATCGGCATGAGATTCTCTTGGAAAATAATGGTTGTGCGCTTAGATGTATGCCTAAGCGCCCAACGTTCGCTTCTTTTTTCACCACCACTCTAAGAGAACGGTATAGGAATAGCACCCTTAATCCTAAGCGTGCGGGGTTTCATTTCCAGGATCTTCTAATGAACCTCACAATTAAACTGCCTAGGAAGTTCGCCAAGGGCGAGAAGCTTTACCCCCTTTGGCTATCTGGCACGCCCCATGTAGATCTTGAAATGACCGTACACCGGAAGTCCACGGTGCCTCTTTCAAGTATCCGCACGTGTGCTTTAGAATTTCTGTCAGGCTACACTGACCATCTATGTATTTTGACCGATGGGTCAAAGAGCACCAACGGTGTTGGATGTGCTTATGTTTATGGAACCGAACCACATACAATCGGATTTCCAAATAGCACTTTCATTTTTACTGCAGAGCTATATGCAATTTACCGAGCCGTTTTGTATGTGCGCCGTTGTAAATTAGATGACTGCCTGATTTTGAGCGATTCCCTTAGTGCACTTCAGAGCCTTCGTGAGCTGTACAACCCCCACCCTATTGTGCAGCGTATCCAGGGCGTCCTTCATGTTTTACACGGTTCTGGCGTTGACGTGGTGTGTACTTGGATTCCTGGTCACGTAGGTTTGCCGGGGAATGAAATGGCGGATTTGGCAGCAAGGACGGCAACTACAGAACCCGGTGTTACTATGTCACGTGTTACTTCGGAAGACTTTAGGCTTGAAGATTGGAGAGCGGTGCTGTGATGCTGGCACAAAGAGTTTTCAACTCTCCGCGGTAATAAGCTTAGAGAAGTGAAAGAACTTCCGATAGACTGGATAATTTCCTGTTGCATATCCCGCCGCGAGGAGGTTAGCTTGGCCCGGTTGGGAATAGGACAGTGCAATTTTTCGCATGGTTGCCTATTAAAAGGAGCCCTGTCCCTCTATGTCCGCTGTGTGACAACCTTTTGTCCGCCCGTCACGTGCTTCTGGAGTGTTCCTCTCTGGCGCGCTTTCGAGATTCTCTGCAGCTGACCGTCAGACTTGCAGAGGTCTTGGCGGATAACAAAACAGCGGTTGATAGTTTTTAAGTTTTTAGCGGAGTGTAGTATAAATTTGAGGATTTAAAATTTTTTATTTCTGACTAAAGGTCAGGTTATATGTCAGTACCATTGAAAATTGTTCCAAAGGTCAATTGGAATTTAGACATCCGGGACATCATATATTAAAGTCCGGACACACGAGTTCCTATTCGTATACGTGAAGGTCATTTCCTGCAAGACCACGTTGCAGGAACAGCTGTTCTTCGGTTGTAACCATACAGTCAGCTGAATGTTTCGCAGAGCTACTTCGTTGTCGACGATTGTGTATTTAAACAACCGAATTTGTTAGGTGGAACCTGCGCCACATGTTCAAGAGAGAATTTGCGTATCCAGGAATATCCACTAAGGTAACGCAAACAGCACTGACCACCATTCCCTCTCTCTTTCAGTATAATGTAAATTATTAATTTTACTTATATACGTAGTTAACTTTACTGATGTACATTAAACTTTCTTCAAACCAGAAATAGAAGCCCACTTGTCGGCGTAAGGCTTCACTACATTTCTAGACACTTTTAACGAAAGCACCCTCAACTACCCCACCTGTACGTTCCTTCTAGTCATTGAGAGTTGCCCATTTCTGAAGATCCCAGGGTCCATTTTTAGTATGATATCTGGGGGGTATGCTAAGTAACGTTCGTTGGCTCTTAAACGCCACATTTGGAGTGAGGTGACAACTTGGCGTAGGCGCTTTACCAATCTTAAAGTGTCGGCCTATGTCACTACTTAGTGATAAGAACGTTTTCACCACTGCATTCCAAGTTTAAAACCTTACACCTTGGTTGAAACTCAATTTTCCACACTACATTAACATGTGTTACTTATACCTTAAACGTATATGGTAAATAACATGGTCTCTGTTATACAGGTACATTCGATATGTAAAGAATTTAGTGAGTGAGTGAGTGAGTAAGTGAGGGCGGGAGTGCGCGCGTGCGTGAGTCAATGAGTGAGTGGTGTTCAAGGACCCGTCGAGAGCTAGGTAATTGTGGCCCCAGGTCTAAAATAAAAACTGGGAAGTTCACCATGCGCTAAATGTTAAAAAGAGGAAGTTAAAACAAATAAAAGGAAAAAACATTTAAAACCTAAAACCAATCATTAAACAGTAGCTACTAAAAAGCCTCAAAAATCAAAACAGGGTACGAAATAAAGTACAAGTTAAACTTGCTTCCCAAAGCCAATTTTGGCAACAAACCGCAACAGCACTGTATCGACAGCTGCCGGGTCGTTACCGAAAATTGACTGAAAAGTAAAACCCATGCTATAGAGAGTTGAACAGAACACGTAGCACAGATAGGCGCAGTTTCACTACGTAGGAGGTGTCCATGAGTGGCTCTTGTGTGGCCTATTCTAAAGCGGGTTAGGATCACATTTTCCCACCTGGAATCCCTGCAAAAGGTCTTCCAGGATTGTATGGTGTCCTTGATCGTCCGCAATCGAGTGCCGGCTAACGCTTCCCAGGACTGATGCCAGGCAGCAAACAGAGGCGACTGAAATAACGCCACACATCTACATGTGACAGCGTGCGGGTGGGAATCTCCGTGATACATCAGGCAGACTTAACCGCGGCATGCGCTTCCCCGTTCCCGGCAATAGTTACCCGTGGCCTGGTGTCCAGGAGACGAAAACACACAAGTTAGAAGAAACTTGGAAATGCCGTAGCCGAACACTAACGTTATATATCCTTTTGACAAATAGGAAATACGACAGATAGAGGACTAAAAAAGAAAAAAGCAGCGGGACCCGGCAACATCAAGAACGAAATACTCATAAATACTGCAGAATCATTAATCCCAATACTTTGTAATTTATATAATAACTGTTTGCGGCAAGGGGAATTTCCCAACAATTGGAAAGTTGCAAAATTAACTGTTTTGAAGAAAAGTGCTGATAAAGATCCGATGGACTGTAAATCTTACAAACCCATCTGTCTTTTGAACACTATTGTAAACATTTTTGAAGCTTTAATAAATAAACGTATTCTGGAATATCGGACACTTATTGGGCTTAATGAGGATCAGTTCGGTTTCAGGAAAGGGAGATCCACCGAAGACGCAATTAATACCCTTATCACTGCCACCCTAAATTCCAAATCAAAATACGTGATGGCTATTTTCGTGGATATTTTGGCTGCTTTTGGTGGCCTCATTTTTTCTCTAGGCTTAGAAATTTAAATTATCCCAGAGCTTTGTATAACATCTTAGAAGATTACTGTAGAAATAGGAAAGTACAACTCGTTGGTGTGAACCATATCATTTCAAAAGGCATCACTAAGGGATGCCCCCAGGGTTCGATTCTGGGGCCCACTTTTTGGGACCTAATTTTGGAAACATTATTAGAGCAAATTACTCGTATAAATATCTGTCTTAAGGTAGTGGCATATGCAGATGATAGAGTGTTTTTGGTAGAGGGAAATACAAGGAATATGTTGGAGGAAAAAGACAACAATTTGTTAACAGAGCTATCCGATTGGTGCCAGTTGCCAAGATGAAGATTTCATCAGCGAAATCTGCATGTATGATACTTAAAGGCTCATTTAAGCGAGATCCCATTATTAAATTTGAAAGTAACCATATTAAATGTTCAACATAAGTAAAATATCTGGGCATATTTTTGGACGAAAGACTAAATTTTAAATCTCATACTGATTATGTGAGAGTTAAAGCAGAAAAAGAAATGCTGAAACTTTCACGTTTACCACAATTTGATTTCAACATTCCCTTGAACACCATAACCACCTACCATACAAGCATATTTGGAGCCATAATGACCTATGCAGCATCAACGTGGGCGCACAGAGCCAAGCTTACTACAGTCAAGACCTTGGTAAGAAGATCACAGAGGAAGATCCTACTGCGATTTACTGGAGCAGTGAACACAACACCGACCATGGCTTTGCTAGTTGTCTTGGGAATTTGGCCTATTGACCTTACCCTACGATACAGCGGTGCATGTTTTTGGATGAAAAAAGGAGATCAAAGAAACGTTTTTGAAATAATGGATGGTTTTTATCACAAGAAACGGGACGTCAAAATAAACAATTACAAATCTGGCAAGAAGAGTGGGATTTAATAGAAGAAGGCAGGAGAACTTACTCAATTTTCAAGACCTTGCTAAGATCACAGATCCTACTCCAATTTACTGGAGCAGTGAACACAGCTTCGACCATGGCTTTGCTGGTTGTCTTGGGAATTTGGCCTATTGAAGTTACCCTACGATACAGGGGTGCATGTTTTTGGATGAAAAAAGGAGATCAAAGAAAAGTTTTTGAAATAATGGATGGTTTTTATCACAAGAAACGGGACGTCAAAATAAACTATTACAAATCTGGCAAGATGAGTGGGATTTAATAGAAGAAGGCAGGAGAACTTACTCAATATTCGGCAACAGAGAAAGGTTACAAAAGAAGTATAAAAGTTTTAATGATACAAAAGGTACAATACATTTCCTAACCGGGCACGGCCCGTATGGAACCTACTGGCTAAAAGTTAATAAGTAATTAACCGATATATGTGATATATGCAATATCCAAGACACTCCTGAGTACGTTTTCTTTGAATGTCCAAAATAAGCACACCTGACCGAAGAACATCGGACACCATTACAAGGACACCAAATCTGCAATATCGTAAGGAATAAGTATTTATTCCACCACCTAGAGACAATGGCTAATACCATCAGCAAATCTGCCATCGAAACCTAAACTCTGTCAAGACAAATAAATATTCAACATACCAATAAGACGAACCGAGAGGATATAAAATCAACAACACCGAAATAAAATTGATAGTGATTTATCTGACACACAAGATGACCAATAAGACATAAATACTGACAGTGAAGAAATGTTTTGAAATTTTTATGAAAATGAGGTTTTAACATGTTTAAATGTTGTATTGTTTATTTTCTATGATGTTTTAGTGTATTATTTTAAATATTTGTAGTTGTTGTATGTTTAGTTGTCATTTTGACTATGACTTCTTGCATTTATATAATTATGCACGAGCCTATCTGTGCTGTAGTGTGGAGTTTAAAGTTTCAAATACTTTCTAAATTTAGAGATTAAAAATTTTTCGTAATATTTAATATTTAATTCCGAATTTTAAATATTAATATTTGATTTAAATTTGCTATATTTTATTTTATTAAATAAACTTAAATGTTTTGAAGCTTTAGTAGATTGAGAAATTTGAAGGATTTGTTGTTTATTTTGGAAGTTTGAAGATCATTTGTATTTTTGAGTTATTTAATTGAGGTTCTGAAGATTTTAAATTTTGCATTGGCTGTGTTATATGATGTTTATGTGTATTCTGCTTTTGTTAATGTTTTGTTAATGTTTAATTGTATTTTATATAATTATGCATGAGTGTATTTGAGCTGTAGTGTGGAGTAAAGGAAGTTAGGAGTGAGTTAGTGCTGGGTACCAGTACCAAGATGGCCGCCGGATTCCGGTTTGCATCATAGGCACCATCCCCATAATCGGCATCATCGGTAACATCGGCATCATCGGCATCATCGGCATCTTCGGCATCTTCGGCTTCTTCGTCATCATCGGCATCATCGGCTTCATCGGCACAATCCTCAATTTTGGCATCATCGGCACAATCGGCATCATCGGCACCATCGGCATCATCGGCATCATCGGCATCTTCGGGATCCTCGGCTCCTCCGCATCATCGGCATCATCGGCATCTTCGGCATCATCGGCATCTTCGGCATCATCGGCTTCTTCGGCATCATCTGCATCTTCGGTTTCTTCGGCATCATCGGCACCATCGGCATCAATGGCACCATCGGCATCATCGGCACCATTGGCACCATTTGAACTATCGGCACCATCGGGATCATCGGTACCATCGGCAAGTTCGGAACCATCGGCACCATCGGCTCTATCGGCACCATCGGCATCATCGGCACCATCGGCACCATCGTGTCCATCGGCATCATCGACACCGTTGGCATCACGGGCACCAGCGGCAGTATTTGCTCCATGGGTACCATCGGCACCATCGGCATCATCGGCATCATCGGCACCAACGGCATCATCGGCATCATCGGCATCATCGGCACCATCGGCATCATTCGCATCTTCGGCATCATCGGCATCACCGGTAGCATCGGCACCATCGGCATCCTCGGCATCATCGGCATCATCGGCATCTTCGGCATCATCGGCATCACCGGCATCATCGGCATCATCGGCATCATCGGCATCATCGGCAGCATAGGCAAGTTCGGCACCATATGCACCATCGGCACCATCGTTAGCATCGGCATCTTCGGCATCATCTGCATCTTCGGCATCATCGGCTCCTTCGGCATCATCTGCATCTTCGGTTTCTTCGGCATCATCGGCATCATTGGCACCATCGGCATCATCGGCACCATCGGCACCATTTAAACTATCGGTACCATCGACTCCATCGGCACCATCGGCATCATCGGCACCATCGGCACCATTCGAACCATCCGCACCATCGGCATCATCGGTACCATCGGAACCATCAGCAAGTTCGGAACCATCGGCACCATCGTCTCGATCGGCATCATCGGCACCGTGGGCATCATGTGCACCATCGGCACCATCGGCTCCATGGGTACCATCGGCACCATCGGCATCATTGGCATCATCGGCATCATCGGTACCATCGGCATCATCGGCATCTTCGGCACCATCGGCACCATCGGCATCATCGGCATCATCCGCATCTTCGGCATCATCGGCATCATCGGCATCATGGGCATCATCGGCATCCTCGGCATCATCGGCATCATCCGCATCTTCAGCATCATCGGCATCACCGGTAGCATCGGCACCATCGGCATCTTCGGCATCATCGGCATCACCGGCATCATGGGCATCATCGGCATCATCGGCACCAACGTAACCATCGGCATCATGGGCATCAACGGCACCATCGCCGCCATCGGAACCATCGGCACCATCGGCACCATCGGCAAGTTCGGCACCATGGGCACCATCGGCACCATCGTAATGATCGGCATCATCGGCACCATCGGCATCATTGGCGCCAGCGGGTTCATTGGCGACATCGGCATCATCAGCATCTTCGTCATCATCGGCATCATCGGCATCATCGGCATCTTCGGCATCATCGGCATCTTCGGCATCATTGTCATCATCGGCATCAACGGTGTTGGATGTTTATGGAACCGAACCACATACATTTGGTTTTCAAAATAGCACTTCCATTTTTACTGCAGAGCTTTATGCAATTTACCGAGTCGTTTTATATGTGCGCCGTCGTAAATTAGGTGACTGCCTGATTTTGAACGATTCCCTTAGTGCACTTCAGAGCCTTTTGGCACTGTTCAACCCCCACCCTATTGTACAACGTATCCAGGATACCCTCCATGTTTTACGTGCTTCTGGCGTTGACGTGGTGTGTGCATGGATTCCTGGTCGCCTAGGTTTGCAGGGGAATGAAATGGCTGGTTTGGCAGCAAAGACGGCAACTATAGAACCCAGCATTACCATCCCACGTTAAGAATAGAGCACTGCAATTTTTCGCATGGTTACCTACTTAAAAGGGTCCCTGCTCCTCTATTTCCGCTCTGTGACAAGCTTTTGTCAGCTCGTTACGTGCTGCTAGAGTGTTGCTCTCTAGCGCACCTTCGGGATACTCTGCAGCTGACTGACACACTTGCAGATGTCTTAGCGCACGACAAAACAGCGGTTGATACATTTTTTAAGTTTTTAGTGGAGTGTAGCATCAATCTGAGGATTTAACATTTTAGATATCTTTTTATGCTTTTTGACATATTTATCACTTTGTATCATATCTGGCTATTGCCACTGTTTTTCAGCTTATTGTGTATATTTTCCTTGTTGCTAGTATTTTTATTTTTGAGTGAAATTTATAGCTTGCTGTTGCCATTTAACTTTAAAGGGCGCTGAATACCTCAAAGTTGAGCACCCTTAAACTAAACCAACAACAACAACAGCTCAGCAGCTGTGTCCTTTTTTCCGTTCAACCATGCCTACTGACCTGAAACTGCTCTTGTACCGTGTAATCCTCCCACACCTGATACTGTACGGTTACGAGGTCTGGGGAACGATGGCTCGATCCATTATCTGCAGGCTGCAGGCCATGCAGAACAGGGCGCTTTGGATGATATACGATACCGACCGTAGGTTCCCATCACACATCCTCCACGCTCATTCCGGCATCCTATATGTTGAGGACATTGTGGGGGACAGAACTAGCACAATGTATGCCAAACCCTCACCTCATCCTAACCAGTTGGTCAACACGCTGGGGCAATATGACCATCGTCTATCTAGACGACGGCAGAGCTCCCGCTTGGTCGAAGACGCCCTTGGCTGGTAACTAACGATATCCCCTCAAACATCTCAACCGCCATATGTACTCCACATTTAGGCACTACAACACCCTTCGCCTAATTCTCTCGATTTTCTGTCCACTGGCACTGCCTCGCTTGACGGTCCCGCAAGCGGCCGGCGAAGCAAGCAGTAGGGAAATGCTCGCTCAGATGGTCAGACATCCAAGCCAGACACTTACCGCTGCCAGTGACAACGTCGGAAATCAACCTACACTATCAATTAACATTTACACCAAAGCTTGTAAACATTGACAACACCTGTTAAACCACACGGGTAAATCCGTACTAAACCAACAGGTACCGTAGCCCCTTTATCCTCCGCCTGGGTTAACCCAGGCGACTTGATCTTGCTCCTAGACTGGTATCCGTCTTGCTATGTTGTTCTTGTTGTTGTAGTGTTTAACGCCCGCTTTTACTACTACGGCACCGCAGGCGGGCCGTCTTGCTACTGGGGCTTTCCTCGTCAGTTGAGCAAATTGCATGTATGCCGATTCTGTCTGTCTGTCTGGTTCTCGTACTTGCTTTGCTCTAACGTGGCACGGTTGGCTGCTTACCCAGATTATCCATTTCCCTCTGTTTTGCGTCCAGACGTCTCCCACCGTTATCTGTATTATACAATTATTTAACGTCCGAGTGGTATCAGATTTCGTGAACTGCTCACCACACATGCCCACAGCCTGCCTGCCGTAGAGCGATACTCTTTTGTCCGTTATCCGCCCTTGCAACTCCAGCGTGCTCGATTCGACCTGGAGCCATCGGGCTGTACGGGCTGTATCTTTTCCTCATTGTGGCACCAACTCTTCATCGCACTTATGGGCCGTTACTGGAATTATACTCCGGATTTACCGACAGATCCCAGGTGGGGAGTATTACAGGATGTGGTTTTGTCTACCACGGTGAGGCTCATAAGTATCGACTTCAAGACAACAGTTGAGTTTTTACCGCCGAGCTGTTTGCCATCCTTTATTTTTTTCCTTTTGTCTCAAGTTCGGCTCTTGGACATTTTATTGTCTGTTGCGACTCGCCATATTCAGGCACTGCAACAGTTCGTTGGCAACTGAGCATTAATTCTTAAATACAGACTCTAGGATCTCAGTTACTATCTTGTGGATAACAGTTCTCTCCTGGACAAATAAAATAAAAATAAAAATCTGCATACTGGACCCCAGCACCTATTTCCTTAAACCGGGGTCAATATTCAGATCTTTCTTATGTTATTACAAATATAAAACAAATATACACTTCAAAAAATGTATGCTGACCTGCCATGGCATGTAATACGTCCTCTGATTCCGATGATGCCGTTGGTGCCGATGATGCCGATGATGCCGATGGTGCCGATGGTACCCATGGAGACAATGCTGCCGCTGGTGCCCGTTATGCCAACGGTGTCGATGCCGATGGACACGATGGTGCCGATGGTTCGAATGGTGCCGATGACGCCGATGATGCCGAAGATGCCGAAGATGCCGATGATGCCGATGATGCCGATGATGCCGATTATGCCGATGGTGCCGATGGTGCCGATTTTGCCGATTGTGCCGATGATGCCTATGATGCCGAATATGTTGATGGTGCCAATGGTGCCGAACTGGCTGATGGTGCCGATGGTGCGGAACACGCCAACGATGTCGATGATGCCAACCATGCCGATGATGCCGATGATGCCGATGGTGCCGATGGTGCCAATGGTGCCGAAGATGCCGATGATGCCGAAGATGCCGATGACACCGAAGAAGCAGAAGATGCCGATGATGTCGATGGTGCCGATGATGCCGACGACGCCGAACTTGTCGATGGTGCCTATGATGCAAATGATACCGAAGATGCCGATGATGCCGATGATGCCGAAGATGCCGATGATGCCAAAGATGCCGATGATACCGGAGAAGCCGAAAATCCCGCAGCTGCCGATGATGCCGATGATGCCGATGGTGCCGATGATGCCGATGATGCCGATGGTGCCGATGATGCCGATGATGCCGATGGTGCCGATGATGCCGAACTTGCCGATGGTGCCGATGATGCCGATGATGCCGATGGTGCCGATGATGCCGATGATGCCGAACTTGCCAATGGTGCCGATGATGCCGATGATACCGTAGAAGCCGAAGATGCCGATGATGCCGATTGTGCCGATGCTGCCGATCATGTCGATGGTGCCGATGATGCCGATGATGCTGATGGTGCCGAAGATGACGATGGTGCCTATGATGCCGATGATGCCAATGGTGCCGATGATGCCGATGGTGCCGATGATGCCGATAATGTCGAACTTGCCGATGGTGCTGATGATGCCGATTATGCCGAAGAAGCCGAAGGTGCCGATGGTGCCGATGGTGCCGATGATGCCGATGGTGCCGATGATACCGATGATGCCGATTATGCCGATGGTGCCGATGGTGCCGATTTTGCCGATTGTGCCGATGATGCCTATGATCACGAATATGCTGATGGTGCCAATGGTGCCGAACTTGCCGATGGTGCCGATGGTGCGGAACACGCCAACGATGCCGATTATGACAACGATGCCGATGATGTCGATGGTGCCGATGGTGCCAATGGTGCCGAAGATGCCGATGATGCCGAAGATGCCGATGACACCGAAGAAGCAGAAGATGCCGATGATGTCGATGGTGCCGATGATGCCTATGACGCCGAAGATCCCGATGATGCCGATGATGCCGATGTTTGTGTTTTGTGTGTGTTGACGGCATTGAACGCAGATCACGTTTTCTACAGTGTGAAACCAAAGAAAACCTGTTATTTACAACTTAACCAAAAATAAGTGAAGTTTAGTCTATAAATATTTATTACATATGTTGACTGCTATTGTTTACAAAGAAGGGTACACAGTAATTAGTGCATAAAAGAAGTCATAAGAAATTTATCAGCTACAAAACTACCATGGAATGGCAATTAGAAGCAACTGCAATAGTCTAAAAGAAATGCAGAAAACTGTATGGTCTTTTTTCATAAATAGTTTACAGATGAGAAGCCTTCCCATGGTCTCTGTCCACCAGAAGCTGAATCATGGTGTGGTTACCAACAAGAACTCAATAAGCACATAAATATTCCTTGTCATCTGCTGTGAATGGAAAAAAAATGAATCAAACCAATTTAAGGGACACTGGGAGTGAAATTTTGGTCAAAATTGTCAAAAAGTCGAAAATTGTTTTTTTTACCTTAAACTGTTCCTGGAACACCCGTGCATTTGGGTCAGCTAACATTTTTCATATCCCCCACTCCATGGGGTCATGACGGCCCAGTGCTCTTCCCTTAACGTGCACAGGATGTTCCTATATAAAGGCCTTTTTTTCTCAAAACTACATTTCTGCATATTCCAAAAGAAGGTCGCGCCTGAGTTTTGCTTCAAATTCAATGAAAACCTCCAAAAGTATTCATAAATAGCAGCTAAACAAAACTATGATTCAATATTGATATTATCATTAACATGACTTCCAAAAGTGGTGGTAGTGGTGGTGGTGGCGGTGGCGGTGGCGGTGGCGGTGGCGGTGGCGGTGGCGGTGGCGGTGGCTGTGGCGGTGGCGGTGGCGGTGGCGGTGGCGGTGGCGGTGGCGGTGGCGGTGGCGGTGGCGGTGGCGGTGGCGGTGGCGGTGGCGGTGGCGGTGGTGGTGGTAGTCCTGATTACACTGTGGGGAAGCATAGGGCCTTGATAAAAGCATGCCATTGCATTCTGTTGTTCACCAATGCTCTAATTTCATTCCAAATATTCGCAGTCAGCTCGACTTCCTCCCTGGCTGTGGTGCAGCTGTTGCCCTAGGTCTTCCTCTTCACCTCCTCAGTCCCTGGCGATTCCAGTCAAATGTCATTTTAGTAATGTCATTCTCTCTCCTTAACACATGTCCAACCCACTTCCACTTCCTAAACTTGATCTCTTTACTAATTCTGTGCTGATCTGCTCTTCTCCAAAGTTCCTTGTTAGGTATAATCTCAGGCCATTAGATACACATAATATTTCTCAGGCATTGATTTACAAAGACTTGTAGTTCCTTGTCAATTTACTTCATTGCCTTCCATCTTTCACAACCATACACTAAGAATGATGTTATATTTGTGTTTAAGTCTTAATTTAAGCTGTAAACTAATTTGCTTCAATCTCCAAATTGATTTGAACTAAAAAAAGGCATTTCTTGCTTTCTTTATTCTGGCAGTGACATCTCATCCAAGCTACCATTCACTGAGATTATACTTCCCAGATATATAAATTCACCTGTACTTCTATCTCTGCTCCTTCTAACATACAGCAGAATCAGCACTATTATGGATTTTCATTTCTTTTGTTTTATATTTATTTCCAATCCAAAATTGGCTGCGAATTTATACAGGCCTTGAAGTTTACTATTTATACCTGAGAATTAATGAGCTGACAGCTGCATTTGTGAGTTGGAATGAGTTTTTGTTTCCTCTGGCGAAGAAAATTACAAACTATTTTACATCATCTCCTGCAGTTAAAAGACATAAAGGAAACATAGATGGAAAAGGAGAAAATTAAGATAAGCCCACAGCAGCAGTGTTTTATGATAAGCTAGATACTCAGAAGGTGGTCCAGGATAAGCATGTTTTGCATTCAATGAATATGCATAGTAGCAATGAGGATCTTCCTGGTTGTTGAGACTTGGACAAGAAGGAATTCTGACACAAATGAGTGGTAAAAATAAAATAAATAATTGGGCAGAACTTGCTAAGAAGTTAGTGGATTGGGTCCTGAAAGTACATCATGAGTATGCACATTTTGCACCACTGGTTTTTAAAATTAAAAAAATTAAATTGAGTTTTGTTTCAATTCCTATGGTTCTCAGCATCCCATTCTTGGCTGGGTATGAACAATTTTGCTCAGGAGTCTCTTTATCAGGCTAAGAGGTTCATTTACATGCCATAAATCTATGACATGGGACCACAGGCTTTAGGAGTAGGAATAAGAATACCCCAGATATGGAGGGGGTTTGGCAACAAAGCAAGGCCTATTGCGTCTATGCCCCCATGGGGGCACCCTGGGGAGGAAGGATGAGGTGAGGGAACACACCAGATGGCCAGATCCAGACCAATAGTATAGACATTGACAGAAGTACCTAAGGTTTCCCAAGTTTCATGACACCTCGAAGTCTGTAGGCCTTCTGAGGCCATCTTATGGGGACCCCACGGCACAGTCCAATGCCCCCTCCCCCTACTTGATCCCACAGACGAGGGACAGAAAGAGTTTCTGTGCAGATATTATCCCTGCCAAGCTGCATGTAATGCCTTCACTTACACTTGTAACCCTGAAAGAACCAACACGATGAACGATGAATGAAATGACTGCAGTGAAATGAAAGGACAGGAAATTCGGGGATGTAATTATCCTTGAAAACCCATGGGTCATGAAGACTGGTCACAGGAATCGAACCCACAACCTCCAAAATGCGAGCCTCATACATTACCATGGTGCCAAATCACTCGGTTACCACAGGCTTTACTTCTGCTGAATTGTAGAAGATGAGTATCTGGCCAACCCAAAACTGCTAATGAAATTGTAACAAAAATTCACAATGCTGCACTCAGTGATTGCCAACTGAAGTTAGGCGGGCTGGCTCACATTGCAGAAAACTCAACAGGCCATGTCCACTACATTTTACAGAAAGTTTTGGTATAGGAAAGCTTTTCGCTTGACAAATGTCACATTTACTAACAAAAGACCAAAAGCACATTCAAATAACATTTCTCAAGTATTTAGATTCGTTTAAATGCAATTTCAGTGGGTTTCTCCTGCTTCATAAAAGCAAATGAAACATGAACTTATCACTAAACATGAAAGACAAAAGAGCAATCCAAACGGTGGATGAAACAGATGGAATTGCTGTTATTTGCCACAGTATCATACCATTTGTGTAAAAAGTAATTCTTCTATTCATGTTATTACCTTACAATATCACCTTAAAACAATATAATCACTTATCAGGATATTTGAACATAACTCCTGCAAATAAGTATAAAGTAGAAATACTCAAATTATTAAAACAAAACCAGCTCTAATCTGTGAAGGAACATTCATAATACTGTATGAATAAAATTTAACTGTATGTTCTTTTTCCCTTTGTTTCATGTGATTGGAGCTGAACCTAAAAGCGGACAATGACATACCTACTCAAACTAACAAGATTGTAATTTATGAAAACTGTATTTAAATTATGTACATATTATATGTGTTTATATACATTGACAATGCCTTTATCTCCTATATGATTGCTGGTTTCCTAGTTAATAAATTAATAAATGCATAATTTGTTGTGTAAATATCTAAATTTGTCCATGTAAATTGTAATTTGAAGTGGCAAAATTATCTTGAGAATCTTCATGTCATTCTCAGAAGATGCTGAACCTGAATACCAAGTACGGCATTCATCCAACTTTTATTTTTGAGTTACACTGTTCTCTCCCTCTATCCCTCTCATACACATGTATAAACATGGACCTTCTCTATTTTTCTTTTTGTTTTGGATTCAGGCAGTTTCAAAACAATTATTACCAGTAAAATTTCAATACTAATCTTTGAAAGAAATGCAATACCATTACTTACCATTAGTAAATAGCAGAGAAAATAAAAAAGAACATTAACTGTAGAATTTTTAAATTGTAAAATTATACTAAAGCTTACCCCTACATATCCATCACGAATCTTAGGTTGATAAATCAGATTTTCTGGTAGATTTAAGTAAGTAGCCAGACACTGTGGCAAGCTCTTTACATTCCTGGGATAATGTCCTTGCATTTTCTTAGTTATCACTAAGTCAGCAACCTGTAAAATATAGAAGAAATTTTGCTGCATACTTCTCACACAAAGAGGCAAACTTTTATATTAAAAAACTAGAGCTGTGCTCACCTGTGTATCAAACACCTTATTGAGTGTTACACCATGTTTGTGATACAAACAGTCAGAAATCATACGGCAATTGTGAATGACTTTTTCAATTTCATTACTCTGTAGAATATTCTTCAATTCATTTTCAAATGTCCCATCTCCCATTGTTTGGATGTCAAAAACAAATGCTCTCTGAGATGTTGATATGCACATCAGTGTCACAGGATTGTTTCTACCCAAGGTAGTGCCTTCAAAGCTGACACCCACACAATGTTCAGTTTTCATGATGTCAACCTAAACAAAATGATAAATCAGGTATTATTAATTTCATATGTACTCCAAAAGTGTTTAATTTTCGTATGACAAACTTCCACTAAAAATGGTAGGCATTTTTGTATGTACACAACAGCAAACGTAAACTGAAATGACAGCTTAATATTTAAAAAGGAGGTTGTCAAATTATAGTAAAACCTCATTTATCTGGACTAACTGGGACCAAAGGCAATGCGGAAAATCGAAAATCCAGATAGTCTGGGTTATATGGGCAATAAGCAAAACAAAATTCTTAAATTTTTAAATAAGCACACTTGCCATTTATGACAATAAAAAACTATGTCTTGTAACAAAATTATGTACACGATGTGTGTATTGTTCACAAGACATTAAAAAATATAAAAATCTTAATCCCATAAAATCACATCATTTCACAACAAAGAGTTGATCCACAATCTTCTGTTTTAAACACAAGTGGCATCTGAATGAAATATGGTCACAGAAATGCTTTATCATTAATAGTTCAGCTGGAGTGGTGTTGGGCTGATGCTCCAAGTACAGCTTGCCTAAAATGTCATGATACTCCCGAATGTGCAAGTGAGGAGAAATGCAGAGAAGTGGTGAGAGTGGTGGGGAAGCAAGAGACTAGAAGGTTACCAGAACTTGGAGGCTGTCACATATACAACATATGAACTTATCACTCTCACAGCAGCTGGAAGATTGATCCCCACTTCTCTTTTATGCAAGTGGACTGCTCAGTGCCATTACGCATCTTTGCTTCAGGAGCGGGGGAATGTCAGGATGTTTTAGATAAAGCTAGTCACTATGTGGTGGTTAGAAACTCTGTCGTTTTTACATAACCAGCAGAAAGGGAGAGGTAGAGGAAAAAGAAAAGGGGCAAATGTGTGCTCTAACCAGATCCATATTTTATCCAGTAAGACTTATATTTCCGAGAAACTGTCCATACAGTTTGTAAAGGGGTACAGGGATTTTCTTAAAACAATTTGTGTTGCATCCTGGAAGAAGCTGAACTTAAATACCAAGTTTAGTATTTAAGTAACTTTTGTTTTTTAATTATGTTACAGAAACACACAAACCTTTTCCTAAATTACTATTTCTTCTTTATACAGGGACCTCAAAGTACATATTTCCAGTGAAATACGGTATTGAATTTTAGAGTGGAGGGCAATATCTTCTTTATCTACTATGCACATGGTAGAGAAGGCAAACTTGGGAGCACTTTAATTGAATTGACAACTGGTGCTAAATATCGCTGCTTTGTTAGGAATTGGAACATCCAGGACCGTATTTACGTAAGGGCAAACCGGACAACTGCCCAGGGCGGCACATTTTAGGGGGTGGCAAAATTACTGGAAAGTTGCACCAAAAAAAAAGCATAGACATGAAACATCAAGTTCCTTTTGATTCTGGATAAATTGATTGAAGAACTGAACAACAGAGTTTCTTCCTACAAGGAATTCAGTGAACCATTTATGTTTCTGACTAATCTGAAGATGCTTAGTCCACTTGAAATTCAGGAAGCATCATCCAGACTTCAGAAAGTCTACAGTTCGGATCTTGAAGATTCAGCATTTGTACTTGAATGCTTACACTTCAGAAGCTACATAGAAAAGAATGAAAATGCGACGCACTCTCCAAAACAGCTGTAAGGTAATATTTACCCAAACTTAAACATAGTTCTACAAATATACTTGAGCACTCCTGCTTCCAACTGCTCAACTAAGAAATCATTTTCTGCTCTAAGACGCATAAATAATTATTTAAGAACATCACAAGTAAAGGATCGTCTTAGTTAACTTGGTGTTCTTGCAATTGAATCTGACTTACCAGTTGTTGTGTTTAACACCCGCTTTTACTACTACAGCACCGCAGGCGGTGACACTGATGAAACATGGAATGAAGATGGAGCACCGGTGGAATGAGATGGCGGAAGAAACCGGAGCACCCGGAGAAAACCCGCCCTGATGCCACTTCGTCCACCACGAATACCACATGCGGGTCCCTGGGATCGAACCCGGGCCACCTAGGTGGCAGGCGAGCGCGCTAACTGCTTGGCCACGGTGCCGCCTGACTTAACAGTAAAAATGGACTATAACGAACTCATAAACTTGTTTGCAAATGACAGGGCAAGGAGGAAGCCTCTTGTTATTTAAACAGCATATATTTTGACATCTAATAGGGGCTGATGCCTCTTTAGTGTAAGTTCTTTCTATTAAGATGTTCCTACTTAAATTTTAATAACCTCACTTATGGTGTTTGCCACTCATACTTAAGTACCCAAACTAGTGAAACCATTCTCTATGTTGTGAAAATTTAAGTATAATATATGTATTGCAAGTTGGGGGGGGGGGGGGGTAACATGTATTTTTGCCCAGGGGCGTCAGAGGTCCTAAATTCGGGCCTGGGAACATCAACTGTCTGATTGAAAAAAAAAATGGAAGGAGCAATTTATTGATGGTGGGAAGCATACAAAAATTATATATAATATGTCGAATAACACACTTATCAAAATTGTCTATATTTGTGACACGCTTTGGTTCACGGTGCACTTTTCCATGAGTTCCAAAAGAGGTGCCCTGTTCTTCGTATTGTTTCCCTTCCTTGGCAATGTTTCTTATAGTTCTTTCAGGCACTTTAGTTGCAGCACTAGCTCTTTATTGTACTTTCTTCAGTGGAATCAATAACTCACCAGAAACTGCTTCGCTTTTCATGAACACATGGACATTGTTCACAACCTCCCTAGTTTGGCTATTCCCAAGTTTTGATAAAATTGGAGGCATTTCACTTCATATAAGAATGCAAAAGACAATAACCTAACAATAATAATGACCCAATAATAATACCCTAACAATAATAAGACAACCTAACAATAACCTCACCTTCAATAAACACACCAAAACACAGTCCAAGTTTAATTATAGAAACGCTAACTGTGCACAGCGAGGCCAAAATATTATAAGCAGATGGCTGCAAGAGAGACGTCACTCATAATACTGCTTCCGCTAAACTGAACTAGCTGTATTCACTGTGCATACGTGAGAGTTGTAGGCTCACTAGCTCTCCAGATAACCACTGCAAAACCAGGCTTCACCAACACAGAACTAATGCCCAAGCTATAATAATGCAGTAAAAGGAACAGCTAAAGCTATCAGGTATTCTAGTGCATAGGATTAAAAAGGAACTAGTGAAAGGACCTCTAAGAATGCCACGAAAAAGAAAGCAAACAGGGCAGGACAACAAAAAAAAGAAAACGCTAGGTTATTGCAATAAGATGGAATAGTGCAAAGTGCAGTGCAGCAAATTTTTCATTCCTTGCCGTTTGAAAATATTTTACCCACATTGAATATAATTTTGTCACGGTAAAATCACAGTGCTGATACCCTACCAAATTTCTCAAGGGCCCTCTACGTCGGCTCTTACATGATTTGTGGTTCAAATATGAAAGAAGGCATACATATAGTACATGTTGCAATTTTGCACCCCATTTAGCATGTACTGTCTTCTAAGGCTGAGATGCACTTTAGAAACTGTTTTCAAAAGCTTCCACACAGCAATTCACTTGATGTTTCTTTTGCGTGGATATGAACATTTAAGACATCACACCACATTCATGCACTTATTGTTGTGCAAAATCTGTCTACGCTTTCCTTGTTGATGTTGCTAAATTCAGCAACTGCTCAAATGGCGTCTCAAATCATTTTAGCAATTTTCTTCACATTACCTTCAGCTTTTATGGGGAAGGATGGCCTGGTTTTGATTAGTCCCTGATGTCTTCTCTAACTTCTTAAGTTTCTTAAACCACTAGAAAACTTGATATAAAATATATGCTTTGCACAAAGAACTTCTGTAGATTTCATGGTTTCTGTGGCAGATCTTTTGAGCTTTACGAGGAATTTGGTGTTAACGCAATGTTCTACTTTAGCCCTCAGTGTTAGGTACATCAACGGAGCTCAGATACAATATGGCATACCATGAAAGACACTACAAAGCAGGGTTGCCAACCCATGCGATAATTATGGCAGCATATGGTAATTTGAATGTATGTACTCATGGTTGTCAATCCATACAATAATTATGGGGGTGTGCGATAATTTGGATACCAACAAAATATCATTTTCATTGGTTTGTCACACCAGTGAACTTAAATTAATTACAAATAGTGACACCACTTTTGCCCTCTTGGCTGTTTTCACCCCTCTAAGGCAGCCATTTCATATCCTACTAATCCTTTTAGCCTTTATCCTCGTATTGCCAGTGTGGCCAGATCTTGTAATCTTAATGAAGGCACTGTTCAGAAAATTGATGATCAATGGAGAAAACTTGGAATAAGTGATATTCTGTGTGAAATAAAGAACATGTCTGAACCTGAAGTGAAGTGCTGTTAAACACGCCACTTTGGTGGCAATACTAATTTCAAACAACTGGCGGAGGTGGCATTATCAATGATTTCATTGCCCCATAGGAACACTTCTTGTGAAAGAGTTTTTTCCAAACCAGGTTTAATAAAACCCAAAATTAGGAACAGATTTGTACTAGATATGGTAAATGGACTTATTCGATCGTCTCAGCTTATGAAAAAATGTGGGTTCGAAAATCTGCAAGCGAAATGTTAAAGTTTATCTCAACAACAAATTTGGATAATGCTGCAGCAGTTGAGCAAGATGATGAACTTTCAGATGAATAGTGCGAGAAACATAAGTGTTAAAGTTGTAACATCAATTGAGCTCATCAATCTTGTAAGTGGATAACATAAACATCAATACTATTATATTTTCATAAGTGTTATGCTGATACATTTATTGTTGTAGCATTTGTTTTATGATGTACAATAATTTTGAATCCAAATCTATAATTTTGAGTGGCTGGTACGATAATTTTACTTTTAAACATTAGCAACCCTGGTACAAAGCCTTGTAAATTGAAGGATTTTACTTACTTTACATTACTACAATAATTATGCATTATTTATGTGTATTTTGCTGTAAGATGTATGACACTTTTTTTATGGTTAAAGTTACAGGACTCAGAAACCGGGTCCCCTCAGGCTTGCACCATCCCATGGGGGTCCCAGAAACCAGTAGGCCCACCTCCAATCTGGAGTGAGATTTTCAGAGCACATCCTTTTCCCCTGCCATGCTGTTGCCGTGATACTCGTCGACACTCCCAACCCTGAAAGAAACCTAATGGGATGAAGGCTGAAATGAAATTAATATGTAACAAAATGGAGGGATAGGGAATTCAGAGGATATGGAAATCCTTCCCACCATTCATCTGACAAGCCAGGAAAACCTCCGAAAAAAAACCCATGGGTCAAGAAGGTTGGCCATAGGGATTGAACTCACGACCTTCCAAATGCGGGCCACAGGCATTTCTGCCTAAGCTGTCCTACTTGGTTTGTTGCAACGATGTTACACCTAATATATTTCAGACTTAACTTCATTTAACATTCTAAATATAAGTGTTCCTTTACTTTATCAACTGAATCATGTGCCACAAACCAACTAATTGTAAAGCAACTCTTAAGATGCACCCTGAGTAATACCACTTATGATAGGTAGGAGGATACTTTCAATGGAGCACTTCCTCTTTGGAATTGCAGAATAACGACTCTGCTGTTAGGAATTCATTCCATTAATTTACTTCCTATTCCATTGGAGTTCATTCTGTGAGATTAAATTCCAATCCCGTTTCCTCACTTCAATGATATCACTCCATCAGCTTCAATCACAGCCAAGTAAAGTTCACCTTGTGTGAAAGGTAGAGCTGGAACTTAAAGATTCAATGCCCACACACAGCTTGTGTGTTTAAAAACACCAACAGTAAGTTTGTTGGCATAAATACATAATATTCACCTTGTGTATTAGAGGTTGCTATATTCCTTGAACTTGTATGTTAAGTGATGTATAAATTGCTCAACTATTTTGGCATTAGTTTTCCACACTATTGATTTTAATTAGCTGGTATTATGACTGCACTTCATGCAAATAGTAATGTATATAGTCTGTAAAGGCTATCAATTATATTTACAGTAATGAAGCTTAGTAACGGCCACACTGTAGCTGAGTGGTTAGACCATTTGCTTCTCACCAAAGCGGCACGGGTTCAATTCCAGGCAACCGCATGTGGGATTCATGATGGAAGAAGAGGCGCTGGGGCAGGTTTTCTCTGGGTTCCTTCACCATCTCATTCCACCGGTGCTCCATCTTCAGTCCATGTATCATCAGTGTCACCACCTGTAGTGGTGTAGTAGTAAACGCAGGCATTAAACACTACAAAAAAAGCTTAATAATAATCTATATAATTGGTCTTATTGGTTGTCTCCTTAGCACAGTGGTAGTGCTCCTGCTTCCCAAGTGGGAGTCCTGGGTTCAATTCCCGGTGCTGGTGTGGAGATTTTCTAACACTCGGAGATGTTGTGCCAGATGTACTCAGCTTTATCAAGCCTCTGAGGGGTCAATTGAGGAAGTACTTGATTGGGTATGTGCAAGCCTCAGACAGCATGGTGACGTCAGGCATAGACTCTCCTCAGTGTGCGAGGTAAGAAGGTCACTGGCAAAGAACTACTGTCCTTACTATAACACTCATTTGACTTGAAAAATGATCTAACAAATTCATAATTATTTGGTGTTCCTTCTTAATTTACCAATATATCATCTCTTCCCAGCTTCCCCATCCATAACTACAAATATTTATGGAAAATGTTAAATAACGTAATAACCTTCACAGGTTTCACAAAGTTTAAGCACATATGCTTCATTATGAATGGATGTTAACTAATACTGCTGCCTTCTGTGTCACGGTTGACGCCTTTTAGATGAGTAGGTGAATACCTTTTGTTTGCTTTACACGATGAAAGCAAGAGGTTACAGGCTTCTGGTTTATTTTAAAAGCTGTCTCTAACCCTCCTCAACATTTGGTTTCGCTTGGTCCCTGATGTAAACTCAATAATAATTTTCCACTGATAACTTTGCAGTGCACAGATATAAAATTTTCCAAAAACATTTAATTTAAAAAATTGTAGAACTTGACTGAGTGAACATAGAGAATTCAAAGTAGGCAGGTGGCAGCACCATAGTTTATTCTAGCCAAGAAAAAAATATAAACATATTCTAGCAGTTAGTATATTAGAGCATGATGAGCACAGAAACAGCAGATAATGGACTTTTACTAAAACGGTGGTGGGCCTATAGAAATGTATAATGACTCTAAAAAGGATATAACCTGATAGAGAAAAAATTCTGCATAGGATAATGTGTTTAAACCTGAAATTTATAACTGAATTATTATTTATTTATGCCAACAAACTTACTGTTGGTGTTTTTAAACACACAAGCCGTGTGTGGGCAAAGTTTAAGAGGTAGAACTGGAACTTAAAAATTCAATGCCACAACTGGGATTTGTCACAATAGCTCAGTAGTAGAGCGTCCGCCCGGCAAGCGGAAGGTCTGTGGTTCAAATCCCAGTTGTGGCATTGAATTTTTAAGTTCCAGTTCTACCTCTTATAACTGAATATTTACACCATGCTATTACGAACCTGGCAACAGCGCGAGAGTAGAAAAGGATGGACAGCAACTTGTATGTGCTAGATAGAGACAGATATATCCCATTTAACTCCATACTGTCATCTAAGGGTGAGACAAGCAATAGTTACTGACTGCTTGTGGTGATTTTGAATTACTGTATTAGTTAAGATCTTATATAATGCTAGCATTACGAACTTGGATGTTAGGAAAATGTAATACGAGGGACCAATGATGGTGCATCATGCTGCAAACAGAAACTGAATCGTGAAGTCACAGTCTTATTACGCTGATTAAGACACTGATCCAAGCATTTTGTCCTCTTCAGATACTCTTAGAAAGAGAACCCTCAAGCTATTTTCAAAATGACCTAAAACCTCAATGTCCCCTTCCCTTAGAAGCTTGCACAATCAAGTGTTATGGAACAATCCAGAACCTTCTGAGAACTGAGCAATATACGTAGATACACACTGCCTTAACCCAATAGACTTTGCTAACTATGCAGATCTTAACAGTTAACATTAATGTACATTTTCTCTTTGTTGACATCTGTAATTATAAATTGAGGTGACACACAAATTCGGGATGTTTGCAGGAGATTTGGCAAACAAATTACTAAACATACCAGCTTCATCTGACTAAATGGGGAGATTGCATGATTGAAGAGGATATTTTTCAGCTGGTTTTTTGTACATAATGCTAAAAGTTGTCTTGCATTTGAACAATCAAAGCACCTAGTACTTGTTTATTATTTATTTATGCCAACAAACTTACTGTTGGTGTTTTTAAACACACAAGCCTAGTGAGCTGAGGGTCTGTGGTTTAAATCCTGGCTGTGGCATTGAATTTTTCACTTCCAATTCTCAAACAGTACTGGTTTATTACCCACATAAAACAAAAGTTCAAGTGTGTGTGATGGTTTTTGACTAAAGTGAATTTGTAGTATATTGTTAATTTTTATGACTCACTTATTATTTATCTATCATCTTTTTGACGTGGCGAATGACCATGTTAGGATCTGTGTGGGTGACATCATGCAAATTTATTGTCGGTGTAACGCCTCTGTTTCATTCCTTGAAATAAACACACTGGTGATAACGCAAGCAGGCACTCTACTTGATCATGTACTATTCCCAATGTTCACTGCACAGAAGTCAGAGAGATACTAACCTGACACCCCTATGGTCTTGTATGTACAAAACCATAAACCACTGCCCAATTATCAGCCATTAGTCACATCTAAACAATACCTCTGTTAGTGTTTATTTCAAGCCAATACAGATGAGGGTTTTATATGGCATATACCAGTTTAAAGCAAACATGACTTCTACATTCTTATTGTGACATCAGTTGCGGCACACAACAAAGGATGGTTGGAGCCAAGCTACCTCACACCATGTCCCAAGCACAGATCAAAGGCACTCAAGGTCAAGCTGCTCTACAGTACTAAGTGGCGTATCCACTTCCATCCCCTGTGTAACCACAGAGGGGGGGCTCTTTTTAGGAAACCAGGAATTGGCCTAATGGAAAGACCCACGGAAGTAGTAGTACTCGGTTGCCACCTTCCCTGGTTTTAGGGAGGGGGGGTGTCAGTTCTCACATAGATTCCTTCATACATTAAGTATCCCACACTACTCACACGTGATAAAAATCAGAATGGCAGAACCAAAAGGGGTTTTCTATTTTATTCAGGAAGTGTCCAGCAAATGGCATATTTGTAGAAGTTCCAGAAAAGGTGAAGTTCAAGAAAGATCCATGTTACCTCATCCTCACTACATAAGGAGGCAAGCTACAAGAGTTTGTAGTCACCCAGTTTTTAGTTTTAGTGTGCGTGTGTGGGCTGATGTGTACCGTCACATAAAATGATGGTGAAGCAGTTAATGAGTGTTGAGTGTCTGTATCATCAGTCATCTGTTTGAGAGACAGAGAAAGTGAACAAAGACAAAGGAGTGAGTCCAGGTTATGAGAAGAAAACAGCTGTGAGATTTAATACTATGATAGACTATAGACTGTGTTAACGTCAGTAAAAGAGAACTGTATATTTGTGTAAAAGTTTTACAACAAAATAAAGTAACTGGACTGGATTTTTGCTATTTTGTCACACTGGTGTCAGAAGTGGGATTTCTTGAATTGTTATTTTGTTACATTATTAATAATTCATTGAAAATGAAAATGTTCCAATGTTATTGCTTATGACTAACCATTAAAGATATAGGAAGCCTGGCCTAAATACAATTTTTATGTCAGAGTATTAATAAACTTACAAGGAATGAACTGATGTTTACATACTGAAAATCAATAAACATTAGTTCTTTTACTTTGCTTAGAAAGGTTTTCGACATTACATATTTTACATGTAAATTATATATTTACTCATGCAACCCTGACTTTAACTGTATTTCTCATTCTGCATTATTTCCTGATATTCTTTTCCACTGTTGGTGGGCAAATAAAATATTAAATTACAATTGGAAAGTTTCTCTAGTTTATCATCTTGAAACTCCTTGTCAAACAGATGACCACAAACAACTATGCACAGTTAACAGTCTATAGGTCATTTAGGACTGTTAGGGTTGGTCTGGGTGGCTCAGTTGGTTAGAGGCTGGCCTACTGATCCCAAGGTCGAGGGTTCAAATCTAGCCAAGACCAATGTTTTTAAGTGTCCTTAAAAATGTCAGCTCCATGTCAGTAGGTTTACTGGCATGTAAAAGAACTCCTATGGAATGAAATTCCAGCACACCGGCAATGCTGATATGATCCTGGCAACTGACAGTGTGGTTAAACAACAAAATAATTTTTATTTTTGGTTTTACAGACTGTTAGAAAAGTTTTCTCTCATTAATGCCTATAGATCCTGCATTTCCAATTCTCAAACAACGTTATAGAATCCTCTATGACATCTCTCTAATTGTATCTTCTCTTATCCTAACCCTAATTAGTTGCTTCATAGAGATTATTCAGGAACCTTCACTGTACCGAATCCACAGCAGTTTTCTTCAGAATGACCAGAAGTTCCTTTATTATTGTCAGTGCTACAGCATAATTAAAAAAACGGATTTTATACCACCGCTGATCACATTCTATTTGTGTAAACAAATAAAATGATTAATGCCTAACACAAAGCTATAACGCAGGAGGCTGAACAACACGCATCCCAATATTAAAATAATAAGCTTGATTATCTTTTAACTGCCTAGCATTACTTAGCTGCTTTTCTTTTTATTACCTGGAGAGGTGTTTGGAAAGAAGTGTGGTCACTTTCATAGGCCCTAAATAAATTATAATTAGAATACAAACAGCTGCTTCCAATCCTGAAAATGTCCTAACAGGAGATACTGAGTACATTGATTATATGCCACTTCTAATACTAGCCTCTGTTATTTTTATATAGCTCTCAGTAAATGATGATGGACAAGATTTAAGATAAACAAATAGTGCAACCCCTTCTAAACTCAAATTACAAGGGGCCTTCCATAATGAATTACACATATTTTTTAAAAAAAGAAAAGAATAGTATAAACCTTTATGCCTTGGCAGGTATATCTACTTTCTCACTACAGTCTCCAATAAGCTATATACACTTGCACCACCGTATGGTAACTTCTGCAGGCCCTCCAGGAACCACTTCTTTGTAGTTTATTGCACTCACCTCAGGACAGCTGCTTGCAGTTCCTGTAAGTCGGCAAAATTATGTCCATCTGAGTCCCACAACACAGGGGCCATGCATGTGTGCCCACACATGGTGCTGTACAGAACATCTTTGGCAGTGGGGGGGGGGGGGGGGCCTTCCTTTATGCTTCCATTGCATTGATTGAGATTTGGTTTCAGGCTTATGGTAGAGGAGCCAGAAACTCGCCAGTCATGTGCTTGGACATGAAGCCTTCTGGATCCTAGTTATGGCTCTGGAGATCACACATTCTTGCACTGTGGCTTTTCGCTGCATCCAGGGATCTGGCAGAGAACTTCTCCAACTTCAGGTGTTTGAGCACTATGTGGTGCAGAGTGTTTCTGGGAAGTCCTTTGGTAGCCTCCAGTTCCATGAATGTGATGCACTTGTTCTGATTAAGCCACTCCACTCTTGAAATGTTGACTGGTGGTGTCACAGTCACAGGCCTTCCCGAACTGATTCCTTTCTCCGTTTATGTGCACCACTTTTCCAACCATCCACCCAGTGGTAAAAATTTTTCAATACTGTGCAGACTCCCCACACACTGCCAGCAATTGCCTGTGAATATCCACAATGGTTACACCCTCTTACCACAGAAACCATGTAATCCAGGGCTGTCCCTAATGATCACACTCCATGGTGTCCGCTCACATAATGAACAACTGTTGAAGATATGTGCTGCAGTGTGCAGTGATTTCATTTCTCTGCAACAACTGTTGAAGAAATGTGCTGCAGTGTGCAGTGATTTCACTTCTCTGCAACATCCTGCCGCCAGTGGACAGAACAAAGTACTAGTAACTTGCAACTGTCATGATGAGCCAAATAGCAGACCAAGAGTGATGGAGAAAAATAAAGTGTAATTTATCATGGAATGCCCCTCGTATATCCAGAAAAGAAGAATGGCTAAGAAGAAATGATTAGGTTCAATGTGGCACATAAATTAACGTAAATATATCTCATTTCCCCTGTTCTATTAGAATACCTTTTCATAAGATTTACTTTGTTACTGAGAAATAATTTCACACCACTATTTTGATTACAATATTCATAATGTCAGAGATCCACCCATTCTAACAAAATAAAGAGACAATACATATTATGCATATTCCTGCTTTGGTGTGTTTGTAACATGTTAGATTATGAAAAAGGTTTTCTAAGCTTAGAGGGAACTCACTAAACAAAAACAATGAACTACTTTTATTACATTAAATTTGTTTGATTACATTACATACAAGAACATAGCATTATATTCCATAAACATTTTCAAAAGCACTTACTGCAGCCATGAAGAACTTTCCTTTACGTTCAATCAGAACATTGCTCCTAATACGCTTATTTGCTTCGGCATACTCGTCAACTGTAAGTCTTGGTTTTCTACCTGCAAAACAACAGTATCAATAAAAGTACATGGATGTTTAATATGGCAAAAAAAAATTGCTAACATGCTAAGGCTGTCCTATTTTATCTGCATAGGTCAGCTCTGTATACAAGATGGTATCCAAAATATTCGGGACTGGTGCTGCCATCTCAACAGTAGTTACAGTATAGTTTTTTAATGATAGGGGCAACACTAATATATCTGATGAGCAGAGACCGGAACTTAGGCAGGATTCAATTTGAAAGTGCTGTACAAATTATACCTTTGTGATTGAAATGTCATACTTTTATGTTGCCTTTTTAAATATAAATGCCTATTTTTAGAAATAAATGCTTTTTATTGCCTTTATCTCATTATTTATCTATTATTTATTATTATTAAACATTTCCTTCAGGTACATTTTATTTCAATAACTGCTGGTCCGTGACAATGAAAGTTACTTTGCCAAATGTATATTATTGTCTATAAGTTGCAGACAATATAGTTGTCCTTCATTCAGTACATTATTTTCTTTGCAAAAATGAGTACTGCTGCACAAATAAATGTATAGATAACAGAAAGCGTTTTGAATTATTGCTTGTGTTTATTTTAGAAGTCAATAATGAGTATCGGTCTAACTTTGTTTTTCTTTCAGTTTTCATTACGAGGACGTTGTAGCTAGCAGCAAGATGCTAAAATTTAGTGTTACTTTACGTAGTAAATTACATAGTTAGTTTAATACTTTTGGATCTGATGTATTTTGTACTGACAGTAAAATACTCACATGCAAAATATGTGAGCAGTCAGTGAACTATGAAAAGAAGTATTTTATAACGCAACATATCGCAACAATGAAACGCAAAATTGCACTTTCTGAGGATACTGGGAAGAAGGTTTCTTTGCTTCCAACACTAATTGCAACATTGAGTCGAAAATCCCAGTTTGCATTCGAGTTATGTAAAGCTTTCCTCAGTGCTGGAATCCCTTTGTGGAAATGACAGAATCCTACATTATTGCAACCTTTAAAGAAGTTGGTGAAACTTGTGGATGATGCAGTACAAAGACTGGACAGTGTATCAGGGAAACAGGGTTCATTAGTTAGCGAAAAGTTTTATCGAAAAATTGTGATCTGAATAAGCTTAGAAACATTTAAAAAATTCTACAAGGGGACAAGTCTGTTGCAGTTGAAATGGATCCTACAATGATGCTATGTTTTATATTCGCTCCAATAACCTCTGTCGATGTTGAATGGTCATTTTGTCATATAAAAAATGTTATCTGACAGGAGACTCAACATGACCCCAGAGAACTCAAAAAAGCATTTGGTTGTCATATGCAACAAATAAGGCACTGCAATACGCTTGCCAGTTTCAAAAATTTCATTTTGGTGTCAATTACAACACTAGCAGTTTGTTTAAAACTTTGAAGTTCTTTCAAATATGAGGATCATGTTATTGAATAGTGTAATCTATTAAATAAATGGGTTTTTCTAATTGCCTTTTATTGCCTGTTTTAGTATTTATAATGCCTTTTTTCCTGCCTATTTTAGCTATTTATAATGGCTTATTGCCTGCCTACTTTGATGATTTATAATGCCTAAATTTCTGGTCTCTGCTGATGAGTGAGTGTTGAAAGTTTTATGCAGCTGGGTAGATGTGCTGAGATTCTACAGTACTTTTCATGGTACTCTGTGTATAGTGTGTGATGATGATTTACGATGGATCCAAGATTAGAACAGAGAGTGTGCATCAAATTCTGTGCAAATCTCGAGGAAAATTCTACGGAAACCTTCATAATAATTAAACAAGTGTTTTGAAGCCAAAGCACAAGCTCTATGTGTGTGTTTGAGTGGCATGCTCAGTTCAGGCCCAACCGTACAGCTACTCAATACAAAGCTCACACCAGTACACCTGACATTGTTGTCAAAGTTCAACACCTTTTTCATAAGGATAGGCGTAAAACCATTGAAGACCAACAAATTTAACTGATGAATTGGGCATGCATTGTGCCAAGAATCCTGACTACTGATCAGAAGAAACAGTGTGTTGAAGTTTGCACGTAGCATCAGGCTGTATCTGATGACCCAACCTTCTTTATCCAGGATCATCATCACTAGCAATGAGAGCTGGATGTACGCTTATGATCTTGAGACAAACAATCCTCCCTCTTTGAAGATTTTTAAAGAATACAATATACAATTGACTCCAATCAACAGATAAAAAATTTACTTGCTAAAAATTTGCTTGGCTAAAACACCAAAGACAGTATTGCAGTGCAAATAAAAAATCTGGAATATACCATATAGAATGTAATAACTGCAACCAGGTGTATATAGGAAAAACTATGAGGAATTTGGGAATGAGAACAAAAGAACATTTCAGATGTATAAAACAAACATAGAAAAATCAGCACTTGCCACCCATTTTGAGAAAGAAAATCACGACATTAATCTGGATCCAAAATTATTAAAGCACATATCAGGAAACCAAGAATTGTCAATGTTGGAACAATCTTCATCTGGAAAAACAAAGAGTTTTCAATTTTGATATACCATAAGGCAATCTGTTATACATGTTCCTAAAACCACCACTAGAGCAGTCTAGAGGAGATACCAGTCCTGTGAACCAGCCTCTTGAAACCGAAATTATAATGTCAATATACATAATTGAGAATAGAAAGAAACAAAAGGAGATTCTAGTCGATAGTTAAGGGGAAGACGTAATAAAGCTGAATAGATTAAAGACTCAAGAATGGAAGCCTAGGCAGATTTAAATGAGTGATAAGGTTACGATTGTTCTATGTACAAAGCTCTAACGATTCCGCGGGCTGATTCCTATCTTACCATGACGTGCTCTAAAGTTGGCCAATGAAATTGCTTCCTTCGTATCACCCGCGCATAAACAAATGCAACCCAACACACACTCATCTTGAATCGAGCCAAGAGAAGGCATGTGCAATTTGGGATTTGTACGTAAGCTAGCGCATATACATAATTCGGCGGTTGCTAAAGGGTGACAAAGTTAAAGTGTTATAACGTTGTAGTTGAAGTTACATTCTATTTAAATATTGTTGCCAGTTCTCTACAAATCTGGAAATTTGCAAATAAAGTTAAATGTTGGTTAATTCTTCATTTGGTTCCATTCCTACCACAACTCACGCATACCCTGCAGATTAGGACCTCTTGCTAGAGCTAGTCCGGACACCAAACACGAGATCTTATAGGTCTTAAAGGCGACGTCTTCGACAGAGAGGAATATTTGCGTCACTCTACAGTTCAGTCAAAGTCTGGTTGGTAATGGAGGAAAGCTAGCCTCCGAAACTTGTACCAGGAAAATTAAAAGTTAGTGTTGTTTAGTGTTATTAATCAACTCAAAATTCATATTTTAATACCCCTCTCTTCCTTCTTCTCTTTTTAGAGCTCTATAGAATTCTACTGACTTTATTTTCTATATCACCCAACATCTCATCTGTCTACTCCTCCATTCTTTCTCCCAATTTCTATGTCTACCATTCCTATATTTTCCACATTTTGGCTAAATCACTACACCAAGTCTTTATTTCCCATTTTTCTTTGCTGATCCATACTATTCTTAAAAACAAATTGTTTTCAGAATTTGAGTATTTTTTCTATTTGTTTCTAAATACAATAGCATAATTATTTTAATGGTGACACTTTCTTCCATCTGTATTACAATATTTCAAATGTTAATACTTTGTGTGAACATAATCAAACTTCACAACAGTAGTCCGCATTTTACATATTCTTATTTTAAAAGCATAAGCAAAATGGTAGGTTTCTATCTCAATAATACTTTATGAGATAGTGCACCTAAATAAAATATAACAGTTCAGAAAATTCAATTTGAAGTGTTTGCTTGCTTGAAATGAAATTAAACTATATTAAACTATTAAGTTTCTTACCTAAAAACACAGAGATCCAAATACCTGTGAACTTATACACTGTGTTTTTCCACTACGAACACGGAAATACGCTAAGAGCAGCTGATACATACAAGGTCATGACCATCACTTGCTTTTCTCTGCTCTGCTCACAATCAGTATTGAGTTGACGCGATATCGTGTGGCTGAATTATTACCTGTGTAATAATTCTAACTGGGGGTTCCAAGAATAAACAGCAAAAAAACATATTCCTCGTGGAAGAATTAAAAATTTCAAACCCTTTTGGAACCCCCAGTTAGAAGACCTGAAAAAGCAAAGGGACATTGCTAGAAATACAGTTGAACAAACAAAAAACATATTGGATACACAAATATGGCGAAAGAAATGTGCCTCACTAAAAAAAGAAATTAATGCTGCTAAAAGGAATCACTTTAATAATTTCTTAGAAAAAATGGATTATAGGACAGATGGTAACAAATCTCATAAGTTCATAAAAAATCTCAAGGACAGGAAAGAAAACAATAGCACACCTATCATACACAAAAATAAAATGTTAGTAAATGATGCAGTCATAGCCGAAACATTCAATAAATATTATGCTAATTCACATAAAGTAACAAGAAATAATAAAAAGGAACGTAAAGAATTTAAGAAAGATTTGAAACAAGAAAGAGAATGTGATCCTAACACTCAGTGCAATATCTCTTTTCAAAATTTTAATATGCAAGAACTGAACATTGCAATAAATAATCTAAAAAACAAAAAGTCTCCTGGACCAGATCACATACACCCAGAGTTCATAAAAAACCTTGGAAAAACAGCAAAACAACTGTACAATCTATCCTGGAAAACCACTGTACCTGCTGAATGACGAAAAGCAATTACAAGAAAGACAAAACAGCATCAGAAATAAAAAATTATAGACCAATAGGTCTTACTAGCATAATAGCAAAAGTGATGGAAAGAATGGTGTCAAACAGGTTAAATTGGTTTCTAGAATCACAAAACTTAATATCCCCATGTCAAGCTGGATTCAGAGAGTTCCACTCTACAAATGAACAAGTCTTACTTCTCAGTCAAGAAATCAGACTCCTTCAATAGAAAAGAAGATAATTTATCAGTTTTTATTGATTTCTAAAGTGCATATGATTCTATATGCAGAATAAAACTACTAAAGAAAGTAAAAAAATAGGAATACAAGGTCCAATGTTTTCATGGCTATGTAATTTCCTAACACAACGCTTTATTGCAACCAGATATGGAAGAAATATATCTAAATACAAACAAGTACACCGTGACTTACCACAAGGCACAGTGCTCAGCACAACACTTTTTAATATATTTATTAACGATCTGCCACAACAAATACAAAAATCAGGTGTGAAGTATGCAATATTTGCTGATGACTTAGTAATGTGGACTTCAAAGCCAAACAGCAAAAGTACAGAACTAGAAAAAACCATACAACAATCCTTAACCAACTTACAAAGGTGGACCAAAGAAAATTTAATGACTGTTAATACAACAAAATCAAACTACCAAATCTTTTCACTACGAAAAAAACCACTAAAAATAAAACTAAATTTTGAGGGTCAACAATTACCAGAAACAAAGGAAGCAAAGTATTTAGGAGCTACATTTGATACCAAAATTACATGGACCAAACAAATAGAAAATGTAATACAAAGAGCAGAGAGGCACCTTTCACTATTAAAACATCTAACAGAAATGAAGTGGGGATGTTCCAGAGCAATTCTTAACACAACATACAATGTATATATAAAGCCATTAATTACTTACTGCAGTGAAGTTCTTGTAACAGCAAACACAAAAAAAATTCAAATCTTTCAAAACCAAAGTCTGAGATTAATTACAGGTGCTATCAAAACCACACCAATAGCAGCTATGGAAATACTAACCAACCAATACCCCATTGAATATGAAATAGAAAAAGCGGCTCTTATTCAACACGAAAAGTTGATCAGACTCCGATTAGACTCCCACAATACATGGCACAAGAGAAACTTTACACATACACTAAAGACTCAGGAGAGCTTTCTTTCTAAAATTCAAGACATCAGGAAGAATGTACACTTTTCTAATTCAAAGGAAAACTTCATATCTAAAGTCAATCTGACACAGACATTAGACATCACATATTTTTTACACCTGACAGAAGAAGTTAAAAAAAGTGATACTCCAACTAGTGTTCTAAAATTATTGGCATTAGAGACAATCCATACTAGATTTCCAGAACATGAGTGGCTCCATATTTATACTGATGGATCATTGATATCAAACCAAGATGGAGCAGGTGCTGGAGTCACATGTCACCTCTTTTCCTATTACAAATCTTTAAGTTATGGAACTACTAACTTTGATGGAGAAATTGAAGCAATTCGAATGGCCCTACAAAATCTTTTGTACAGAATTTCACATTTTCAGCAAGCAGTTATTCTCTCAGATTCCAGGGCAGCAATTATAGCAATTACTTCCAAGTTGTCACCAAAAAACCAAACTATTATAGAATGTTGGAAGATGCTTAACCATCTAACAGCACTTCAAAAACACCTAGTCTTCCAATGGATACCAGCTCACTGTGGACTGAGTGGTAATGAGAAAGCTGATTTTCTTGCAAAAAAGGCTACCAGCGGTGTACAAAAATCTATAGTTAATTTACCATTTTATGCAGCTAAAAGATTAGTCAACTCTGAATTCAAAAAAATTATTGCTAAATATTACTATGAAAAATCAATGAATAAAAGATGGGAACTACCAAACATTCAAACAGTAATTCCCGAGTATCCTCGAAAAACAGCAGTTGCAACCTTCAGGTTGATTACAGGACATGACTGTCTGGCAAAACATTTAAACAGAATTGAGATATATTCTTCACCTCTCTGTCCTCTATGTGATCTGCAAGAGGAAATGGATCGAGACCACCTTCAAATATACCCGGCCACTTCTAGTGCCCCATCCATCAGTGAAAAATATTGGAGAGCAAGAGGATTAATGACTTCATTGTCAGAAATCCAGCATTAGCTAACAACAACATTATTACCAGTGTGCTTTATTATTTAGTCCTGTACTTAGTCCTCAACATCCTGGCTCAACATTTGTTTTCAACTGCACAGAGTGTATTTATGATTTTTTTGAGTCAACAGTTGTTGCCCATACATAAGTGAATACAATTGTGCATCCTTTTTTTAAGAGGATTAACTGACAGGGAGCATGATGTTGCCCTTTTTCAACAAGACTCTGCAACAGCTCAACAGCTTAATGGTTAGAGCACCCACCTAGTAAGCAGAGGGTCTATGGTTCAAATCCCAGCTGCGGCAATGAATTTGTTCCAGTTCTACCTCTCAAATATCCGTTAGGAAATTGCCAGTATTCCTCAATGTGAGCTACGGCGAGTGATGGACTACTAAAAACTATTTTGTTGTTTAACGATGCTGTCAATTGCCAGGATCACATCAGCGTCGCCGGTGTGCCGGAATTTTGTCCTGCAGGAGTTCTTTTACATGCCAGTAAATCTACTGACATGGAGCTGTCGTTTTTAAGCACACTTAAAAACCATTGGTCTGGGCCGGGTTTGAACCCGCGACTTTGGGATCAGTAGGCCAGCGTCTAACCAACTGAGCCACCCAGACTGACGGCGGGTGATGGATGATTTGCTAAAGAGGTGCCAAAAATGTATGGACAATGACAGTGGCCAGTTTCAGCATCTGCTATAATTATATTGGTAAGTAAAGCCTTTAAAAGTAATTTTAAAAATTGTATGGTTTTATCCATGCTGTTCTATGACGATGGCAGTCGGAGGCAAGCGCAGAGGACCTGTACAGGCAAAACATAGTGCAGCCAGTTCACAGCCTTTTGGATCACCCGTTACTTGTGAAATCCTTTGAGGGTGTATAAAAAGTACTAAATGATGCAAACTTCCTAACACAATTTTTCAAAGGAGAGATGATTAACATTTACCTGTTCTTCCTTTTGGATTGCTCCATGGATTCTTATTCATAACTACATCTCCTGCAGTGACTTTCCCTGGAGGTTTATTAGGACAATAGGGAATCTCTGTTTTGTGCTTCAGGTCCCAATTACCAGCTGCCTCACTGTCCTTGTCTGCTACATTAAGTAATGGATCCAGTACTCGTACTGCAACAACCATACCATAGTTTCATGTATCTTCAGCACTCAATGTGATAGTTAACAGTAGACATCTTTCTTGGAAGTGTTGAAAACAGTGTTGTAACGAATTCAAAGGTAAGCCGATGCTCCTCATTTATTGTAACATTCTTAGCACTTGGCAAATAAACAGGCAAATAACATAGGAAAACCATGTTCTTATGATATACAAAATTTTTTCTAAGCTTTGAAGTCCGAAACAACTACATGTGAAATTGTACTGTTGCTTATGTTTTTTATTTCATTTTCATAATAGTGATTTATTCCCTCCAGGGGTTTGCCCGAAGGGTGAAGTATACAATTTTTCAGTACAGTAGCTATTTTAAGGATATTCCAGAAGTTTGTTGAGAACTGCCATCAATCGGCGAATATGTATATATAGAGAAATATTCCTTGGATTTCAAGGACGATGTAAATTAAGGATGTACATGTCGAAAAAGCCTGGAAGGTGGTCTTAAAAAGATTTTGAGCGATGCACGAATACATTATTTTTAATGAATATGTATAGTAGAAAAGGCAACGGTGGAGAATACAAAAAACATCGTCACATTCCAACATAGGCTGTACATAGGCTTTACAAGCCTATTGAAGGAACTAACCGTAATATCACTCCCGATAACTGGTTTTCATCCATCACCCTATTGAACGAGCCACAAAAGAGGAATATAACTTGCATAGGTACGCTCAAGGAAAACAAACTACCTTGAGCAAACTTTCATCCCTGTTTGGTTTTCGTGAAAACATAACCATACATTTTTAAGTTCTATATGCATGGTATAGCATCATATGTGGAGGATGTAGAAACTGTTTGTCAGATGCTTAAATTTGATCTGAAAATTCTGGTACACTTTTTATAACAATGGGGTTTCTGTCTTTGATAAATTGTGCATTATTCTTTTCTGTTTAAGGTTCTAAATATTATTTTATTGATTGTTCTACTGTATGTATTTCTATTTTGCGTTTCTTTAGGTTTGATAAATTGTAGTGAACTTGTCAAAGTAACAGTGTGCTATCAATATAGCGTATATTCTCTCGTAATTATAACTATGGCTGACAGAAAATTTAATGGCGAGTGGCCCAACACAACATCCAATCAGAGGCTTGCCATGCCTTGTGGATTGTGCAGTTAAACACGATTTGAAATCAGGCTGTAAAGCCGGCAATTGGCATGCACAAAATTTATTTGCACAACAGGAAAGAATACCAACAGTCAGGTATAAGCCGCCATTAAATGTTGTGTCTGCCATAATGTAACCTGCCGTAATGTATTGTTACCACATACTTTTGAATCCATTGAATTGTGAAATACTATACATGTTACTCAAGCTGGTTTTTATGAATCGACTGAGTAGATAATACCTCACAACCCAGGTGTTCTTATTAGTTATGCACATTGTGACAAAATGACAATGCTGTCTTGTTACTTTTTTGTCACTTTTTCTTTTAAACTTTTGCACCAATACAGAGTTTTCTTTCATTGATGTTAACACTGTCTACAGTCTTTCGTGCTGTTACGAGTTACAACTGTTTATTAGTCATAACCTTGACTGTCCTTTGAGTGTGTTTCTTCACTTTCTGTGTTTCACACACTACGACGGTACAATCACTCGGCGCTCTCTAACTCTTCTTTACAGCGCGCCGACACATGCAACGTCTAACTCGTTGATACAATTACGGACTCATGTCAGTAACTTTGACTAATTCTGACTTCGCCTCCTTACATAGTGGGGATGACGTCACACGGATCTTTCGCGAACTCCTCAAACACACCGGCGATGAACTAAGCAAAACTTTCTCGAAGGCTCTGGAGGGAAACCCCCCCCCCCCCTTTTGGTTCTGTTGCTCAGATTGTTAGTCGCGCCAGGCAGCCTGACCTTGAACGTCTTTGTTTGCTCGCTGCGTGGTATGCGGTGTAAAGCAGCCTAGCCCCGACAGAACTTTGTTTTGTGCCGCGCCCGGCGTCGCATTATTATTGTTATTAATCCTTGAGGTAAAGATTTCCTAGTTTTCCCTTCTAGGTTAACCTAGACATTTATAATTTGAGCTTCAGTATATGTACACAATTACTCAGGGGTCTCCGTCTAGGGGATATGTGAATAGTGACCACAAGGTACCCAAGCTGAGCAGAACATTACTTCCACTTACTGGTGTTTTGCTCCTCACTGTAACTTCTCTATCTGACCTTACCTTGGTCAACTCTTGTTCTTTTCCGACCCCGATGCTATTAGGGCTCCCGAAGGCTGGGGAGTCTTTATTTTTCCAACCTTTCCATTTCTCTAATTTCTCTATAAAACCTTAACCCCTAACATGCTGACCTGTCATGGCATGTATACGTCCTCTGATTGGTAATCAGAGGATATGGTTGGTGAATTTATTTTGATAATTCTCCCGGTCAGGTCGGTGAGACCCATAAACCAACGACAGGTGTGGTCCTCCAGACATTCTGGGGGTTGTGAGAGAGCGATGTGACCGCCAGAACATAAAAATATGGTGCTCTCTAAAAAGCGGTTACATTTATTGCTAAGTCTCTTCAATATTTATGCAATATGACTCGAGGGGTAAAATGTTCCGGAGTTAAAATAGTCCTCCATTCAGATCTCCGGGAGGGGACTACTTCTCGAGAACCAAAACATTATATTAATAGAAGATCTAACATCAGACTTCTACAATGGAATGCGGGTGGTTTTACACAAACAAAAAGAGTAGAACTGAATAAAATTGTATTTGACTATAATATAGATATACTTTTCATACAGGAAGCAAATCTAACAAATGGCCAACTTAAATATTTCAATTTTACTGGTTTTCTACTACACCTACTACCCAAAAATAGACAGATAAGTAGTGGAATATTAGTTGGAGTCAAACAGGATATTAAATCCTCCTTTGAAATTGTTAAAGAAATGGATAACACACATAAAAGTGAATTAATAAAGCTAAACTTTTGGGACAACAAAACACATCTACATTTATACAGTATTTACAATCCTCCCAGGAATGAACCAGATCTCTCTCTTATTGACCAATTAAATAAAACAATCGTAATTGGGGATTTCAATGCTCATTCCAAAAGATGGGTTTATGAAAAAGTGGATTCTACAGGGAAGATAGTGGAAGAATTTTTGAATACCACAACTTTTGAACTGACTTATAGTAAAGAAGATCCCAGAACCTTCATATATTACTCTGGAGCAGGCAGTAACCCAGACCTCTTGTTAGCTACAACAGATATTGTTTCAAAAATTAAAAAACAAGTTATAGAAGATCCAAGTTCTGGTCACAGAGCAGTAATTGCTGATATAAAACTAGAGAACACAAATAACAGTCAAGGTCTTACGAATCTGTATTGGAACTTCAAAAAAGCAGATTGAATCAAATATAAAACTGAACTGGAACATAAATTTAAAGAACAAACAAACTCACAGCTACATGACCAACCAGATCATTTGAACAAAAATTTCTGTAAAGTCATCCTAGAAACCGCAAAAAAACATATTCCTCGGGGAAGAATATAAAATTTCAAACCCTTTTGGAACCCCCAGTTAGAAGAACTGAAAAAGCAAAGGGATATAGCTAGAAATACAGCTGAACAAACAAAAAACATATTGGATACACAAATATGGCAGAAGAAATGTGCCTCACTAAAAAAAGAAATTAATACTGCTAAAAAGAATCACTTTAATAATTTCTTAGAAAAAATAGATTATAGGACAGATGGTAACAAAGCTCATAAGTTCATAAAAAATGTCAAGGGTAGGAAAGAAAACAACAGCACACCTATCATACACAACAATAAAATATTAATAAATGATGCAGCCATAGCCGAAACATTCAATAAATATTATGCTAATTCACATAAAGTAACAAGAAATAATAAAAAGGAATGTAAAGAATTTAAGAAAGACTTGAAACAAGAAAGAGAATGTAATCCTAACACTCAGTGCAATATCTTTTTCAAAATTTTAATATGCAAGAACTGAACATTCCAATTAATAATCTAAAAAACAAAAAGTCTCCTGGACCTGATCACATACATCCAGAGTTCATAAAAAACCTTGGAAAAACAGCAAAACAACAACTACTAAAGCTCTACAATCTATCCTGGAAAACCACTGTACCTGCTGGATGGCGAAAGGCAATAATTGTCCCACTCTTGAAGAAAGACAAAACAGCGTCAGAAATAAAAAATTATAGACCAATAGCTCTTACTAGCATAATAGCAAAAGTGATGGAAGGAATGGTGTCAAACAGGTTAAATTGGTTTCTAGAATCAAAAAATTTAATATCCCCATGTCAAGTTGGATTCAGAGAGTCCCACTCTACAAATGAACAAGTCTTACTTCTCAGTCAAGAAATCAAAGACTCCTTCAATAGAAAAGAAGATAATTTATCAGTTTTTATTGACTTCCAAAGTGCATATGATTCTATATGCAGAACAAAACTACTAAAGAAAGTAAAAAAAATAGGGATACAAGGTCCAATGTTTTCATGGTTATGTCACTTCCTAACACAATGCTTTATTCCTACCAGATATGGAAGAAATATATCTAAATTTAAACAAGTACACTGTGGCTTACCATAAGGTGCAGTGCTCAGCACTACACTTTTTAATATATTTATTAACGATCTGCCACAACAAATACAAGAATCAGGTGTGAAGTGTGCACTATTTGCTGATGACTTAGTAATGTGGACTTCAAAACCAAAAAGCAAAAGTACAAAACTGGGAAAAACCATGCAACAATCCTTAACCAACCTATAAAAGTGGACCAAAGAAAATTTAATGACTGTTAATACAACAAAATCAAACTACCAAATCTTTTCATTAAGAAAAAAGCCACTAAAAATAAAACTAAATTTTGAGGGTCAACAATTACCAGAAACAAAGGAAGCAAAGTATTTAGGAGTTACATTTGATACTAAACTTACATGGACCAAACAAATTGAAAATGTAATACAAAGAGCAGAGAGGCGCCATTCACTGTTTAAACGTCTAACAGGAATGAAGTGGGGATGTTCCAGAGCAATTCTTAACACAACATACAATGTATATATAAAACCATTATTTACTTACTGCAGCGAAGTTCTTGTAACAGCAAACACAAAAAAGATTCAAATCTTTCAAAACCAAAGTCTGAGATTAATTACAGGTGCTATCAAAACCACGCCAATAGCAGCTATGGAAATACTAACCAACCAATGCCCCATTGAATATGAAATAGAAAAAGCGGCTCTTATTCAACACGAAAAGTTGATCAGACTCTCATTCAATACATGGCACAAGATAAATTTTACACATACACTAAAGACTCAGGAGAGCTTTCTTTCCAAAATTCAAGACATCAAGAAGAATGTATACCATCCTAATTCAAAGGAAAACTTCATATCTAAAGTCAATCTGACACAAACATTAGACTTCACATATTATTTACACCTGACAGAAGAAGTTAAGAAAAGTGATACTCCAACTAGTGTTCTAAAATTATTGGCATTAGAGACAATCCATACTAGATTTCCAGAACACGAATGGCTCCATATTTATACCGATGGATCATTTATATCAAACAAAGATGGAGCAGGTGCTGGAGTCACATGTCACCTCTTTTCCTATTACAATTCTTTAAGTTATGGAACTACTAACTTTGATGGAGAAATTGAAGAAATTCGAATGGCCCTACAAAATCGTTTGTACAGAATTTCACATTTTCAGTAAGCAGTTATTCTCTCAGATTCCAGGGCAGCAATTATAGCAATTACTTCCATTGTCACCAAAAAACCAAACAATTATAGATTGTTGGAAAATCCTTACCCATCTAACAGCACTTCAAAAACACCTAGTCTTCCAATGGATACCAGCTCACTGTGGACTGAGTGGTAATGAGAAAGCTGATTTTCTTGCAAAAAAGGCTACCAGCGGTGTACAAAAATCTATAGTTAATTTACCATTTTATGCAGCTAAAAGATTAGTCAACTCTGAATTCAAAAAAATTATTGCTAAATATTACTATGAAAAATCGATGAATAAAAGATGGGAACTACCAAACATTCAAACAGTAATTCCTGAGTATCCTCGAAAAACAGCAGTTGCAACCTTCAGGTTGATTACAGGACATGACTGTCTGGCAAAACATTTAAACAGAATTGGGAAATATTCTTCACCACTCTGTCCTCTATGTGATCTGCAAGAGGAAATGGATCGAGACCACCTTCAAATATGCCCGGCCACTTTTTATGCCCCATCCATCAGTGAAAAATATTGGAGAGCAAGAGGATTAATGACTTCATTGTCAGAAATCCAGCATTAGCTATCAACAACAACAATTTTTCAAGGTTATCACCCTGTACTTTACATACTTTGGAACTCCCCTTCCACAGTTTCAGGTTCTGTTTCAATAAGCAAATGCTGTCCCTTTTGGTATTTTTCCGACATCTTGGTTTTGTAACAGAAAAGCAACTTATTAATGTCTGGTACCAGGAGATATCTCTGTTTGAGCAAGGATGGGAGGAGTTCAATACATTTAATATCAAGTATTTGCTGCAATTCAACAAATATAATAAATATTCAGAGGCTAAACTTCACTTATCTTTGGTAATTGTGAATTATTTCTAGTGACTAGATCAGGTTTATGAGCCGATCACTCACATGCTCAGTAGCAATGTTTATTATTGTCATCATTATGACCCTAGGTGACAGATTTTTACCTATCATATCACCAACTACTGAAAGCAAAACAAATTTGTTGACTAATCAATTGGCAGTATTTCAAAAGTCATTAAGCGATCCTTATTGTCTAAAATAAACATCTTTTCTCAAATTTATGGGTCCATAGATCTAATGGTTAAAAACATTCATCCTTAAAATAATAAAAATTTGTAAAAGTTTTGAAACAACATGGAATAATATTGGTTCCTCAAAATAAATATAAAAAAAATTTTATTCAGCTTTTCTACAAAGGATAAAATTTGAAATTGTACAAAATCTGATATTTACCAATTTAGCCATTTGGAATGTGACAGCGTTTATATTGGTAAACCAAAATGTGATTTAGAAACCAGGATAAATAACATTTTCGAAATATTAAGTATAGACAGACTGATAAATCACTGAGGCAGATTATTTTTGGCCATTTAATCATGAAATAAATCCACATGTTAAATTATTAAAACAATTAAATAGATCGATAGATTTGATGGTTTAGGAAAATATATTCATTTTGAAGAATAAGGAAGGCAGTGCCGTGGCTGAGCGGTTAGAGCATTCAACTACCACCTAGGCGGCCTGGATTCGATCCCAGGGACCTGCATATGGTATTCATGGTGGACGAAGTGGCGTAGAGTAGGTTTTTCCAGATTCTCCAGTTTCCCCTGCCACTCATTCCACCAACTGCCCCATTATCAACTTTCCAGTAATCCATTTTGCCTGCATTTCATATCATCCTCTTCCTCACTCTCACACCTGGTGCTTGGCTGACCAACCACTTCCAGGACTTCACTCTATCTGTTCTATAGGTTTTTGTGCTTCCTGACAGGCACCTGACCCAATGCACTGGCTTGTAAGTGCTACATAAGGGGAGGGTAATCAGGTAAAGAGGAAAGAACAAGGATACCATTATGAACCTTGGAATATTGCCAACTAATTCTGTTAACAAAAGTTTTGCTTTCAGTAGTTGCTGCAATTACCGTTCAAATTGTCTGCTCTTAACTTCCGGTTCTCTACTCTTATAGTGATCATAATCACATTCTGGATTTCCTCCACGTTTCTATTAATCTCTTCTTCATCATAACTGCCACAGTAAAAGAAAACTGAAGATGCAATATATGGTATTTTAAAAACTAATTTTCAAAGAATTTATAATTATAAATGAAGCTCTGTTATGAATATTATTTATATTTCAGGTTTTTGTTTTTTAGTCAAGCATCTGTTGGTTTCTATCACTTCAAACTCGTCTATAATTCTATAAAAGTCAGAAATTGCCCATAGACTGTTTCAGTGCATCCATTGAGATATCTCTCCGATTTAAAGGACGACATACAGGACAGCTCAGAATAACACTGAATAATTTTAAGGCATGATTCAGGAGTTATAATGGAGAATATTCTTTATCAGGAATGTATGTCCATAACATCTTGTTATTGAGCTATAGGGCATTAAAATTTTTGAAACACTGTATTGGGTTGGATGAAATCCTGCCAAGCAGGTCACTGTTTTTTACTACAAGACATTAGGAGAGTTTTCATTTCTTGAGCAATGCACTTGTTTTTAGAAAGTTCCTGTTTCTTGCAATCGATGTATGGCAGTAAAGGTGCCATGATGAGGCAAACCTCTTCTTGGGTAAAGATCAGCATAAAGGTCTCATGGCCCTTTCATATTTTCCCAGGCAGCATCATAAATGTAATGCATCTCTGCTAGTTCTCCTAAGAAAGGTAGAACATTTTTGTGCATTGTAAAGCTGAGAGTCCCTCCAGTAAATGTAGCAGTAGATGCTGATAGAGACTGACAACCAGAACCAAAAGGTCACAAAGCTCTATATAATATGTGATGGAATCCCTCATCGTTTAATGATAATGTAACAATATTAAAACAGAATACAAGTAATATTCCAAAATGCAAAGAAAACACAACATAAGTGATATTCCAATGCCAAAGCATGGGGGTCGCGAAGAGGGGGCAAGAGAGAACCACGGCCCCCCTTGGAAATTAATGAACTTAATGTGCTGACTATTAAACTATTATTTTAATTTTTATGTAAAGAACAATTTCTATTTAGCGCAAATTTATATGGTTATTCGCAACAAATACTATAACTTTTGACAACAAAATAATGAATTAATATTATCTGATTGCAAAATTCTAACATTTGGCCCCCCCCCCCCCCCCTGGAAAAAAGTCTGCCGATGTTCATGTGCCAAAGCGGGAACCAGGATCTATGTGGCAGAATTTCATCTAACCCAACGCAGAGATTGAAAAAGTTAATGCACTCTAGCTCAATAACAAGTCATTTCCAGACATACATTCACTATAAGAAAATACTGAAATGGAATCCGTTAATCACGGTTTAAAATAACTCTATTATTCTGATTCATCCTGTATATTGTCACTCCAATAGAAATTATGAAAGTGCACAGAGCTTTCTAATATATCTGGGTCTGAACAATTTTTGTTGCATATTAAACAGTTTAATTGAAAATAACACTAGTTCCACATCACAAAATGCCTTAGAATAATAAAATGTAATAATTTCAAGTCTGAAATGCATGCAAGACTACTTTCCCAAAAATGTACACAGATCCACAGCTTTACCATTGGAATGACATTACCATTCTACCCTGTTTACTGTGTCCTACATAATATTTGATCTTACCTTTAAATGCTTGCTGATACAGTATGCTTAACCCTTTAATCTTGTTTTGCAGGTTTTGCTGCTGGAGTTGAATCTGACAGGAATGCTTTATGAATGTAGAAGCCAAGAATTACACTTCGGTGTTCCCTAGTCCAAATATCATTGCATACATGTAAAGCATTTTGAATTAATCTTAATTCACCATGGTATACCTACCTATAGTACTTTACCATATATTGTTTGTTTGTAGTGTTTAACGCCCGCTTTTACTACTACGGCACCGCAGGCGGTGACACTGATGATACATGGAATGAAGATGGAGCACTGGTGGAATGAGATGGCGGGGGAAACCGGAGTACCCGGAGAAAACCCACCCTGACCCCACTTCGTCCACCACGAATACCACATGCGGCTTTACCATAGATATCACAATTATAAATGTGACATCTGATCTGAAACCTTTCTGTGAGAACCTAATTGTATTTATCTTTTTAACCTGACGTGATAGGAGATTTCTGTGGCAATTTTCAAAATCAACACATCTTTTTCCTGAAGAACCGCCTACTTTTATCATGGAGGTATTAAAAAAAGCTTTTTTGTTGGGTAGTGTAATTCTAATAAAAGATAGCGTATGAGTGCGAGTGAGTCTATTGAAAGAGATGCTAGTGAATGTGACATCGACTTACTTACCGATCTATTATTCTTCTTAGAACAAAAGCTGCCCAATTTGTTGTTTTGAGAAAATGAGGAATTAAAGTTTATTACATAATTGTAGCTCTGTACTCACAATTCAAACAGCTGGAACTCCCCTGCTCCATAAGTAGAACCCTCTTCTTCAATATTTTTGTCCTCTTTGTGGTAGCTTGGCACATCTGATTTCAGAATTCCTGAAATTGTGTACTTGTCTGTAACAACTTTCATCCTGTGTAGGAGCTCTACTACCACTGTGATATTGAAGTTAAAATGCAATATAGCATTCATGACCACAGTTTTGGGGTCTGTAACGTTTCTTTTGGTTGGAAGATTACCTCACTGGGATCTGTGGGTACCATTTGCTGTTTGGTGTGGGGGGCGTCAATTCTTCTTTGCCGGGCTAGCACAGCGGCAAGCTTGAATGACTTTTTCTTGTCAGTAGTCCAGCAAAATGCTTGCATTCAGGGTGTAGTATGGGTCAACATGCAGTATGATTAATTAAAGTTCAAATTTACCTTGTGGAGCTAGTTTATTTTCACTCTCACACAAAAATATACACATGGATATACCATGGATTGGCATCCTTTTTCATACATACGGGGTTCACCCGTTGATATCACGGACAAAGCACTTTTGTATTCTCTCTAATTTTTTGAGTTTATGACCCGCATCATAGATTATACGTCTCTTTTGCAGAGAATGATTTCTAATTTCTTTTATACAAGAGTATTTGTGTATCAGGACGTTATATGCAGATAAATTCTGGTTTTATCGGGACTTCCCGTGTCACACACAATGCCAATCCAGACAACAGTTGAACAAGAAGAATAAGACAATAGAATATACACATAATTGCCCACTATAATAACGATTCACAATTTTAGGGGGCTTTTTCTGCCACCACTATAACCACACATTTTAAATACTTCAGGAGGGTTTTTCAAATAATATCGCCTCAAATGCCTCTCATCGGAATGTATGTAATTTCTAAAAAAACACAAAAGAAATGCAACGAGTACAAAACAAAACAATATATTACATACATTCTGATGAATGCCTCTCAACAATCAAATTACAAATATGTTTACAAATCTAACATTAACCTATACATGAAAAACATCTATATATATTGTTACAATATCTGATAATTTTTTTTAGAATAATAATATACAAATATACAAGTTTGTACACACGGTCACGACATCCAACTTTTTTTAATTTTTTTTTTTATAACTTTGTGGTTCCCATACCATAATCTTGTGATGGAATTACTGTCTGTCTCGTCATCCTCAACATTATGTCTGTATGCCTTGCCTCTCGTATTTTTTCCTTTGCGAGTGCCGTACATTTTTGTTATTTTGTGTTCCTAACCTTATTCTCTCATGTTGGTATTGTTTATTTTTGCTAACTTCCTCATCAAAAGATGGTGGGGTTAAGTCGCGCAACAGGTAATTCATATTATAAGAGTGACCTTGATTTGCTATATGATAGATTTTAGTCAAATCATTTTCCTGGAGGTTAACAATGTTACTACCATTGTCAGGTAAGTCAATATCTGTCACAATCTTAAGTTCATTTACTACTCAATTTTCATTAACATCATTTGCCTGCAATGCAATTACAACTTAGGTTAACTTCCCAGTATTTTCTTTTTCTAAATCATTTTGCATCTTTCGCATATTAACTTTCACTTCACCACTGAATACAACTTGGGTTAACTTCCCAGTATTTTCTTTTACTAAATCATTTTGCATTTTTTGCATATTAACTTTCACTTCACCACTCAACTTAGTAGACTCCTTGCGTTGTAATTGCATTTCAGTACCCATAGTTTTCACAATACTGCTTAGATTACTAATTTCTACAGCAAGATTACCCCGGGCTAATTTAGTTTCATTATGAATTGTCTTAGAATTTTCTGCTATTGCATCTATCTCTGCCCTGTTTGCTTCTATCCCATGCATCATTTTGTCCTCTAACCTTTCTAAATCTACTCTTTGTTTTTCCAATGTCTCATCTTGCTGGTGTATCAGGACGTTATATGCCGATAAATTCTGGTTTTATCGGGACTTTGCGTGTCACACACGACGCAAATCCAGACAACAGTTGAACAAGAATAACAAGACAATCGAATATACACATAATTGCCCACTATAATAACGATTCACAATTTTAGGGGGCTTTTTCTGCCACCACTATAACCACACTTTAAATACTTCAGGAGGCTTTTTCAAATAATATCGCCTCACGTCTCTAGGCCTGCATAGGTTTCTTTCCTGCATCTCCATCAAATAATGACATTAAAGGGCTCATTGGCATTCTGTGCTAATCTATACAAGCATTTGGAGAGCAGATTTGGATCACAAAGTCTTTCAGGTCTAGAGGTTTACATACCTGAATTATTTGCAGTGGTATTCCTGGTTTATGCTCATATAAATCAAGTTGATCATTGGTCTTTGCTCACCGATAAGAACACCAGCTGTCATTGCCTTCAGGGCACATATGGTGCAGGGGCAGATCCAAGGTTGTAATAGGGGGATTGTATCCCCCCAAAAAATTTAGAAATTGTTAAGGACATAAATTAACAAACAGGTATTCACATGAATTCACAAACATATTCAAAGATTCTTAGAATTTTCTATGTTAATTATTTTCATTGAAATAATGAATGTACATTTAATGAAATAACTAAATATATTATAATAATGTCCTGCCATTGTAATTCACAACAGAGAGAATTAGAGTGGTTAATGATAAAACATGCTTCCCACAATCTCATTCCAAATCGAATGAACATCTACAGCATTACGATAACACAAATCACTCTGCAGTTTCAGGAAGCTACTAGATTGCTTTGATAGTAACAATGAAGAAGCTTATAATATATCTTGTTATCATCTTTGAATAGGTGTAATGAATTTATTTTCCCTTCATACACAAGGCGCTCAAGGTTTTCTGCACTTTACCGGTAACTATAGTAACACCAGAATGTTCATTCTCAACATTATGGTGTCTGAGGACCTTTTGAGGAGTACCAAGGGTGCAGACATTGAATGGACTAGCATTTATATATAAAAATTTGGAAATTAAAACTCAGCAAGTACTGGATAAAATGTGTAAAAGACCTTGCGGTTTCTTCTTTAAATGTAATTGTATAACTCTGTAAGACAACTATATATATACAGGATGAAAGTGAAATCATCTGCCAGACTTTAACAGCGAATTTGCCATGTTGTGAATAACAAGAAAGTCTAATACCAAAATGTTGAAAAGTTGATAGTTTTCTAGAAAAAAATATTTTTATCAAAAAAATTTATCATCACCTGGCTGAATTATTATTGATTGAAGGCACTTGATTTATGACTATATTCATAGAAAATTGAATACATGACAACATTTTCCTTTGACATATTTCAATAGATTCAACAGTTTTTTGTGTAAATTAAATTTAAAAGAACCCTCAATTTGTTGCCTTTTTGTTGCAATAAATTGTGGGTTTTTTAAATTTAATTTACACAAAAACTGTTTATTTTTTTTCTTCTTCTTCCTCATTATCTCTTGTATCAAAATCTGAAGTATTGGGTTTGTAGAAATTTTCATACAGCATATCCTTATCTTCCTCATCATTGCCTGTTTTTTTAGATGTTTTCAGGTTCCAACAATATATTGTAGGTATATTTCCTTACAAACTCAGTATCTAGTTCACATTATACTTCTGAATTACTTTTTCTTTTTTTTTATCACCTACTATTCTGAATTCTCTTTCTCTACTTTTATCATCATCCCCTTCATTGTCAGTCTTATTGCAAGTAGCACTATCATACAACTCAGAAACAGTGCTTTTGATTTCTAGCCTCATATCATTCTGTTATTTATCATTTGCCTTTGAATCAAGATGGTGAACTTAAATTTTATTTACCTATTTATTCATTCATTCGTTCGTTCGTTCGTTCGTTCGTTCGTTCGTTCGTTCGTTCGTTCGTTCGTTCGTTCGTTTGTTCGTTCATTCGTTCATTCATTCAGTTATTTATTTATTTACTTATTTATTTACTTACTTAGTTACTTTCTTAGTTACCTAGTTACCTACCTACCTATCTACCCACCTACCTGCCTACCCGCCGACCCGCCTACCCCCTACCCCCCTACCTGCCTACCCCCCTACCCACTTACCCACCTACCCATCTACCCACCTACCCACCTACCCACCCACCTACCTACCTACTTATTTATTTGCTTAAAGGAATACATACATATTCAAAGCATCATATAGGAAACATGTACAAAAGCATCATACAGTTTTATATATACATAGATAAATTGTATAGTAACATATTTATAATAATGGATTACTTATTATACACTATTACAACTTAATATTATATCAATACTATTTATTTGGTCCATATTATCTAAGATATTCGTCACTTGAGTAGTAGCAAACTTCTATGCAGAATTCCTTTAGCTCTTTCTTGAATATGTTAAAGTTATTAATATTTTTCAGATAAGCAGGGAGTTTATTATATAGTTCATGGGCTGCAGTAGTAGGTTTGGTTTTATACATTTATAGCCTCTGTGACTGAACATAAAAGTTTGTATTTCCTCTGGTGTAGTGCTCATGAATTTGTTTGTTTATTAGTTTGTTTGACCTACGTCTTGCCTGTTAAATGTATGGCAATAATGTTATTAATACCACTGGTAGTAGCATTGTTGCATTATATATATATATATGCATTTTACTATCTTTAAGAGCACCGTGATTTTGTATTTTTGAGCAGTACAGGCATATAACTCTCCAAAAACTGTTTGATGAAAGTCAGGGGCAATTTGTTTTCCAGTTTACAAATCTAGTTTTATCTAAACATCCCCCGATTAGAGTAATGCACTTACTCTCACTATTTTTGCCAACACATGTCACTTTCAATGCTGCAGATTTTATATGAGAAGCTGTGGTATTAATATTACTTGAGGTTGAAGCCTGAGATTCAAACTGGAATACATCACTCCCATTACTTTCTGTAATTTTTTGCCTTCTTGTCACAAATTCATCCATGGTGATGAACAACAGAACAGTGAGTTGCAAAGCACTGAACTGAATACTGCAAGCTGCAATCGTCATTGCCGGCGCAGAATTGCTGGAATTGTGACCCTGATCCCATTCCAACTAATGAATTTGAGAATTGCTTATTGTATAGCTCACTTGCAATGTGATACATTTGCTTACTCACGGCTTGCACTCATACAATGTACAGTCTATATTAAAAGTGTTCTGTGTGTTCTTGTATTTTCAAAGAACAGTAATAGTAAATACTTTCAGTAAAAAGAAAAAAATGCTTCCCCAGCAGGGAAGAAACTCTGACGAACTGGGGAAATTATTTAATGGGATGGGGAAATCCCCCCATCCCTCCATTAATTCAAACCCTGCCATGAATTTTCTTATTCCTCATTTCCTTCCATTTCAAGGCAGTAGAGTTAAACATGGTGAATGCTGGTGTGTGCCATATGTAATGAATGTGCTTTGAGAAAAGAGCTGTTTCTTCCCTGTAATGGAATCTTCTGCATCAACCTATCCATGAGGATAGGGAGCTTTGAAGTGAATGGATGTTCATTCTGGAAAACCCAGAAGATCTAGTCATGCTTTCCACTTCCTCACCTCCTGCGTTAGGCCTATTCTTGGCTGCAGTGCTAAAACCCTCCTCCATTCCTAACCTATTCCTAATTCATGTGCACTCATAGTTCTTATAAATTATATAATTTTGTTTGAAACACTAACAACAATATTATCAACTACTAATTTTGAAATATCATAATGACCCATGTATGCACTAATTATATATTTCAACAAGCAATTCTTGTATATAAATATATTCCATGCAACTTTGAAACAGCTCTAATGATTTTGATCAAATTTTGTATTCAGACAGAGTTTTGCTTATTAAGTTTATCTATATAGGTGTAATTCCTGAAAAAACATGATTTTACGCATAACAGTCACAATTAGTCTAAACCTTATTTTGGCCATTTCAGCTCATCAGGTCTATATGTTTGAAATAGAAATACAACGTATTACATTTTACGGCTGAAATGATGATGCTTATGAAATATTTATATTTATCTCTATATCTCTTGTATCTCGGAAATTACTTAACAATTGTGACAAAAAATTTTTATTTAGTTAATGTTTTGCTTTTCAAGTTTGTCTCAATAAGTACCTTCTCCCAAAAAACAAGATTTCACAAAAAGGGGGGAAAAATGCCAAGCTTAGCTTGATCACACAGGTACTATTCACTAATATGAACAATAAGTAATATGCAGCTTCCAATACAATGATGATTTGAAGAACTACTGCACAAAGCAGTTAAGTACTATATTTTTCAGATGCCCTAAGGTTTTATGTATATTTTTCAGATCATCATATTAGAAACATGAGGCCAGAAGTTATTGCTACAGTATATGGCGTAGAAATAGAATATCCTGTTCCACAAGATTCCTGCAAATCTCTGATAAATGCTGAATGTCCATTGGAGAAGGGAGACAAAGTTACCTACCTTTTGGACATAGATATTCTATCTTCTTACCCAAAGGTAAGGTGTTGATCCAAAAATGATTAAAAGGTTATCTATAAAATGACCATAATTTTACTCTCTGTACCAGGTATAATAAGTAGGGGAAGTATTATACTCCGCCCAAAAATTAGATATCAAGATTTTACCACAAATATATTTTGAGGCCTCCTGAACCCACATAACAGCACTTTTAGAAAAAGGTCTATGTGTGTATGCTAGGGTTGCCAGGTTTTGTTCACCAAGAAAAGGAAGATCTTCCATTTTTTTAGGGGGAAAAAAAGGAAGATTTTTTGCTCATAAAACTAAATGCCAAAATAGGATTTTCAAGACTCATTTTGGTCATGAGCACCTTTATTGTTGATATTTATTTTCATATTTTGCTTTTTTTCAACAATTTTACATCACATTTTACAATTTCAAAAAATTGTTTACATGAATACAGAAAGCTTAAAACCACCTGTAATTCAGATTCGATCAATTCCTTAGAACATCTGTTTCTCACATCTACCCATTTCTGTTTCATCAAAGAGAATATTCTCAACAAATGCATTGGACCCAGGAATACTAAATAAATACTTCACAACTTTACACATATTAGGTATATTCTTGGGAGAAATACTGAAAAAGAAATGAACTCATTTTTCAACATCAGTACCTTCACTTTTTCAGCTTTCAGCTAACTGTTCCTTTGTATCACAAAACTTCTCATAAAGCTTATCTTGGTTATTAGTCTTTAATCTCTAACACTTCAATAGCAGCCTCAAAATTGTCAAATTTTAACTTATTTTGTATTAAAGTGAAGTTTAATGTTGCTAAAATACTCAAATCATTTTCCTCCAGGATTTTAGTTCTGGTATCTAACAGTTCCTCAACATTAACACAAAACTTTAAAAATACCAACAATTCTATATTTGCATCTGTATTTTCAGTTTTAAACAAATTAGAAAAAAACTTGGGACAGTCATCTATGCTTTGAAAATAGCATCCCAGTGTTGTAACAATCTTTTGATAGCTGGAGTTATAGACAGTTAGGTACATGGCAAATCAATTCAGATCATTGTAAGTCTACAAATTAAAAAAATGACTGTAATTCCATTCTTCTTTGGGCTGATACTGTAAAATGATTATAAATTTTCAGAACAATTTTCTCAATGTCTAAATGTAACCTATCACTAGTACACCTCATGGCATTGTGCAATGTATGATTGGTACAGATAGCCTTTGCAGCATTTGAAACGTGTGTTCTATATGCTATTCTGTATATTTATTGACATGATTGTACATTTCAATTGACATGTTCAATGTTTACTGGCCTCCATGTCTACTTGTGAACTCGCTGAATGCAATTCAATCTAATCTAATCTAATCTTAACAGTGCATATACTGAATGCTTTTTGCCAAAATTAACATTAGACTTATCTGCACTATATGTAGATACATAATTTAGAATAAGATTGGAACTATGAATACTTTCTAATAATATTTCACTTTATGTGTGTGACAGTTTCATCATTCCCTTCAGTCACACTTAACAGTTTATTTTCACTTCCTTTAGATGGATAAAAATATATAATGCAAATAGGAAACATTTTGCTCTTTCCTTTAATAGAAGGAAAGTAGCCACTGCATAAAACTGACATTTATCAGATCATTAAGAATGTTCACAAAATCATCTATGCTTTTAGGGACAAGTACATTTTTAACCAACAGTTCAGACTTTGTTTTGCTACAAGCTGACTTCCAGTAGTACTTGAATCAGTGGCGTAAATAATGACCCTACAGACCCTGCAGCATGGGGGGCCCCTGATATTTAGGGACCCCCAGGCTGCCTTTAATAGTTTCCTTAAAAATGACATTTCCTATTCAATTCCATCATGGAAAATTGCAGATGCAGCTCAGTGATGACATACTGACAACAGAAGTGTACCATATGAACATTTCCTACCCTTTCTTGTGAAACAAGCTTGCCTCCAAGTGTGTATGCTCTCAAAACTATTCACAATCATATAGAGAAATTCATTAAAGCATGGTATTTTAATCAATATGGTCATTATAAAAGCCAAGCAAACTACATAGTAAGTAGTACCTATACAAAAATGTGGTCAATTGGCCAATAAATTGGATTATTTTAGAATTTGGTAAGGTATAAACATCAATGAACGTGTTGTTCTAACCAGTTGTTCAAAGTCGCTGCTTCTGAGGTACCGCAAATGGAAATTTGCTTGGGCTATGAAACCGAAATTATAATGTCAATAAATATAATTGATAATAGAAAGAAACAAAAGGAGATTCTAGTCGATAGTCAAGGGGAAGACATAATAAAGCTGAATAGATTAAAGTCTCAAGAATGGAAACCTAGGCAGATTTAAATGAGTGATAAGGTTACAATTGTTGTATGTACAAAGCTGTAACGATTCCGCAGGCTGATTCCTATCTTACCATGACCTGCATACCCTACAGATTAGGACCTCTTGCTAGAGCTAGTCTGGACACCAAACACTAGATCTTATAGGTCTTAAAGGCGATGTCTTCGACAGAGAGGAAAGTTTGCATCAGCTAATACCTGAGTTACCCAGAAAATTGACAGGTAACGATTTTGTTCCATCTATGTGCATTATGCGTTTAGGGATGGTATATTGGGTATTTACTTAGCTATGCCACTGACTTGAATCATGGAATAACCAAACTACTGTAGCTGTAACTGTGTTTACACCGTGATAAATGAGCCCTTGCTCACATGCAGTTACATCATTCTTTTTAACACTGATAAAATAAGTTGAGAGTGTATTCATTTTCATGGTTCTCTTCTCCTTCATCTTATGCTTCTTGTAAAGTGCATGCTGTTTAACATCAAACTGGCTGCCATGACTTACAGAAAACTCCTTGTTAAACACTTTACAATAAGCACGATCTTTTGATGAAGCTTGAGCCACCCACTTGTAAGTTTCTTCCCATAGTTTCAAATATATTTGCTTATATTGCAATTTTTGCTTTTTGGCTAGAGTACTTGGGTGGCTGCTGGATCTCGCCAGTGAAAAAGCACTCATTTTGCAAATTAAATAACCTGAATATATTATATATGTTGTTTTGCTTTTTAATTAAGGGTTTGCTTGGTTCCACAGTCTACACCATCAATAAACACATACATTTTCTAGCTTGATGCAATGACGAGAACATAACAATCAACCATGATGCCACATATGCGTTCTTGCAGTACAGAATAGCCAACTGTATTTTATTGCTGTTACCAGCATTCTCCAAATAAACATATGGTTACACAGCAGTGCAGTCTATCAGATTATCACTAATTGCATTTTGCCATCAAAAATTTATTTCCCTCCCTGACATAAAATGTAAGTTTAACTTAAAAGGTGTATAACTTATGGGAAAAATGTAAGACATGGCAACCCTAGTGTTTGCAGTTGCTTGTGCATGCACACATGCATGTGTGTGTGTGTTACTGCAAAAAGATTACAGAAGAAACACAAATGAATGCTACTGCCCCATATTTCTTGACATTTGCAGTTCTCTTACCAGAGGACGTGTAATATTTTTTTCGATGTTAACAGTGCCACAAAGTATTTCCGAGGAGGATTTAACCCCTCAACGTCCATCACTTACTGCACCTCTCCACTTCAATATAGTTACTCAAATGTCAAAATGTATGCAAAAAGTCAAACTCTTATCATGATTTGAAGGATACACAATCATTTTCCTAAAACACAAAGAACAAATCAGCTCTCAATTTAAAATTTTAACCTATGCTTATAGAAGTACTCAAAACTATTTTGTAGTTAAGGTTTTATGTAGTCAGTGCTATGTGCATGCTGTCACAACAAAGCGACCTATTTAACTGTGTCATTCCATCAAGAGCTTTATGTTGTTGTGGTTACCTGTCCAGTAAACAAGCAAGTTCATGAAATACTGATGTAAGTGTATATTCCTTTAGGTCAAAAGTATTTTGTATTTGAGTTGGTGGCATGGTATACATTAGATATTGTTACCTAGGCATTCAGACAGTGTTTGTTTATTTGTAGAGATAAACAGAAGCATGCCAAAACAAAAATAATGCTCAGTTGATGCGAGACAAGCTGTTTTGCATGCTTTGAAGAAGGGAAAGTTGTAGTCTAGCTTTGCTAGGGACTTTGGCATGTCACAATAACTAATAAGTGTGTGGAGTCAATGGCAAAAGCAGGAAGGAACAGCAGCCATAAGCCAAGCTCAGGTCGTTCTCTAAGAATTACAAGGAAGGAGGACAGAATGATTTGTAAGCAGCCGGCTGTTGATCCAAGAAGATTGACTTGACAAATTGGGGATAATTTGGAACAGCATCGTAGACTGAAGCTACATGTCTCTACCTCAAAATGTTGCCCAGTAGCAGGTGATTTAAATGGTAGATGACCATCATGTAAACCATTCATAAGTTCAAAAAATATTAAGGCCAAGATAGAGTTTACAAACTTGGAATTCTTTAGATTGATCTAAGGTTGTATGGAGTGATCAGGGCTTTGGTTGGAAAGTTAAAACTACTGGTATTCAACTAATTCTTTAAATTTTTCACACGTGGCTTGAGGGGATGTTGTCCTGCAGTCACTTTTCTTTTACGACAGAAGATTCCTTTTACTGGTTGCAACTCAGTTGAGAACCAGAATATCACATAATATGGCATTGGGTCAAATTCAGAAAGAGAAGATCTAGTTAGACCAATAAGTTGACCTAAAACTTTTGGACAGGTAGTCACTGATTCTTTGGGGATTAATGGTATAAATCATATAGTTTTCTAAGCATATCTTAAAGTAATTTATTACATGGAATAACTCACAGCAAGTGCTTGTCTGTGGTTACAGCAATCCCAGATTATGATAGGCGTAAAAAATTCTGTCTACTATTGCTGAGGTACCGTTACATTGCAAATATATGGGACATTATTTTAAATATTCTTTGACATAAAATTTTACACTTTACTTGGTTTTCCAAAGCAGCTGACAATAATTGTTAATTCGGGTGGGTAAAACTAACTTATTTTTCATTTGACTGTTTTACATACAGCATGTGACAAAAGCAAATCTTTCTTCAATATTAATGTTTCCCTTCCATTAGGTATTATAAGGTTATTCTCTGACTGGTAAGTTATTAGAAATGAACACAAACAGGTAAACACTGATGGCCTTGTAAGAGCAATACACATTGCATGTTTCAATACTTCTGGCACTCACTTCAGACAATTCTATAACTACCAGTACATGGTACAGGTGAGTACTCATCCAACTAAAGCCCTGGGAGCGATAAAAATAAATTTAACTAACCTTCTTCTAATGGGGCACAGCATATATGTCAACCAAAAAGCCAAAGGGACAACAAGATGTACCAGACACCAACCATAAGCACGGTGGTGGCAGTATCATGGTGTGGGGACATTTTTCATAGTTGGTTCCCTAGTCCAAATAGAAGGCAAAATGGGTTTTTCCTGTAGAGCACCATTTTAGGAAAGAATATGGTTCCATGTGGAAGAAAGAATATGCCACGTAATTGGATTTTTCAACAGGACAATAATTCAAAACACACTTCCAGCCACTCAAAAATATTCTTTTCAGATAAAGAGAATCTGAATGAGCCCAGATCTAAATTCAATTGTACACCTTTGAGATGCATTGGATTGACGTGTTCGTTGTAAAAGCTATTGAAATAAGGGTCAATTTGCTGCTGCCTTATTGGAGAATGGTTAAAACTCCCACTTGACCTACTAAACGCTTGTTGGTTTAATGCAAAATAGATGTGTAGCTGAGATCAAAGTTCATGGGTAGGCAACAAATACTGATTTGTTCTTCAGATTCCAAAATATACACTATATGCAGAACTGAGCTGTACACCAATGTTCACTGCACCAAGAGTAGTGTCAGTCTGGGTGACTGGATTGGTTAGACGCTGGCCTACTGATTCCAAGGTCACGGGTTCAAATCCCTGTCCTTAAAAACGACAGCTCCATGTCAGTAGGCTTACTGGTATGTAAAAGAACTCCTATGGGACAAACTTCTGGCACACTGGCGGTGCTGATATGATCCTGGCAGTTCACAGCATCGTTAAACAACAAAATAATTTAATTTAATTTACCCAAGAGTAGTAAGATCCAGAACATTACTCAAGTGTTTCCTACTCGATATATGCTTATTTGCATATTCATTTAAATGACCTAGGTTGTTTATGCCAGGAATCATTACTTCCAAACAAAAGGCAAGGAAAGCAGAAAAGGGCATTTCAAATTTCACAACCGCACACCCATGAACGTCTCGCAAAAATGTCATTATGAAAACATCTTGTGTAAGTACCAGTAGCTTTTCTTCCCTTGGGTATCTGAACAGTGCTAATATTAGGAGTGGGTCTTCCAAGTGTTTTAACGTGAATTTTTCCTTCAAAGAATCGAGTAGACAATGGATTCTTTAACAAAGTGTCCACTGAATTCATTTTCATGAGTTTTATTCAATACAGATGTTTGAGAGGAGACTGCACATGTGCAAGCAAGCTGGCCACAGGAACGTGCGTCAGTAATTGCAACACAGTACAGTGATAAATACGGTGGCGGCAGAGTAGGCGGTGAAAGGGAGAGGAGGGGTGAACATATAACATTGCTGTCTTACAATGCCCCTCCGTGCTGCTTTGGACGACACGTGCTGCATCTGTCTAGCACAGTACTAGTAATAAATAACTCATATTATACATTATCAAAGCTTGTTTACAACTAAAGTGTTGTAAAATATTTAAAGTTGGTTATTTCTGAAATTGTTTAGTGTGCTACAGCATGGTAGTATGTACAAAGGAACCTCCCCTGGTAGGATACCTTCACTTAAACTAAACGTATTTATATACTAAATTGATTATAATTTCATATTTTTCACTTCTTTTTTCAATTATCAATGGCCATTGTTTTCTATTACATACTTATCCTTATGCAATTGTGACTAATGCTTTCTACAAGATACTTTTTGAGCTATACCGTGTATACCTAACATACTCCTGATATATTTTAGTATTTTGTTACAAACATTTTGGATATGTCTGTTACAGATTAAAGCAACAATGCAGCTATCCCTCAAAGATGCAGATAATGGACAGGCTACAACATGCTTCCGGTTAGATGCAGAAATACTCTAACAGTTATCTGTGGAATACACTATATTTTTGCTACACACTTGTTCTTCAGGAAATACTGTAAAATTGTGATGCGGACAGTTAACCTCCAAAATAAAGCTTCTTTTCTTCATTTTTTGTTTCTTTTTCTTAATTTTACTTTTAAACATGGAAAGGGGAAAAGTGCATTTTATATAACAGCCATAAAATTGCATGTTTTATGGTACATCAGCATTAACATATTTTGTACTCATTTCCATGATTTCCAAATAAGTGCATACGTATATTTTTATTCCAGTTTAATGTAATGTTTATTAGAGGTTTTATTTTAACTGTAGGGTACATTTTATATGAAAAGTATTATTAAAATAAGCCCTGTACATTAAATCCTAACTGCAACATTTTCAACCTAAGAAACAAATTGAAATGTTGGTTTTTATGTAGGAATTTATAATATTCTAAACAGCTTTTTCTTGACTTTTATTCAGTAGAATCTGCAGCTCTGCTTGCATGAGTAGCTAAAATATGAAGATTATTTCCTGTCGTCTGTCTGTTTGTTTCCCCCTTCCCTCCCTCTCTTTATCTCTCTTTCTCTCCTGCTTCTCACTATTTCTCCCTCTCTCACACTCCCTGCTCCTTCTTTTTCCTTTCCTTCTCTTTCCCTTCAATATCTTCTTCTCTCTGTCTTCTTTTTTACTTTGCATGCTCTCCCTTTCCACTCTCTCCTCCTCCATTACTCTCACATTTCTCTCTCCTCTCTGCAATAAACATAAGTGATCTTTGCAAACTGGTAATAAAAGTGATTTTTCAGGGTATAAATAACAGGTTTTACAGCATACAGCCCCTTCATAATGGCTGTAATCAGTGGTAGCTGGTGACATTACTAGGTGTGTATTATTACCATACTTTATTATTAAACAGAGGCATATAAATACTTATGAAAGCTATCTAGTATTAAAAAATTATATTTTTATTTGCATAATGTTTGTAAAGTTAATAAGTTATGTAATAGTGTTCTAACCTTAGGATGTAATATGCTGATGCAGAAAATACATTCTTCTGTCCTTCCTATGAGCAAATGTCTCACACCCCTTCTCTACTATGAGTGAACTGTAACAAGTTGCTCCTTGTTTAAATCCTACTGTACATTAGGGTCCTGGCAGATTCCAGTGGTGTAGCATAGTTTTCGATTGTGAAGCAGAAAGATAATCTACAAATCTGCTTTTAACTGGTGCCACATCATGTAGGTCCTGAAATGTAGTATTATAAATAAAACTGACATAGCTGTATCCGAAACCAATTTTTCAGAGTGATAGGAGATTAAGTAAGCTTCTTAGAATCCAGTTTTAGAGAAGTTTATGTAATTTCTTTCACCCTTTTCCACAAAGGCTAGAAAATAAATATGTGGTTAAATTTTGGCTGTAGAGGAGGATTAAGGTGTCCCTTTGCAGGCAACTGGAAATTCCATTATTATGATTCACTATAACATTCAGTAAGGCCTCGTTAATCTGCACTAATTCGGACTGTGAGTGTTAGGGATTAGAAAACATCCTGATTAAAAGAAATAATGAAAAACAAAGGCAATTTTGTAATTGACATTGCACATAGCTAGGGATCAAACTTTCATACAGGAAACAAAAGGTTGCAGAGTTTGGACTATAGGAAGTAGGAGGGGTCAGTGTGTCACATGATCACAACACAGAGGAGGCCAGGCACAGTCGACGCAACAATGCTGTAGATAACGTTGTTGCATAACACTTTCAATATTGTCATAATTTGCTGTAAAATGTTCACTCCCAGATTATTGAACAAGTTCAGCAATGCATGAATATTTCAATTTTGGTACTGGAAGCATTTTACTTTGTGTGTGCAACTAGTGAACGCACTCGAGAAATACTATCCAATGCAGGCAGTGAGCTCAGTTGTTTGTGCTATCACTGTATGAGCATAATGATATCACCCTGTGTCCATGGTGCAGGTAACTTGCGATCGCCTCATTTTGTGATAGCCATATTAAGGTTTGGAGCATACACATAGTTATAAATATACAGAATCTATATAAAGCATGTGGAAATTACTGATACCGTTCTGCATCTTCTCTTCAATGCCCGCATTTGACTGATAGAACATCCCTCCACAGTATATTTACATGGAAAAGCAGGGCTTTTACATTCTCTATACTTACAGTATGAAGAGGAAGTGTGTATTGTGCTTCATCCAAGAATTTAATGCAGGGATCTCATCAGATACTTGCTTTGAGACCTATTGAATCCAAGTATAACATTTTTTACTTTCTTTACCAATTATAGACAGAAAGTAGAGAAAATATAGTATTCCACCCAAGAATTCAATGTCGAAATTTCACCAAAAATACATGTTATAAGACCCCTGAACCCAAGAATAGCATTTAAAAGAAGTCTGTGTGTGTGTGTGTGTGTGTGTGTGTGTGTGTGTGTGTGTGTGTGTGTGCTTGTGCGTGTGTGTGTATGTGTGTGAACAGCATAACTCATAAATGAAAGTGGGTTAATACGAAACATCATATTTAAGTTCAATCTCCAGGAGGAGGAGATACAGGTTTAAGGGCACTCAATTACATGGTCATCAGTGTCCTTAAAAGCAATTCATGGCAAAAGCCAGATATAAACTTCAATAAAAATAAAATTACTAACAAAAAGGAAAACAAATATACATAAATATATAAAACCAAGTAGCAAAAGCCAAAATTTAAACAAAGAGATAAAGATGTAAAAAGAGTATTAAAATTAGGTATCTAAAGCTTTAAATTCTCAAACTCATGTTGCACTCTGCTAAAAACATAAAAACTCTTTCCACCGCTTTTTTGTCATCCGCAAAGACCTCTGCAAGTCTTGCAGGCAGCTGCAGAGAGTCTCGAAGGTACGCTAGAGAGGAACACTCTAGCAGTACGTGACAGACTGACAAAAGGTTGTCGCACAGCGGACAAAGAGGAGCAGTTCAATATCCAGGGCTGTGACAAAAAAAAATAAAAATATAAAAATAAAAATAAAAATAAAAATAAAAATCTGCATACTGGACCCCGGCACCTAATTTCTTAAACTGGGGTCAATATTCAGATCTTTATTATTTTATTACAAATATAAAACAAATATACACTTTACAAAATTTACAGATTAACAAAATAAAATAAAAATAAAATAATTTAAAACACAACATTTTAACATCCTAAAACCACACCTCTTCTAACTAAAATTAAGAGAAAAAAAAAACCAATAAATTACCAAAATAAAATCTAAAAATTTCCATCTCATCCCTAATCATACCTATTCAAAACTTTTATAAATTTAATAAAAATTTATAAAAATTTTAAAAAATCACCTCTTTAAACACAAGCTCTTATAAATTATAAAATAACTTATAAGAACCTTAACTTTCAAAATCAAAATTTATAAAAAAACAAAAAAAATTTTAAATAAAATATTACTAATATCCAGTAATAAAATAAATAACTGGTAACCAGTTACTACTAAATCTACAAATATAAAAGATCCATAACAAAACAAAATATGACCGCCGGAATCCGGCGGCCATCTTGGTACTGGTACCCAGCACCAAAACTCCTTTACTCCACACTACAACTCAATTACACTCATGCATAATTATATAATAAACAATAATCAAAGTAACTATTGAACATAATCAAATTACACATTTAAAAATATACACATAAACATCATACAACACAAACATTACAACATACAAAATCTTCAGAACCTCAATTAAATAACTCAAAAATACAAATTATCTTCAGACCTCCAAAATAAACAACAAATCCTTCAAATTTCTTAATCTCAGACCTCCAAAATAAACAACAAATCCTTCAAATTTCTTAATCTACTAAAGCTTTAAAACATTTGAGTTTATTTAATAAAATAAAATATTGCATTAAATTTAAATCAAATATTAAAATTTCAAATTCAGATTTATATATTAAATATTACAAAAAATTTTTGATCCCTAAATTTAGAAAGCATTTGAAACTATTTAAACTCTACACTACAACACAAATACACTCGTACATAATTATATAAAATGCGAGACATAATAATCAAAATGACAATTAAATATAAACAAAATTGCACATATTTAAGATAATACACTAAAACATCATCTAACATAAAAATACAACATTTAAACATTTTCAAAACCTCATTTTCATAAAAATTTCAAACATTTCTTTATTGTCGGTATTTATATCTTATTGGTCATCTTGTGTATCAGATAAACCACTATCAATGTTATTTGTGTGCTGTTGATTTTGTATCCTCTCGGATCGTCTTATTAATGGGTCCTGATGTTGAATATTTATTTGCCTTGGCAGAGTTTTGGTCTCGATGGCAGATTTGCTGATGGTATTAGCCATTGTCTCTAGGTGGTGGAGTAAATCCTTATCCCTTACGATGTTGCAGATTTGGTGTCCTTGTAATGGTGTCCGATGTTCTTCTGTCAGGTGTGCATATTTTGGACATTCAAAGAAAACATGTTCAGGAGTGTCTTGGATGTTGCATATATCACATATATCGGTTAATTGTTTATTAATCTTTAGCCAGTAGGTTCCATACGGGCCGTGCCCGGTTAGGAAATGTATTGTACCTTTTGTATAATTAAAACTTTTATACTTCTTTTGTAATCTTTCTCTAATGTTACCAAAAATTGAGTAAGTTCTCCTGCCTTCTTCTATTAAATCCCACTCTTCTTGCCAGATTTGTAATAGTTTATTTTTGACGTCTCGTTTCTTGTAATAAAAACCATCCATTATTTAAAAAACTTTTCCTTGATCTCCTTTTTTCATCCAAAAGCATGCGCCCTTGTATCGTAGGGTAAGGTCAATAGGCCAAATTCCCAGGATAACTAGCAAAGCCATGGTTGGTGTTGTGTTCACTGCTCCTGTAAATCGGAGTAGGATCTTCCTCTGTGATCTTCTCAGTAAGGTCTTGACTGTGGTAAGCTTGGCTCTGTGCGCCCACGTTGATGCTGCATAGGTCACTATGGCTCCAAATATGCTCGTATGGTAGGTGGTTATGGTGTTCAAGGGAATTTTGAAATCAAATTGTGCTAAACGGGAAAGTTTCAGCATTACTTTTTCTGCTTTAACCCTCACATAATCAGTATGAAATTTGAAATTTAGTCTTTCGTCCAGAAATATGCCCAGATATTTTACTTGTATTGAACGTTTAATATGGTTATTTTCAAATTTTATAATGGGGTCTCGCTTAAATGAGCCTTTAAGTATCATATATGTAGATTTCGCTGATGAAATCTTCATCTTAGCAACCTGGCACCAATTGGATAGCTCTATTAACAATTTGTTGGCCTTTTCTTCCAAAATATTCCTAGTTCTTCCCTCTACCAAAAAGACTACATCATCTGCATATGCCACTACCCTAAGACAGATATTTATACGAGTAATTTGTTCTAATAATGTTTCCAAAATTATGTCCCAAAAAGTGGGCCCGAGAGTCGAACCCTGGGGGCATCCCTTGGTGATGTCTTTTGAAATGATTTGGTTCACACCAACAAGTTGTACTTTTCTATTTCTACAGTAATCTTCTAAAATGTTATACAAAGTTCTGGGATAATTTAAATTTCTAAGCCTAGTGAAAAAATGGGGCCACCAAACGTTATCAAAAGCAGCCGAAATATCCACGAAAATACGCATAACGTATTTTGATTTTGAATTTAGGGTGGCAGTGATAAGGGTATTAATTGCGTCTTCGGTGGATCTCCCTTTCCTGAAACCGTACTGATCATCATTAAGCCCAATAAGTGTCCGATATTTCAAAATACGCTTATTTATTAAAGCTTCAAAAATTTTTCCAATAGTATTCAAAAGACAGATGGGTCTGTAAGATTTACAGTCCATCGGATCTTTATCAGCATTTTTCTTCAAAACAGTTAATTTTGCAACTTTCCAATTGTTGGGAAATTTTCCTTGCCACAAACAATTATTATATAAATTACAAAGTATTGGGATTAATGATTCTGCAGTATTTATAAGAATTTCGTTCTTGATGTTATCGGGTCCTGCTGCTTTTTTCTTTTTTAGTCCTCTAATTATCTGTCGTATTTCCGATTTGTCAAAAGGATATATAACGTTAGAATTCGGATACGGCACTTCCAAATTTCTTCTAATTTGTGTGTTTTCATCAGTGTCTGTCTCCTGGCTGTCGTCGGGTAGTAGTTTTTGTAACAGTTCCTGTGTAGTTTCGGTCCAGTTTTGGGTTAAAGTCCCATCATCCCTTCTAATGGTATTTAAAATTTCCGGTTTCCTGATTTTTTCCATAGTGATTTTATAAGGTGCTCCCCATATATTATGCATAGAATTGGTTTCAACAAAACTTTTCCATGATCTACTTCTTGTTTCAAATAATTCTTTCTTAAATTTTTCTTTGGCTTTCCTATAGATTTCTAAATTTCTATTTCTCTCTTCTATTACAATAGTCTTCTGATAAATTCTCCAACATTTTCGAGCTTTTCTCCGTAAATTTTGTAATGTATCGGTCCAAACATCATCTTTAAATTTTTTGAGTCTCCTTTTAGGAATATATTTAAGCATAGTGGATTTTAAAATGTGTTCTAATTTAATCGCTTCGTGATTAGCTTCAGCTCCTATATGTCCTAGTTGTCTGTTCTGTAGTGTCCTATTGAAGTCTTTCCAATTTGCAGCATTAAAATTAAAACTTGGTACTGTATAACTTCTATCCCATCTTGAAATTTTAATAATATAGTTGAATAGGATCAAATTGTGGTCACTGGAGGTGTAATCCTGTCCAACTTTCCAGTTTTGGATTTTGGGTATAATTCTACTATTTCCTAAAGTGATGTCAATATTGGACATTGCTCCTGCACGATTTTGGAAAGTAGGAGGATTATTAGGTTTATTAAAAATATATAAATTAAGTTCCGAAATGAGATCTTCCAGTTTCTCACCCCTGTCATCTTTTATACCGCTATGCCACCAATGGGATTTGGCGTTAGCATCTAGAGTATTAATAGTTTCATAATCCCGATATTTGATATGTATTTGTTTAATTAAATCCAAATATTGGTCAATTTCTTGGCTATACTGGCAGTAATGATTAGATAGGATAAAATTCCCCTTTTCCATATTGATCTGAACACAGTTATTGTGTGTATCGTTAAAATTAGTTATTTTGGTCACTTGTAAATTTGGATTCACAATTATAATGGCCGCCATTGGATTTTCGCCAGTGCAGATTACTCTTGCCATAGTTGGAGTTATCGTGAGTTTGTTTTTAAAGGTATACGGCTCTTGAAGGCATAAAATGTCCATATCTAGTTCGTCAATTAATTTCCTAAGTTCAGTCATCACCATTTTCGAGCGCTGCGCATTTATTTGACCAATTTTGATCGTCTGGGTCTTCTCTGTCTGAAAATGATTCGTGTCCGTCTTGTCTGACTTGCGTAACGTAACCTCTGTTTGCGAAAAAGCGCTCCTTTGATGTTATGTCTGGAATTATTGCAGTCACCTCGCGTAAGTATTTATATCCCCTAGTGGGCCTAATGGATTTTCTTGTTTTGCTTGTCTTTTTAGTGGAAGTTGCCTTCATAATCTGTACTTTATTTTTATCCTGTTTAACAAGTTCTTTTGTCACTGTAGCAATAATATTATCATTCTTATGTTTCGATTGTATTTTACTATACTTTTGTGGATTATGTTTATTTTTCTTATATGATTCTTTTGTTAGATGGGCTTTGTGTGAGAAAGTATCTTCCGATTTGTGGCTTGATTCGGCCGGAAAAATAGGGGAAATGGTTGTTTTTGGTGTATATATTTTGGGGTAGTCTAGTGAGTCGTGTCTGGTGACTACGTAGCAATATGGCCATTTTTGCGTTCCATCAAAAGCTAATCTGCCGTAGCATAAGACAAAATGCCTATATACTTCATCTAGATCTAAGTTTTCATTGCGTCTACTATATACCTTTTCAACAAGCTCAAGAAGCTCTTTTGGATCTGTTGTTATATTTAGAGTTTTTAATTCCATACGGTCAATAGCATCTGGTACTGGAAAGATAATTTTGTCCCCGTTTTGATGTAGTTTTCTAATAATATGTCTTAATGCTGCCATTAAATTATTTCGTTCTTCGAGGCGACTCAGCTGTAGGGTCTGGTCAAAGTCATTGTACAGCAAAGCCGCATTACTGCTGACTTGCATCTCTGTTTCCGCGTGGACAGGAGTAACGACCCGACTTTCACAGCTGGCCAAATCGCTTGCTTTCGGTTCTAAAACCGGGTTATCTTCCTTCGCTTGCTTAAAATTCATCATACGATACTTCCAAAGTTTTGTTAAGAAATTTTGATTTACCTTATCACCATGTTCCTGAGTATCCTCTTCATCACTCGTGCCAGTAATTGCCTCATAATTTACATTTATTTTAGTCTTTTTTGTATTTTTATTTTCTTCCGGATTACTTATTAATTTTTTACTTTCATTTTCTAATACATTTACTACCGATTTATTGTTATTATTTTTCTGATTTAATTCTTTTTTATATTCTGATGATTGGTTGTCTATTATTATTACATTTGGTTAGTTCTTTCCCAGTATAACCAGGGCTGTGACACTAAGATATCGAAGAAAATTTCCCACCCCAAGCTGCCCTTTTCATAGAAAGGTTTTCGTTATTTTTTATATTATAAAAAATGGCGCTAACGATTTTGATTAAAAGGTACCATATGTTTATGCTACTTTCAAGGCAAATAAAACATTTATCTTGAATTTTCTGGGAATATCCCATGAAGTTTTATGCATGCATAACCTTTGTATAAAAATCAGTAAACGTAACAAGAATACAAAATGTAACTACCCAAAAAGTGTAGATCTCATTAAAGCAAACGATAATGTAAAATACATTCTTTTGTTAACCACAAAATATATCTTCTTTAAGAGGTAAAACTGGAACTTAAAAATTCAATGCCACAACTGGGATTTGAACCACAGACCTTCCGCTTACCGGGCGGACGCTCTAACCACTGAGCTATTGTGACAAACTGCCAGAATGGCATTAAATTCTTCTTTCTTTGGCATTAGCAACTTCAGAGATAGTATTTGTAGTTGGTTTGAATCTTTATACAGCTTTATACTTTCCTAAACCGCCTTTTTTCAGTTTAATATGTGGACAGTGCTCAGAACAAGCAAGCGCTGGAGATGGAATATCGAAGTTGCCCGACGAAGTTGACACTTGGGAGACGGAACACCCGAAGGTAAACGAACATAAGGTAGTTTTATGGAGATTACCGATATTCGTCCATGTAATAGATGTGTCTGAAATTTAGCCTTATTTATGGACGCTCTTTAACTGCTAGGTTGTGAGCGTCCTACTGCTTAATTTTGCTCAGAGGCCCTTTTATCAGGTTTGAAGTTCTTTTACTTGCCGTAAATCTATGACACTGACCACTGCCTTTACTTCCCTTCCGAAGGACGTCATGTTAAGAATTTTTGCACCCAAAAAGATCCGTCACCCTCGACCGGGTCAGTGTCAGCTGATACCTATTTGAACTTTTATTGCGTGTGAAGTGACGATAATAGTTTGGTTTTGGATTGTGTTAGTGCTGCGCTCATCTAGACCATTTCCCGCCGTTATACCAAATAGATTAATTAGACATCACTCTTCTTTCGTAGCAAAATAACTTGATGGGCCTGATCTGTGAATTTCCGGAAACTAAAAATAATCTAGTCAGTTTTTGAAGTTTTTACCGCATCTTATGTGTCTATACAAAACTATGTTTGCAAAATTTGGTACATAGATACCTTTTAGTCGCTCTTAGGTTATACGTTTTAAAACAAAAAATCGGATGTGTTGCACTCACATGACTTTCTCTACTCTTGTACTAACCATTCTTACAAACTCCTATTCCTATATCTTCTTCGTGTTAGTTGCGATAAATATTTATACAAATTATCTTATTGCTTATTTCCTTGTATGTGCAAGGGGAATATTGGAATAGCTTTGAGCGATAGTCAAATATTTTAAAGCTTTGAGATCCCGTTCTCTTTGCACGCTTAACATTCCATTGCACGAAAGTTCCAAGTTTTCCGAAACTGACACACAAAATAAGGAATATCTCCGAAATGGTTCACTCCACAAAAAAATTTATTGGCACATAAATTGTGTATTTTAGCAAGATCTACATTTCTTGTACAGTAAGATTTTGTCTATCTCTGACTGTTTGCGAGTTATTCAAAACTCATCCAGACTAAACAGGACTACATAGGCTATAGCCAGAAAATTCAAGATATACATTTCATTTGTCATAAAAATATCTCAAACATATGGCATTTTAATCAAAATCGTTACAGCCATTTTCAAGAAAATAAACATTTTTGAAAAATTTTCCATGTAAAGGGTAGTTTAGGGTGGGTCAATTTTCTTCAAAATCTTCGTGTCGCATCCTTAAAAGACATTAAACTTAAATACCAACTTTGGTTTTTAACTGACTTTTCGTTTTTTAGCTATTCTGTCCACAGACTGACAGACACAGACTGACACACACATGCACATTTTTTCAAAAATGCTTTCTTTTTTTATTCAGTGGTGGCGGTGGTGGTGGCAATGATGATGATGATAATAATGATGATCATCATAACCATAATAATAATAATAATAATAATAATAATAATAATAATAATAATAATAATAATAATAATAATAATAATAATAATAATAATAATAATAATAATAATAATAATAATAATAATAATAATAATAATAATAATAATAATAATAATAATAATAATAGATGATGGTGGTGATGGTGGTGATGATGATGATGATGATGATGATGGTGATGGTGATGGTGGTGGTGGTGGTGATGATGATGATGATGATGATGATGATGATGATGATGATGATTGTTGTTGTAGTGTTTAACACCCGCTTTTACTACTACGGCACCGCAGGCGGTGACACTGATGATACATGGAATGAAGATGGAGCACCAGTGGAATGAGATGGCGGGGGAAACCGGAGCACCCGGAGAAAACCCGCCCTGACGCCGCTTCGTCCACCACGAATACCACATGCGGGTCCCTGGGATCGAACCCGGGCCGCCTAGATGATGATGATGATGATGATAATGATAATGATGATGATAAATAACAATACATGTAAAGCTGGAAGCAGTTAAGAAATATCCAAGGACATACTTGTGCTTTTGTGATGCAATTGTTAGTCTTAATAAAAGCCCATTTGCATCAGTGGCTGGCATTGAATAAAACATATCAGGGCACCTAACCAGAAATGATGGAACAACTTTCACATATTTAAAAGGTCAAATGCTTACACATTTGCACAATTTTAACGGTTTTTGTTTCTACAACGCAACCTGTCTGACATGTGGTAACAGCCAGGACAGGCCTATCTCAGAGATAGAATATTTTATCATAAATCTGTCAATATTTAATCTGTATTTTCGTGTTGGCTGTTGTGTCCACTGTGTATATGAATTTATTTTGGTTCCAATTGCGTATGCTGAGAAAACATTGTCTTGTGAGAAATACTTACTTTTAGCAAATCCTGGATAAGTGCATAATTATTCTGAGTAATAAGGAGTAGTTTAAGAACATGATGTTGCCTTGTTGGAGTCACCAGGCCCACCCACTCTCCCTTTATGCAATCACATTTGTATAGCTGAAGCAGGCACCATTTTGAGAGGGAAAGAAGGGAGTGATTGCCAAAGCAAGTAGCAAAAGGGTACTAAATGAGCAACAAAGTGAAATTCAGCAGTTTGGCAAGCATTTAGTTTTAGCTACACTGCTGTTTTGGCTTTGGACTGTCGTCGCTTCCCTGGCTGCTTCTGCTCCACTCCTCTTCTTATAAAAACATCCATCGGCTATGCTTTGCAGCTTGGGGACCAAAGGCCACACTTGCAAAGCTACATTAGAACATAGCCAAAACATGAGTGAGCTAAAACCCAATGATTATCAAACTCAAATTGGGATTGCATGGCTGTATGATGTGTCCTATATCCTTGAGCCTGGCTCATTCTAGGATTAAAAGAACAAGATGCAATACAATACAGTCCTAGCAGATCCCTCATTTTGTGATCTTTTGCTACTTGCATTGATGTCCACTCACTTCCTTCCCTTTCAAAATGCTAGCTTCTGCTATACGTACACACACTGGGCCCAGTGGCTTCAACGAGACATCTTGTGCTTAAACCACTCTTGAATTAGAGCTATCGTGGACTCTCTACTGTATTTTGTATGCGTTACATTCCTTTCAGGATACAGGTGTGGAACCAATCAAGTAGTTTCACAATATGGAAGTTTAGCCCAAATAAAATATATTATGATTTTAAATTAAAATTGTGTACCTTGAAATCCAAAGATCTTGCCCAACCAGAGTAAAGTTCTGCATGACTTAGAGCTTTCATGAGCTGTAACGCACATATTGCACAACTACAAATTATACATATACCATCAAACTGGGTGATTTCAGACGTATGGTCTGTTTTTGGACAATGTGTATCATAACTAAATTAAAAGCAACAACAATGTTTAAAAATAATTCTAGTTGAGCAGCGATTTTTAGATGTGAAACCTTAAGCTTCGTTTTACATTTTATAAAAAACCTATTGTTTGGTTCTGTGCAGTGTTATTACAATTGTGGAGCTTTAAAGTATGCTGCCAATTTCCGAACTATTGTTGATCACGTGTACTTTCATTCCTAGAATTGAAATGAATAACTTAAAAATTTTTTTTTCTTCAACATCTGTTCTTTTAAGTAGTCTGCCACATAGCAATGTATTAACTAATGTAACATTTCTTCCATTGTTGAGTATATACCGACTTTTATTAGAAACCACTCATTTGAGGGTTGACTTCAGACAATCATGGGTCATTACAAGAGTTCCAGTATGCTGTAATTACAATATAGAAAATTTATAAAAGGTTATCAGAGCTGTAAAATTAGTTATGTCTTACCAAAAAGCAGCAGAATATTATGGTATACTGAGGTTGACTCTTGAAAATAAAGTTAATAAGAAGCTTGTAAAATTAATGGGAGGCCTGCCTGTGCTAAACGAAGATGAAGAAAAAGCTTGTTGAAGGAATATTGACTGCTGCTCCCTGGGGATTTACCTTTACATCAACAGACATAAGATACCTGGTAAAGGAGTATCTAGATAGATCTGGCAGAATAATGTGGTGCTTCAAGAATAACTTTCCAGCAGTGGACTGGGCTGCTTCCTTCTTAAAGAGGCATTCTACAACACTGTCTGCTAGACTAAGTGAGAATATAAAAACAGCTCGCACTGAAGTGTCCAAAGAACCAGTGCAAGAATATTTCCACAACATTGGTCCAATTATAGAAAATGTGCCTAATTCTAACATTGTCAACTGTGACAAAACTAATTTCAATGACAATCCTGGAAGGAAACACATAGTCGTAAAAAGAGGCGTAAAGCATGCTGAACGCATTATAGATTTTTCAAAAACCAGCATTTCTTTTATGATGCTTGCTTCTGATGATGGGCATCTTCTTCCATCTTATGTCCTCTATAAAGCAGAACATCTTTGGGACACTTGGAAAGAGGGCGGACCACCAGGGACAAGGTTTAATCATAATGGAAGTGGGTGGTTTGATATGGCTATTTTTGGATTGGTTTTTGACCACAGCATTACCATATTCAAAGAAGAGGCCTGGTCAAAGAATTCTAATTGGAGACAACCTAAGTGGCAATATTTCTGTGAAAGTGATAAAAGAATGTGAAAATGTTGACATCCATTTTATCTTGTTGCCTCCAAACAGTACCCATCTTCTCCAGCCCTTGGATGTCAGTTTCTTCAGACCTGTGAAGATAGCTTGGCACGAGGTACTGAGTGACTGGAAGAAGCGCACTCATGGTCCAATATCCAAGGATGCATTTCCATCCCTGTTAACACAAATGCTGGAAAAAATCAAAGCTAGAAAAGTTGATAATATTAAGCGTGGTTTTCGAGCAACTGGACTCATTCCTTTGATCCATTGCATGCGTTGGACAAACTTCCGGACAGAGAAGAAACAAATGATTTGACTTCATGGCAGAGTAGTTTTGAAGAAATCCTGAAGGAAACTCGCTACAAGAAGCCCAATGTTGTTAGGCAGAAGAAGCTCAAAATTGCACCAGGGCAGTCAGTTCTGGGACACCATTTGGAAGAAGAAAACCAGAGCAATGTTTCAACTAGCAGCAGAAGTAATAGCAGTGAAGATGAAAGTGATAATACTCTGACGTTACTGGAGGACTCATGTTTGGTGGGTAGCTTTGAGTACAGTGTTGGAAAGAAGATTTGTGTAAGGCAGTATATTGGTGTTGCAACAAATGTCGGTGCCAAAGATGTTGATGTGAAGTTTTTGCACCCACACAACAACAACAGAAGTATATTTGTGTTTCCCAAAGTTTCTGATGAGGACACAATCTCTAAAGATCAAATAATAAAATTTCTGCTGGTGCCACAGGAAGAGAAGGGAAAACTTGTATTTCCACATGATGTACTGTAATAAACTATATCAGATATGTTACTGTGTTATTTCACCAACTTTTAAAGTTTTTATTCACTTAAAATATGTTGACTTATTTATTGGTGTAATTTGATCTAATGAATCATGTCTTTTCTGTTCTTACTGAATTCAGTGGATTGTAGATGGAATATTTTGTGTTTATATTATTGTAAACTATTATACATTAAAACAGAGCCTGAAAATATTTTCTGAAACTAAAATAAATGTCCGAAACAACATGTTAGGACATGTGCGTCCGAAGTCACCCTACTATACCAGGCAACATCGGACACTATTAATATTTTTCAAAAACCTTAAATACATTATATACAAAAGTCAGAATACATCATACTATTCGCTAAGATCATAACAAATGTTACCCTACATAGAATAACCCTGATTCAATTCACACACTTAAATAAATTGAAAAGAAATGCAAAAAGCATCCAAAGTTACCCAAGTTGACCAGTAATTAACAAGTATACTGAAATATTCTGAGGGCACTAAGCCATAAAGCATAGCCAAGGGATGCTTTTTATAAGCAGAGGAGTGCAGCAGTTGTAGTACGCAAAGCGACGGGAAAGTATAGCTGAAACAACAGTGTAGCTAAAATCCAATGATCGTCAACTACTCATTAACTCAGGAGGTGCTTTGGACTCCAAGTAGATGAAGAGCTCTGCTGGAGAAAAATGAAAATCATGCTAGCAAAACTTGGCTTTCTTGAATTGTACTAGGAAATTTAAAGAATCTACTTAACCAAAATGCCTTGAGAACAGCATATTTTGCTTACTTTCACTCAATGTTGTGATATGGAATAACCTTCTGGGTTAATTCAGCACACAGCAAGCAAGTAATATTGCAAAAATGGGACATTAATATTGTTTGTGGCATTGAGCCCTGTCATTCCCGTAGGCCTTTATTTAAGATCAAAAAAATTCTTACTCTTGCTGGTGAATACACATACTCTCTCTTGAGCTATCTTTCAGATAATTATAACTTCGCAACAAACCTTGCTGTATATGACCACACTCTTAAGCATGCAGGCAATTTGCATAGACTAGTAATTAGATTAAAACTTTTTCAAAAATGATGTGACTGTTCTGCAATAAAATGTATAACATGCTATATGATTTTAAAGTCATTCTTATATACTCTCTCCCCATATACTATGGAGGAATTCTGTAATATCTGGTCAACAGATATGTTCACTACATAGGGCAGATTGCATATGATAGTGATTTATACTTATTCATTATTGTTGACGTACTGTGATGCATGTTCCAGAATTGTATGAGGTGTTAAATGTCCCTGAGCTGTGCTCACGATGGAACTAAACAAACAAACCTACCCTGAAATCGCTAACATGTCTTTCTTAAGGTTTAGTAACTGCCATACTGAACTTCAGCACTATTAGCCATACAGAACTGGAATGTTAAATTGCACCTTCAATTATCATCATCTTCACCTTCAATCAATCATACAATCATATCCACAATAGTTTCTTGTGCCCTCCAAATCAATTTGAAGTTAAGGTTCCGTATAAAGTATGGTCCAGGAATCTCTATGTAATGTGCATATACACCATTCCTTTGTTGCACAAGGATACACGCAATTAACTGTAACTATAGCAAAATATACTGAGGGCTCCAAGCCGCAAAGCGTAGCCAAGGGATGTCAAAGGAGAGTAGCCAGAACTGTGACAGTTTACTGAAAACATGTTCTTTTGTTTTGTTATTGCAAAATTTGACTCAGTTGGCACTTCAGACAGGAGGCCATGTAGATGAGTTGTATGGCAGTATTGGTATTTTATTCCTATACATGTTAGAATAGACAGACAATCTGCTTTATTGGCAAAGGTTGACTTTTCTCTATTCCAATAACATTATGGCAATCCCATTTTTGCAGAGTTACACACACACCTGTGTTGAACAACAAAATAATTTTTGAAAAGGGTAGAGTGAGACTATAAAATTGAATGCCATGACTGGAATTTGAACCACGGATCTACCGGTTACAGTCCGGCTGTTCAAACCACTAAGCTATCATGGCCAACGTGCCGATATGACAATATCATATCCTAGACATGGCTATTATGTGGAAAAACATTAATTACATTAACTGACCTTATAGTTGGTTAAACCAGAAACCCGGGACTTAAGCACTCACAACACTGTAAGTCGCCATTAAGGTATGTTACCTCAGAGTAAATTAAGATCTCCTTGTGTGGTTTACCAGGAATAATACCAGTGAGTTGGAGAATTTAATGTCATGTTGGCACGTTGGCCATGATAGCTTAGTGGTTAGAGCAGCCGGACGGTAACCGGTAGGTCTGTGGTTCAAACCCTAGTCATGGCATTCAATTTTTCAGGCTCACTCTACCCATTCCAATCATGTCCTACACATGGCTATTGTGTGGGAAAACATTAATTAAATAATTTTTTCCATACACGCATAAGAGCCGACTCATTCCAAATTCCATTATTGTTTATTATTATTATTATTATTATTATTATTATTATTATTATTATTATTATTATTATTATTATTATTATTATTATTATTATTATTATTATTATTATTATTATTATTATTATTATTATTATTATTATTATTATTATTATTATTATCATCATCATCATCATCATCATCATCATCATCATCATCATCATCATCATCATCATCATCATCATCATCATCATCATCATCATCATCATCA